>CM076580.1:1624002347-1624413718 GCA_034641835.2 Pinus albicaulis
GCTATGGATATTGCTTTTTTTTGAGAGAAGAATAATTTTCTGATGGTATATCTGGATGATATCACAGTATTTTCAAAGGATGATATTGAACACATTCAGCACTTGCAGAGAACCTTTGAAAAATGCAGAAGGTATGGTCTTTCCCTCAATCCTCAAAATTCTTTATTTGCATTAGATGAGGGAAAACTCTTAGGGCACATTGTAACTAAAGATGGTGTGAAAATAGACCCTAAGAGAGTTGAAGTTATAAATAGTATTCCTTTACCCAAGAATAAGAAGGAAGTGCAGGTGTTTCTAGGCCGAATCAATTTTTTGAGAAGATTTATTCCTAATTATGCCGAGATAGTTAGGCATATAACTGATATGCTCAAGAAGAACAATGAGGTGAAATGGTCCCAAGAATCTAGAGATGCATTCACAAGGATAAAACAGGCATTTGCTGAAGCTCCTGTGCTAGCTGGACAAGATTATGCAAAGCCATTTATGATCTTTTCATTTGCTTCACCTCATAGAGTAGCTGGAGTCTTGTTGCATAAAAATGAAAATGGATATGAGCAGCCAATAGCCTTTTTTAGTCAGGTATTGCATGATGCAGAATTGAAGTATAACATACTAGAAAAACAGGCATACGCCCTGGTGAATTCTCTCAAAGCCTTTAGAACATATGTTTTGCAATCCCACATTACTGCATATGTTCCTACAGCAGCTGTCAAAGACATCCTCGTTCAAGGAGATAGTGAAGGCAAAAGAGGGAGATGGATTTCAAAAATACAGGAGTACGACCTGGACATAAGACCCACTAAGCTAGTTAAAGGACAAGGGCTAGCCAAAATTCTGTCTGGATCAAATCATCAGGCTCTAGGCATAAATTTATCCATGATAGCAAATGAGGAATTTGGGAGAGGAGAAGAACAGCAAGGACTAGAGATGGCCTCTCAAAAGATACACATAAAATATCTCACTAGTCCTTGGTACAAAGAAATAGTTGAATATATCTTAACTCTCAGCTGCCCTCCAAGCTGTGATAAGGTAAAATACAGAGCTGTAAGAATGAAATCGCAGAAATACATAGTTGCTAATGGACAGCTATACTGGAGAGATCCTTCAGGTATATTACTATTATGCCTCACAGAGAATGAAGTGGAGAATATAATGACATAATTTCATGAAGGAATATGTGGAGGACATTACAGCTGGAGGGCTACAGCTCATAAAATCCTGAAGGCTGGTTTCTACTAGCCAAAATTATTTACATATTTTTTTGCTTGGGTCAGAGCATGTGATAAGTGTCAAAGATTTGTAGAAAGACAGAAACTAGCAGCTCTGCCCTTGATTCCTATTCATGTAAATGAACCGTTTCAGAAATGGGGATTAGATTTTATAGGGGAAATACATCCCCCATCAAGTGGCCAACATAAATGGATATTAACAGCCACAGATTATTTTACAAAATGGGTAGAAGACATACCTACAAGAAATGCTACAGATATTGTGATAATCAAATTTATGGAAGAAAATATCATATCCAGGTTTGGCTGTCCTGCTAGAATTGTAACTGATAATGCACAGGCCTTCAAGTCTGCAAGATTCATAAATTTCTGCCGACAGTATAACATTATATTGAATCACTCCATAGCTTACTATCCACAGGGGAATGGCTTGGCAGAATCCTCTAATAAAACCCTGGTGAGGGCTCTGAAGAAGACTATAAATGAGAATCAGAAGAATTGGGATTCCCAATTAAAGTTTTCTCTATGGGCGAATAGGATAACCAGCAAGAGAGCAACAAGGAAATCTCCCTATGAATTAGTATATGGATGAGCAGCAGTGTTCCCTGTGCAGTTAGCTTTGCCAGTGGTACGTTTCATGCAGGAAAATCAGGAAGAGCCAGACGGTATGGTCAGAAGGATAAATCAATTGGTGGAATTAGAGGAAACACAAGATCAGGTGAATCAAAGGCTGGCATAATATCAGGAAAAGATGAAAAACATTTTTGATCGGCATGCAAAAGATCGAAAATTGCAGATTGGCGACTTAGTTCTTAGATGGGACGTTCGAAGAGCCGAAAAGGGAAAGCATGGTAAATTTGATCCACTGTGGTTTGGCCCATTCAAAATTGTAAATCGGGGAGGAAATAACACTTTCATGTTGGAAAACCTACAGGGTGATCTGCTTGACTCCCCTGTAAATGGCCAATTTCTCAAGCCCTACTTCCAATTCTGATTCAGGAAGAGCAAGCCTGATGTACCATACTATATATATGTTTTGCTTCAGTTTTGGTTTTATGAGTGCACTGATAAATTATGAAGAAAAATACTAGAAGAGCAGGAGGTTAAGGTATGCACAGAAGTGATCAGTGGTCTGCAGGTTCTCGCCATGTCCACGGAGGAACGTACCGTCCCCAGATGGAGCCGATGTTGTGCATAACAGCCCCTACATTCGAAGTTCCCGGTCACCAGCCCCATTTAATTCTATTCAAATCCTTTCGTGGCCAAAAACACTTGCCTTCTATCTATCATTATCCTTCCCGCTCATAAAAATACATCATTCAAAGCTTAAAGCCACCATTAAAATTTGTATCGGGCCTAGCCCCCGAGATCTCAGCCCTCCCTGTTTTGATTCCCATGTGACCCAAGCGCAAGACCGTGTGCCAGATAGGCGGGAGCTTATCGCCTTATGTTTTCGAGTAAAGTCATAGCCATCCGATTCAATAGAAATCAAAGGCCCGCAATCAATTTAGCCATGGTGGTCCCCGCACTCACGATCACTGTACAAAAACCAGTTGTTTCATTCCGCACCACTTATCCCAGGCTGGCGGTATTCTCCATGGGGCCAGCGATTCCATAGATCGCATGACAAGTGTCCTCAATGTACGATCTCCAAACTTCCCATTTCACGCGTTAAAGGTCCGACCATAAACGGGCAGCGGAATTCACCAGCGCCGTTGGATCTGTCGACCTCCATCCAACGGTGGATATACTCCAAAGCTTCACGTGCTTTAACCCAAGCCAATCGTACTTCGGGCCCTCCATTCCATCGGCCTCTGACTGATTTTTAACCATTGATTCCATTTCTGATCATGTGGACCGAAATCATTCGCACGTCCCGCTGACCGCTCAATGTCCACCTTCACGTCATTCCCCCACCGGACTTACGTGCATCCTCGTCATGTACCCATGTGTTCATCACCTCCTATCTCCACCGTTTACATATTCTATTCATTCGCCGCGTTGTAACGATTTTGTGTCCTAAACCTCCGCCGACTCATTTTTCGCTATTCTGCTGTATTTCCTGCTGCCACCCTGCTTCTTCTTATGGTTTCTCCCAGTCTACATCACCACTCCATGGTCATAGCCACATTCATCATCCCTATGCTTGTTTTCCTTAACGTGTTCATGGAATTTTGCAGGGTTTTTAATGATGAAGGATGATAATAATCTGCAGCCTCCATTGCAGAAGCCAAATGCACTCCAAAGGATTATTCAGTAGACGTAGAATTGCAGGACGAAGATCTGAAGAGATACGCAGATAGGACTTTCGTTAAATGAAGCGAGATGGATATTTATCAGATTCCTCAGAGAAATTTAAAGGGGGCAGGTTTTGGTAGCTGAAAACATAAATGAGGTTACAAATAATATCAACAAAAGATCGAAGAGATCAGTGTCCGGCATTGAAAAATACAAATTCCAGTTCAGGGCTAAAGGGGCCGGGAGTACCATGCACAAACATCAACAACCTCAAGGTTTTATTGCAGCAGATTTTTCTCTTTCAGCCAAGTATAGAACATTTGTATATTTTATTCTTTCTGTTTTGTTTATGAGGAGATTTTCTTCCTCGGCATTTATTTCATAAAACAGCAGCAAAGTACTCGCACCAGTTCAGCACCGCCGAACAGCATAGGTGGGTTCTTCTTACAATTTTTTTTTAAATTAGATCATTAAATGTATATTACCAACCACCATTCTCTAGGGATTTCTATCTCTTCTATAAAAACCAGAAATAAAGACATTGTAAGGGTTCCAGATTTCTATCAGCAAACTGTGCAGTGAAAGGCTTTTGTATATATCTTGTAAAGTTTCTGTATGAAAGCTCAGAGCCCATAGGGTTTCAGTGAGGAGGAGTTATGACAGTAATGAGGATTCTGGTCTTTGGTATCCCACAGTATGTAATCTTTCCTTATGTGTCAATATAATATCTCATTTCAAGCTATTTATCTTCTTGTATCATGTTCTAGAATATACTTGGATCACTAGTCTTAAGTAAGGATTCATCCTAGTTAGTGCCCATAATTGGATTAGTCAAGCGCTTTAAATAGGCCTAGTCATGATATATTGTTCCATGTTCATTTCATCCATATTTTCTGCTATATTAGTTACTTTAGGAGGGTGCTTTTAAAACGCCATTTTCATGTATGGATTCTTAGTTGGATAAGCCCATATGTGATTTTTTTGTGTATCTGGGTATCAGCCTCATGCTAACCAGTATCTTCTTCATGTTGCTTCACTGCATCCACTCTCTGATATTTGATTTCTGTGGCATATTATTTGAACTGGCCCTCTTTGCAGTAAGTTTTCTCTTAACTATTTGATGCTTTTTTATTGGAGTTTTGCATTACTGTTCCTACATTATTCTTATCTTTGTATCAGCTTCTGAGAGAGTCTGGTCCCATTTCACTTAATTTCCTTGTTTTACAAGAGATAGCAGGAGAGCTTTTGGATTGACAACCCAAGCTATATTATGAGCTCCTTGCTATGATAATATGTCCTAAGCACTAGTCTATGGCAACTCTAGGCTGTCTCTAGGGTGGAAAAAAATTGTCGACAACACAGTGAAAAACCTTCTCTTCTTGTAGTTTGAATATTTGTTGAACTTCTTCTAAAATGAGACAAAGTGACCTCTTAGTGGTGTACAACTTATGGATAGACAAAGGCTTGTTTTGCAGAATAGCAAATAATTCATGGTTGACTGGTACTATACAGAGGATTTTTGGCCTAGGATATCTTAGCCAAGGAAAAACTCCCTAAACAACACTATCTAACTTAGGGACAATTTTCACATATTCTGAGTGTTTTCTTAGGCATCATCAGATTTTCATATGACAAGATGATCAGGGATAGAGTAGTAGACACTTTGTCAACCTTTGGATAGTGAATGGCATGAGAAACAAGGGAAAATAATAGCAGATAATCATAGCTATGACAGCTATAGACAGGGAGATTTTGCTGAAGCGAGATAGGTCTTGAAAATTAGAGATTGTTCTCATCATAGACTGACAGGAAGGGGTAGGAGAACAAAAATTGTTTTGGGGTGTTTTCTAGATGAAAAATTGACAGTTTGAGATTAGCTTCTAGAAAACTCAGCTAAGGAAACTAGTTATCAACAACAGGTAAAAATACTGATGACTAACAAATACAATACAGCAAGGTCAGAGTTTTGAAATCGTATTTGACTCTCATTGTATTCACAAACAATGGATTTGGACCATTGCAGATGAGCATTTAGAGGTTAAAGTTATGCATTGGTTGAATTCAAATGAGGTTTTTAAGATACGTGAACAATATTACAGTTCACAAGTGGGATGTTCGAACCTTGAATAGCGTGAGGGAACAACATAAAAAAAATGAGCAAAGGAATTTAAAGCCTATTCTAATGAATGCCAGATAAGAACGATTGTTAATGGCAGTTGAACCTTAGAAAGGGTTTGAACCTATTTGTGGGTTTGAATTGAAGACAGTGATGCCTCGCTTTAAATGCGTAGGTGCGTATTGAAGAAAGGTTGGAAGCTAATCCTGTTCGAATTTATGAATCCCATAATGAAGAATTGAAGGAATATCTTCAAAGGAAGAGCGATGGTTCGTTGAACAATAAACATCTAAGGCGGATTTAAAAAACCCATAGATAGGTTTCGCGCTACTAAAATATGGTAAATGGTTTCATTGTGAAATCATACGATAAAGGCCAACACTTGACACGTGGCATGGGTGGTATTTAAAAACCACGAGTTTCATGTGAGTTTGTGTGATAAACTCCGGAGGGCGAACGAATGCGACATCCGTTGGATGTTCTGATCTCATGATCGGACAGTGTTGCATCGTGAAGCTGCGTGGATTAATGAGAGGTATGGTAATAATGTTGTGGGTCCAAATATTATATTGATGTGTCGGTTGAAACCAAGATATGAAATAATTTGACATGGCCCAGAAATATATTTGGTGAATGAACTTTCATATATGTTGGTGCTAGTGTTTTAATCCAAGGTCTAAGGGTTTATATAATGTTTGTTGACATTTGGATTGGTTAACATTTATATGTATTGACTATTGTTTACCAAAGTTGAGCTTCGATAAGAATTGAGATGCTAAAGCCGTGGGAAGATGCATGCATCCCAATTTCCATAAGGTGAGGGCCAAAGTTTAAGATTTTGTTTTAACTGAAATTTTCATAAGATGAGTTTGACTATGGTTACAACCATAAGTTTTAACATAAAGCTTCCACATAAGAATTTGTAATTTGGGTTGTATTCTATGGTTTTATAACCATCAGATTTGTTGAAAAGAAAAGTTTCTGCATTTTAAAATTGCCCAGATTGAGAAATAGGTTGGGCGCATAAATGACCCTTACATTTTTATATGCATCTAAGTGAGAATGTAGGTTTGCAACCTCAGGTTGCTATCAAGTGGTATCAAAGCAGGAAAGGTTCTATTGAGAATTAAAGATTTTTTTTTTTATTAAATCTGAATGCATGTGTGATGAGAGGAAAGAAGAGATCAAATTTCAAAATCTGATATGTAGCAGATACACAAATGAAGTGAACAGACATTTGCAGAAATGAATGAAGAGAACAAGATCATGCAGAGATCTTGCAGGTGAGATAATTTTAAATATGATTTGAAATTATGATTGTAGATAAGATGAAGAAAAGTTTTGATGATGATGGAAGTGAACCTAATATTTAGCTAAAGGTTGGATAGGGAGAACAACTGAAATGTTCTCAAGAGAAGGTGATTTGAGGATATATCCTATAGAGAGCAGAAGAGAGTGCTCAAGATTTTCTAGAAACCAGTGCTTGCCAAAAGACCAAATCCAGTGAGGGGATTGGTGAGGTACGTGGCAATATGAGAGCTTGTTGTTGCATAGGTTTAGTGCAACTCATGGTGAGTGAGGAGCTCATGAAGATGATCATGGAGGATCAGAGAAGAGGTTCTAATGAATGCCACAGAGATAAGATGAAGGATAGAGAAAGAGAAATTGCAATGATGAAAGTACAACTGGAGGTACTACAGGAATGGCTGCAAGAAGAGGAAAACCAGAGAGGAGGATGGATCTTTCCAGTGAAGGGAAAGAGATTAATTTGGAAACCATTGCAAATAAAGTGGAGGCAGAAGGAGATTGCCTTATGGAAGGAAGAACTCATATTTTTTTATTCAAATATGGAATTTGAGGATTCCACATGCAAATATGTTAAAGGAGAAATGCTTGAAGAAGCAAATGTGACTGAAAAGTCTTGTGTTTTTAAAATTAATGAGTGGTGTATGTTTGTAGGTACATCACAGGATGATGAACAAACTTTGGATTTTGTTAAGGAGAGAGAATTGAATCCGAAATATATTCAAATCAATGCTGAGATAGCAAGATCTCAGGAAGACATGAAGACAGAGGGGTGTAGTGAGAATATTCAGCAGAATATTGGAGCAGAGAATGAAGGATCATCTGATGATTGGTTAAGAACAAGTGAAGGTATGGGAAGTCATGTAAAGTTTCCAAATTCTACTCCAATTGAAATTGTTGAAATATATAGAAAATTAAATCTTCAGAGAAGAGAATTGGAGAAGCAGAGGATCTACACTCAGGATAAATTGCTGCAGAAACAAGGCAGGAAAATTTTCATGAATGATAGTCATGAAACAGATGGAAAGAAGGAGAGACTAGCTGACAGTCTGATGGAGGATTTACATTAGCATACTGATGTGCTGACAAAGGAATTAGAAGGAAAATCATAACAACATATTGATATGCTGTCAGAGGAGGAAGAGAAATTGGAAACTTGTATTTTTAATACTGATAATTCATGTGTTAATTATGCAGGCAAAGAAGGACAACAAATGGAGAATGCCAGGGAATTTAATGAGAAGGAAACTATGTTAGCTAAAAACATAGTATAATATCATCATTCTAACATGGTGATTGGCACAATGAAAGCTGAGAAGAAATACAATGAATATTTTCTAAGTCCTGAAAGAGACTTAGAACTACTGAAAGAAGATTTGGTGACTGGATCATCAAATGAGACCATTGGGTATTGTAATTTTGAATTTGAAAATTTAACTGTGTTTACAGGTGTTGCAGAACACAATCCATCTCTTGGAGTTGTCTTGAAGGAGGATGAGACAATTATGTCTCATATGGAGGAACTTGTTACTGTTGATGAAAAGGAGGAGTTGGCTTGTCTGATTGACCAAGAGAATGCTGTAGGACAGACTTTTAAGACCGCCACAGTGATGAAGAATAAGAGTTCTATTCTGATAAAGGATGAAGATATAGTGTTTGAGGAAGTTGATTTGATTTCCAGAATCAATCAAGGAAGTGATGGACAATTACTGAAGATTGTCATGCTGAAACTGAATTGCAGCATATTGATGAGGTGTTTGATATGAAACAAGTACATAGGGAATGGCTGACATGTTTGTTGGAAACATTTGAACCGGAGAAAGGAATTACAGACACTAAAATGAAGATGCCTGAAGGTGTGAAAGAAATAGAAGCAGATACTAGTTTGTTAAAATTAATTATGCTTACTAGTATACAAAGAAGACTGAATGAGTATGTTACTGCAGATAAAGAATCAAATGATAATTCATTTTTTGAAAGTGAATTTGCAGGTGATAAGAAAAGGAAAATGTTGCAGAGGGAGATATCTTAAGAGATGTTCAGGAAGTTTGGGAGGCAGCAACATCCACAACAGCTACAACAGCTAAAGTAACAAAAGTGAAAGCAACTACAGCAACTGAAATTGAAAGCAACAAAAGGCAGAGAAATTTCCAGACAGAAAATAAGCTGGACATAGAGATTGAAAACATCAGGAGATTGATGATGACAGTGTCTCAGAAAAAGAAGACAGTAGCAGGAAAGAAAATAAATTTCAGCAAAGGAAAGACAAGAACAGAATATGAGAGCATAGCTAGTGGCAAGATGCAGAACAAGATATGGAAGCCTGGAGAAGTACAACAGAAGAATAATGCAGCTTATGGACAGCAGCAAAATAGAGTATGGGATCCAGGAGGCAAAGATTTAAAAGCACATGATCAAGAGATCATGAATATTTTTGACCTTGGGAGTGTGATGTAGGGGCATTAGGCTAAAGGAAATTCCTTGTATTTTACTAGACTTAGAAGTTTTATGCTTTCAAGGGAGTTGGATTTTTATGAATGATTTGAGTGTTTTTAATGATTTTTAATTAAATATTGAGAGGAATTGTAAATGTCCTCGAATGATTAGAGAACATGAGTGATTTAAGCTAGTTGAGAGTGTATAGGGATTGAGAGATTTTTGTAAATCCTAAATTAGAGTTTGTCTCATTATTTGTGGAGGAAAGAGGATCCTTAGGGATTAATTTTAGGATTAAATAGGATATTTAGAATTTTGTTGAGAAAATGCAGGAACTGAAAACAAAAATAGTTTCAGGACCTTTTTGTATAAAATGTAATCCTCAAAGGCATAAAAAACAGATTTGAGATTGGATACAGATTTGAGTAGAGTAGAATAGGAATAGGGTTTTGTTTGTAAGCCTTCGGGCAATTGTAGAAAAAGGCCACTGATTGAATATCAGGTCGAGGAGGAAGATTTCCTATGTAAGTTTTGATTTAATACAGAAAACTCAATTTTTGAGTTTATATTCATTTATGAATTATAGAGTTTGCAGGTGAAATTGGGTTACAGAATTTATGGATGTGTGTATGTAACAAAGCCTGCACTTGGATGATTCAAGAATACTTGAAAGAATTTGTTATTAGAGGATTGTGTGGAAATTTAGTTTCTAATTGAATTCTGGATAGATTGCATATGTGAATTGATCACAAAATGGATCGATTTCACATCATAGTCTTCTTATTGATGTAACTTGATACAGGGCAGGACACAAATGCCAGGTTTCGCATAAAGAGAGGAATGTATTACACATTTGATTGTGTAAATGCAATATAGCAAGGTCAGAGTTTTGAAATCGTATTCGACTCTCATTGTATTTAGAAACAATGGATTTGGACCATTGCAAATGAGCGTTTAGAGGTTAAAGCTATACGTTGGTTGAATGAAAATGAGGTTTTGAATATACATGAACAATATTACAGTTCACAAGTGGGATGTTCAAATCTTGAATAGCGCAAGGGAACAACATAAGCAAATGCGCAGATGAATTTCAAGCCTATTCTAATGAATTTCGGATAATAACGTTTGCTAATGGTGGTTGAACCTTAGAAAGGGTTTGAACTTGTTTGTAGGTTTTAATTAAAGGCAGCGATGGCTCGCTTTAAATGTGTAGGTGCGTATTGAAGAAAGGTTGGAAGTCAATCCTGTTTGAATTTATGAAGCCCATAATGAAGAATTGAAGGCGGATCCTCAAAGGAAGAGAGATGGCTCGTGGAACAATAAACAACTAAGGTGGATTTAAAAAACCCACAGATGGGTTTCGCGCTGGTAAAAGATGTTAAATGATTTCATTGTGAAATCACACGATAAAGGCCAGCGCTTGACACATGGCATGGGTGGTATTTAAAAACCACGATTTTCGCGTGAGTTTGTGTCATAAACTCTGGAGGGCGAATGAATGCGACATCCGTTGGATGTTCTGATCTCATGATCGAACGGTGTTGCATCGTGAAGCTGTGTGGATTAATGAGAGGTATGGTAATAATGTTGTGGGCCCAAATATTATATTGATGTGTCAGTTGAAACCAAGATATGAAATAATTTTACATGGCCCGAAAATATATTTGGTGAACGAACTTTCATAAATGTTGGTGCTAGCGTTTTAATCCAAGGTCGAAGGGTTTATATAATGTTTGTTGACATTTGGATTGGTTAACATTTATATGTATTGACTATTTTTTACCCAATTTGAGCTTGGATAAGAATTGAGATGATAAAGTTGTGGGTAGATGCATGCATTCCGATTTCCATAAGGTGAGGGCCAAAGTTTGAGATTTGGTTTTAATTGAAATTCGAATATTCATAAGATGAGTTTGACTATGGTTACAAACATAAGTTTTAACACAAAACTTCCACATAATAATTTGTAATCTGGGTTGTATTGTATGGTTTTATAACCATCATATTTGTTGAAAAGAAAAGTTGTTGCATTTTAAAATTGCCCAGATTGAGAAGTAGGTTGGGCGCATAAATGACCCTTACATTTTTATATGCATCTAAGTGAGAATGTGGGTTTGTAGCCTCAGGTTGCTATCATGGACGCTTTGCTGAAAAAATGTAGAAGCAATATCCTTTTTTGGAGAATCCTAATGAAAATGGTGTTATAACAAGATTATGGACTACTTTAAGTACTAGCCAATACCTACAACAAAACATATCAAAATATTTCAAATTAGCAGATTTGTGTCAAACCATGATTTTGGGATCAATGGAGGATGAGAGAATGTTTAGTGCACTATCATTCTTGAAGTCAAAGTTGAGGAACAAGCATGATAAACATGTGGATACATGTTTAAGATTATATGTAACAAAGTATGACATTAACAATTTTCCATATGAAGAGAACTAGTGCTTTGGCAATCAAATTGTGATAGAAGAGGAGAAAACAATATAACAAATTTATCTAATGAACTTGATACAGAACATAATGTTTTGGAGGCTCATAATGATAGTACATTGGGAGAAGATCATGTTCACAATGTAGAAAATGATGACCAAGATGAGAACTGGGAAATTGAATTACCCTAGGACTCTTATTTTGGTATACCTGTTCTATTGATCATGCAAGATTACTATATGTCAAATTTAGGTAAAAATGGGTTCTATATTTTAAATTTTTCATTACAACATTGCAGCTACATTTATTTCATACGTCTTATTTTAAGATTGATGTTTCATATTTAATCCTTATATTGTTTGTTTCTTATTTGTGACAGGAAATGAAGTTGGATTTGATAAGGATGGGACCTATTTATTTTCACATAGATAGTGTCTGACTAGTATTAATTGATAAATAAATAATTTAACAAGACTAACGCAAAGCATCAATGGGCTCATTCAAGTACATGAAACTACCTTGATGTCTAGCTCTAACATCTTGGAAAATTTTAATGGTATATATGTTGCTTGTATTTGGGGAATTTTGGTGAGTTTCGAATTTCATATTTTCTTGGAAAATAATTATTGATATTTGGAAAATGTGTGATTTTATATTGGTACTGGAAATGAAGCTAGTGTTGATTTTTGATTGGAAATGAAGTCAGATTTGATGAAGTTGGGACCTATTTCTTTTCGCATAGATAGTGTCCTAGTATTAAATGATAAATAACTAATTTAAGAAGTCTAACGCTAAGAATCAATGGGCTTATTCAAGTACATGAAATTGTGTTGTTGTCTAGCTCTAATATCTTTCAAAATTTTAGTGGTTTGTTTGTTGCTAGTTTAGAGGATTTTGTTGAGTTTGAAATTTTTGGTTTGTTTTGGTCAGATTTTTTTAGTCCCTTGAATGCTTATGGCTCATATAATACATAGATCGATAGATCTAGTTTTATTATTATAATTATTATTGTTTTCTTTATATATTTGGTGTTTTTAGGAAAGATATTTTATTTCCTTTCACTTTGTGGCATGATTTCGACATCTTCACTTTTTTAATATAGTAAAATACTTTTCTTATTATATATTTTTCTTGGAAAAGAATTATTGATATTTGGAAAGGCAAATAAGACTTGGGTAGCCAAGTGAAGAGAAAAGCAGTTTATGTACTAGGTTCATGCGCATTCATCGTAGGAGACCTAATGGCATGAGATCAACATTACTTTTATGCAATTACACTTTTGATGCCAAGGCAGAGCTGATTTTGCTGACCTGGGAATAACAGTGGCAGTTGATCATAATGCTAAGGAGATTAGAATGTTGCTTTCACAAAATACTGACCATGCCACCAATGTTGGTGGAACCAAAGGAACCACATCAGCTTATTATTATTCTTTCCATATTGCTTAGGGTGAGCTGAGGCTATTTTTGGAATCATGGAAGGTAGCAGTGGTGGAGAATTACAAAGAGAACCCCATGATGGGCTCCATTTTTCCCTTTGGAATTTGGGTCTGCAAGATATTCTGTCCATTGAAAAAAAATTCAAGTCTCTACATGTTGCAATGAAAGATGATCCTCGTCTATGGAAAACTATACATGTGGAGTATCCTCTAAGTGAAAGGCTCACTGATGATTTTGTCTTAAAACTTGTTGAAATTTCTCAATGTTAGTTACAAACATTGACATTAGTGGAGTGCCTAAAAATTACAGATGACGGACTGAAGAAAGTATTTGACATCAGTCCAAAGTTTACAAAGGTTGGTATCGATATTTTTTGGTTTCTGATTTTGAGAAATTACAGAAAGATGAATTTGTTGTTGCACTTGAAATTTTGAAGACAACAATATATTTACTTTCTGAATATAGATTTTTTGCATTTTGGCATGATTAGCAATGTCAAACAGTTAGATTCAGTTAATGTAATTGCACGGGTTTCGTGAAATGGAATTGTGCTTCCCGTAAAAAAATTTCAAATCGGGTTACTAAATGGATGTGTTTTCATGTGAATTTAACCCCTAGTCTCCTTTAAATACAATGGTAAAAGGATAGAAACTTAAAATATTAGAAGCTTTTTTTGAAGGAAATGTAGGTAGAATTTTCCCCAAAATGTTGAAACCTTTAAGGGAGGCACTGATGCAACTCTTCCATTTGGTATTCCATGTTCTTATGTGTTTGAAATTTCTCTCGTTTCTTGATTTGTCTTCTATTATTGCACACACTCGTGGTTGCTCCTTAACTTTCCTAGCATATCTTAATTTTCATTAGATATCTGGAAACATGGGAAGGTAATGCATTTCTGTGAAAATGATGTTGCATGCAAGGTAATTCTTGTAAGTCGTTCTCTTGTTCAATTTGTCCATTCTTTTCAAAACCATATTGTGCAGTGATTATGGAATTTTATTTTTTTTATCAAGTGTATTAGCTTTTCGTCATGAAATAATATTTTTATCTTACACTTCCTCAAGTTAACCTCGTTAATTCAGAATTTTTGTGTGAAATGACATTTTCTCTTAGTACCTCCTACTCTACCCTTGACTATATGTGGTGCACTTGTTTCTGGGCTTTGTAGTTATGTTTTCCAGGCTATACAAGGTTGACTTCTGATGGCATTGTAAAAAATGTCAAAGCACATAGAGAATGCAGCATGCACAAATTGAAGTAGTTAAGAATTAGTGGTTTTTTGGGATAACAAGAGAGCACCTTGAGAAGTTGAATTACTTTTTGGATGGTGGTTTACAGAAGAAGCCTCATTCAGTAACACCATGGTTTTATTGTAATGGTCGCTATTATTCACTTTCATATGATGATGACAGTACAATTGATATTGAAGCTTTCACTAGATGTGGGAATGTAAGGCTTGTTTATGATTGTAGCAATGAAAGTTGCCAAAAGCAAAAATACTAGACAGTTAGTGTCGGGATTGTACATTTTGTATTGCACGTTGTGACGAGTGTGGAAGGTGTATTGATGGTAGTGAATATGAAGAAACATTTTGTCTCGATGTGCTCTGTGCTAATTGTGTGTGGGCTTCTCAACTACCAAGGATCAGAAGAGCTCGCCTGTGGTAAATACACTATCAGAGTTTTAGCTTTACTTTAGGCTTCAATTATTTTTTTCTATTACTTGCTTGTAATTTGGGTCCAAAATTAATTATTTTGACCTTATCTTAGGGTTTTGTTGAAGACAAAGAAAAAAAATCGTTTTCTTTATGTGTTTTGAGGTGTACATATTAGTTTTCCTTATTTTGAGAATCAAAGGTATATCGAGGACAGAAAATATGAAGAAATGCTATTTCAATTTTCGTGAGAAGAAGCAAACAATATTTTTTCCCTTAGGAGATTTTGGAGAATGTTGGAGAATGTCAGGGCTGAAGTGCATGTTGCAAACTAAATCAAGGTCTTGTGAATAGTACCCCTAGATAAGTATATGAGTTGGTGATCTCGATCTCCTCTCCTTTGAGAAAGAAATGCTGATCAAGGAGGATTTTCTTCAACACGTTGAAGATGATGACTTTGTTTTTTACCTAGGGTGACTGTCAAACTGATGAAGATGACAGAAAAGGGCCAGGGCATAGAGATGTCTTTGTGTAATATTCCCAAATGGCAGAAGTAGGAATATAATGCATAAACATGGAAATAGTAGTGAATATTAATGCATAAATGTGAGAGACCAATATGGAACTTATTTATTCATCATAAAAACAAAAATTAGTAAAAAATGATGGGGTGCAAACTATACAACAAGAATCAATAAGCCTCCAATAGATAATGATCTAGAATTGAAATTTTAGTTCTAACTCAGATTAAACTTTAAAACATGTATACGGAAAAAAGATTAAAAAATAATTTAATTGAATGCTTTAATAAAATATGTTCAATAACATAAGAAAACATTCATGAGAAAGAGAACAACACAATTGATAATGGATTTCATGCCCTCCACTGGGCCACCTCTCCATATTCATCTCTAACAAGACGAATCCATCTATTGTATTTCTGAATAGAGATAAATGTACATCGAAATTTACATCAAGGTTACCATCTAAGAACTCTCAACTATACATCCATACTCTAAAAGACTCATGAGTTATCCAAGCTCTGAGCTATCCAAGCTCTGCTCGAAAATGACTTTTCCAAGCACTCAAAATCTCTCCTTAATATCTTTCTCCTTACCTTTCTTGTACATATAATGGCATTATATAGCTCTTAAGAGCCCAAAAATGAGGAAATATCTCCTTATCTCTGATTTTAAGGAGGAAATAATTCTCATATCCCTTCAGATTTTCTCATGATATTTATATCGAGGAAATATCTCAATCTCTATTTTCAAGGGCCTTATCCCCAAAACCTTAGGGATGAGAATAATCTATCAACTTCAATATGAAATTAGAAATTGAATTTTTGAATTGTTAAGGAAAAATCCTCTCAACATTTCAATTTCTATTTTACAAATATATGAGCACATTTAATAAAAAATAAAGAAATCCTCAACCTAGGATTCACATGAGTATATCTTCATAATGCTCCTTGGGTTGTCTCGATCCTCTTGGATCAAACCTCCCCATTAAAAAAAAACTTTAAGTCCTCTAAACGTATTTTTTTTTTAAATTGAAGTTGATTTTGAATGAAGTCAATTCTTCCTCTGAATCTTAGGAACAATTTTTGTTTGTATATGATGTAATATTGCATGCTACCTTGTTGGAATCGATGCTAAATTTCTACATTGATTCTCCCTTCTCCATAACATGATTTGAATGTTGCACCAAATCTTAACCAAATAGGAAGATGAAAATTGAATTTTTTGTCATGCTAAAATCATACTAGAAATAACCTTGATTGTCCATAAATTCGTTTCAAGAGCCCATACCAAAAAAATCCAATTGACTTCCAACTCAACAAGGGTAGAACGATTCTGTCATGTATGAAGACTCCACTGAACAACTTCCATGAAAAAAGAATCTATCAGAATTTGGAACCTCATATATCTAATGCACAACCCCTCCACGGGACTTGATCACATAGATCTGGCTCGATCCACGTAACTTACACCAACGAGAAATAGCTCTCAGGCATAGCCTCCAAGTAGGTTGGAAACAATCTCCTCTGCCACTTGCCATGGGGCTCCTGTGGCGTGTGCTCACGGGCTCGAATCTCACCACTGATCCACAACACATTCTCCTGAAAAGATAATTCACAAATACCTTCTCCTAGGAAGATCAAAATTGTATTGCGTAGGCAATCTGTAGGATTTTGATCCTGCTGCCTTTCACCTTCAATTGTAGAAGGAAACAATCCCACTTTAGCAGGTCTGCAGAGCATGTCTGTGATTGAAGCATCACAACACCATGAATCCTCTGCTTCTGATATGCATGAAACTCAACTCACAGCTCAAAGTCGATTTTGATAAAGTAGCAGAAAAAAATAGCAATCCACCATTAATCCTGGCTCCACGCACTCACGCAGTGTCAAATCCGAATTCATAGGAAAACTCGGGTTCTACACAGCAGCGTTCTACTATTGTTCTAGCACCTTGAACTAGAAATGGCTCATGCAGCACCCTTCACAGCAACATTTTGAAAACAATGTGGACTCATTCAACCTCACATCACGGAGGGAATTTCTTCCAACAAACAATATCACAACAAAATTGAGAAACACGGGACAACTTCACTCTCAACAAAAAAATCATTGAAGGCTCGATCACCCATGATCCAAATTCTTCCTCTCGGTCTCCTTACACATATTTGAATTCTGCCTCTCGGCCTCCTTACACAGGAATGAAAACCATGCATTCTTTAACACACGCAATGCATCAAGAGCTGCTTCCTGAGCTGGTTCTATTTTAGCCTTCATACACCAACTAGTTGTGAGATACAAAGAGTAGCTACTTCAGAGCCTCAAAGCTTTGAAAATTTATAGAACAATAAGTGGATAGCGACGTCATTTGTCCTACTGTGCATCACTATGTTTTGTAACGAACATACAACCACCATTATTATTTCTTCAGTTCACTGATCCTCAAGCAAGCTAACTAATGCATGACAAGTTGTCACCGCATCAGTCATTATTGCAAGCCCATCATACTAGAAATGATCACCAAGTGCAAGAGTCACCAATAATTTAGCAGGATGGAATTGGGTCTGTGGATCAAGAAGATATTGTAATAACAGAGAAATAACAAAATTCGATTCTTTAATGTCTCGTACTTTGATATTATTAAATAGGGCTTCAAGTAGTCAGTCTTCTGCTTCTTCACATTGATGAGACCTTAAAAGCTCCAAAAGTACTTCCACAACTCCAACCTTTGCCATTAGTTTAGCACTTGATACATCTTCCACGACTATTTTGACCACACCATTCGATTCTTCAGTATTTTTCTTCTTCACAGACGTGGCCCACCTTTCGGATCAACTTCCAACATTTCCATAATTTTGAATCTAGATTTACCGTTGATCATGCCACTGAATCTTCATTCTGTTGAGGAAATTGTGGAACCAACTCTGCAGCGGATCCAAAGAAACTACTTGTAAAACTTCGAAAAACCAATGTGACTATGCCATTGGTGATGTTTATGATCAGATCTTTATTTAAGCCACAATAGAAGGAAGGAAAACTATCCCACCTTAAGAACTTATCATGGTGGAAGCCGTTATCGCCATTGCAATCCTTCGGATGCATTCTCAATTGCTTTTTATATACCATCGTAAAATCATGTTTTCCCAAGGCAATGTGTCAAATCCATGGTTGGTTCATTTGTGACATCAACTTCAGATATAACATTACTTGTTGCTAGATATGCTCCGACGGTTAAGTGGCTAGCGTTCACATCTGGCAATGGAGTAATTTGACTGTGGTTTCCACCTTATCTCCTGGAAATTACAAATAACACGATGGTTAAACCATAACATATGGTTGTATTATATTTCCAGCCTGATCCAACAGGAAATAGTTCCCCTTCATAAAGTTAAAAAAAATATATCAATAAAAATGTCAATCAACAAAATATAAATATGAAGGTGCTACTATTGGGCCAGATTGAGATTGTAGGAAATCCAAGGAATGCATTGTATACATTAGAAATCTGCAATTTCTTCTACGCGAGGAAAGAAATCAAGCCATGCACATTTATCTTATATTTTCAAAAATACAAAGCTTGTTGGCTCTGATGGATCAGCATGACCCTAAGCTGCTATGGCTCCAAACCTTGTCAGTGAACGTATGGCACACCGCTCATATAAAAAATTGCCATTTCCAAAGATGTATTCCATTGAGTCCTTAATGGTGTACTGGAGAAAATAATGGTTTCCTCTATCATCGTAGAGAGTATACTAGTGAATGAAACAAAACCCACAGAAACGAAGCCATTTCTCTGCAATAGATGCACCCTTGTAAGTGCCAATATATCTCTCAATTTTATCCAGCATGCACGTAGTCTCGCATTCCACAATCCAAGCAGTTCGAGAAAACTCATTCTCTAGCCCTCATGCCTATGGAGACATCCAACTGTATGTCATTCTCGCGACTCATTCTCGCGACTCTGGTTGTCATCACTCCCAAATAGAAATCATCGGAGTCATTTTATCATCAACAAAGTCATAATAAAATTTTATTCATCAACTTCAACAATCAATGGTTCAACAAAAAATGATACCATTAATTGAAAACTACAACTTATTCATGATCGAATTTGAAAAGGAAATTGTTCCATCTCATCATCACAGTTCATATTGTTCCTTTGATACATTTACAATATCATAGTTTCAACAGCTTTTTCATGTAGAAAGAAATCTGAGAAGAATTTTTTTAATTAAGGAGAAACAATATCCATTTCTTACCCAACCAAGTGAATGGATTTTCTTTGATTGGCTTTGTTTCTTCATGAATACTATTTTCTTGTGCTTTTGTTGCAGGTTCCTTTCGCAACTTCGGAAGATATATTTACGAGAACTATTTATTCTGCTTGTGTTGAAGCTCTAGATGTAAATCCCAACAATTCTCCTTCTGGTGCCCATTTCTTCTGCAATGAACAAAAAAACGCACTCGTCGATTCCTTGGCAAAAATTATTTCAAAACTTGATTAGGAGAACAAGATTTAGCTCTTCTCTTGAGGTGTTCATCTCTTCGTGGCAACTACTTTCCATCACCATTACCACCATGATTTTGTTAGGGTCCATTAATAATAGGATTCATAATTTTTGAATTGACTATGATAATCTTGTAAATATGTACATACCTTGCTTTCTGCAAGTTGTTTTCCCATATTTTGAAAAATGAAAAATGAATAAAAATAAAAGAGGGTAAAAAGTCCTAAAATAAAGATCAAAGGACTTAGAAAAATAATAGACCCCAAAATAAAAAGAGATGAAAATAAGACCTGAAAGTGAGCAAGTTAAAATACCACTACCATTTACTTTATTGCAGGAATAATGATTATGTGCAAATTGTCAATAAATGCCATAATCCATGATTGGTTAAACAATTTAAACTTAACTTTTCATGATTTGAATTTCATGCTTTAGATAGAGAATAAAGATATGTCAAACAATATAAACTTGACAAATCATTAAATTAGATAGAGAATAAATGAGGAACTCATCAGTTTAATCTGAGCGCTCGGGTGAAATAAGGTTAGACTTAGAGAGTTTTTATGCTTTTGAAAGAAAACTAATTTAGGATTGCAAGCCTAAATTCACCCATGAAAATGAAGAAAAAATGTTAGAAATCAAGATGGGTAGGTAGAAAGAAGTTATACAAGCATGTAATAAAGCATCATCAGGCAAAAATTACTAATTTCCCCTCCCCTACAAATATTCAGTATTCTAAACTATCAGTTAAAGAGGCTCAAATCATTTCTCTGACTTCTGTTGGGACCAGACCCAAGGCTCGATGACTGATTGGTTAAAAATATGGAATTCCCACACTAGACCCACATTCATCAGCATTTTCCCTTCATTCAAGATCATAAATCTCTTTTTCCTAAGTAAAAAACTCATTTTTACTTAGAAAAATAAAGACCCTAAATAACTAATCTCATTCCCTTTCAAAAATCATTCAAAAACCCATAAAAATGCTTTTATCCTAAGTTAAAGTGTGAAAAAATACAACAAAGAAAATATATGCTTATTTTCACTTTACTTAGAGTTAAAATATGCACTTTTATTATATAAATTGTCCCTTTACATATTAACTTCTAATTTATTTATTAACTCCCTAAAACTACACCCTCCCTTATAGTATTAAATCCTTTTATTTTAAATAGTCCACAAAACCCCCTATTTTAGTTTTAAACCATTTTTTAAAATATCCCATGTGAAAAAATATCCCCACCCATTATCCCATTGGTTTAAACATATCAAATAAAAAAAAATATCCTCACCCCCTATGGTTATTTAACACTCATCAAAAAGTTTAAAAACCATATAATAAAACCCACACCTACGTATTAATTAAACATTGTGAAATGTCATGATTTATGCATATACGAAATTATCCCCCCTGCCATCGTATAACCTAAGGTTTGAGACTTTAATAAATGATTATTTATAAATTTTAAACCCATCCCCACCACTATATTAGAATTTGGCCCCACTCTCCACCTAACGCAACTTCCCCGGTTGATCTGGACCACTCGCAGTCCAATCCCAAGATCCAATGGTGGAGAAGTAATTTTGCAAATAAAATTGTGCCTATTTTCCCCATTCCATTTCTACGTGAAATAGGTGGTATTCCCATTTCCTCTCTCCTCCATGTGCCCCCTTTTCATTGGATCGAATTCGATCGCTCCAAAATTGCTTACCGCCTAAACTGCACGTGATAATAGCTTACGGTTTTGACTCTTTAAGCCCGTAAACCACCTTCCTACCCAATGTGACCACCATTAATTTCCTATTAAGCCCTAAATATGCCTAATAAACATACGAAAAATGTGTTCATTTCCATTCTTACTGCGCATAAACTCTGTATAAGCCCTCGACTGTTAAACAAACCTTTTTACATCATTTTCTAGCCAAAAATACTGCAAATTTTCAATCTGCAGCCATTGAAGACCAATGAGAAGCTTAGAACTGCTCCAAAGATCGGAAGGAAACCATTCAACCCGTTCAAAACCTCAGAAAAATCCTTGAAACCTTATACCTGTGTATAACAGGTATTTCTCTGAAAATTCAAACCTATTTTAAATCAAAAAAGACTTATTAAAAGTAAAATTACATTCAGAGCTTTAAAAACAATCATAGAAACTTGTCAAAAAGCCTAAAAAACAGGTCAAACCCTGTCAAATTTTCTGCAGAAACCCTGTTTTCTTGAATATACTATTTTAAAGGGAATTCGCGAGTTTCTAATAGTTTCTATAAACTGTTTAAACTCTAAATTTAGCCAGAAATCCTTTGAAGGTATCCCAAATCCCCTATGCCTAAATTCAAAATATTTTCAGCCCGATTTCTCAGTAAAAGAACTCAGGAAACCCTTGTTTCTTGTTTCTTAACCATCAAAAGCCTATAAATCCTATTTTGATAGTCATAAGCCCATATTTTGACTATCTTCATCCAAGAAACCTCTGGTAAAATAAATGTAACTCTGCAAATTGTGTAAACTTGCAGAAGTAGCCAAAATGCCTAAAAAGCAGAGCTCTAGCAATCCTGAAGGTTCCAAAGTGCCTAAATCAACTCCAGATATGACTTCTAAGACTGCTATTGTTGTAAATCCTTTGCAACCCCCTATCATATACATTGACCACATTCCAGTAACTGATACTGTTTACAAGATGACAGACCCAATTGTTGAGTTTAATCTGCTAGATATTCATAACTAGAGCTATGAGAAGTCCTTAGATAATGAAGAAGAAGTCCATATTTGGGAATCTCATTTGCCCAAATATTTTGTTCCATTAACTCATCCATGCCAAAAAGCTATTAGGTTATGCTAACAGTACTATGTACCTGAACGGAGAGCCATAATAAATGTCGAAAAAGAAGTGCTTCTTACTATTATTGTTCAATCTGTTAACCAAATGCTACAACTACAACCTGATCATCAAGCAGACCCTTTATTTATAGAGGCCCTCACCAAGCTGTATATTGGCCTAGATTTTCCCAAGAGATTCATGATTTTTCAGACATTTATGCTTCTGCATGTGGAAATTCCTCAAATAAATCCCCCATATTTCACTTCCATATTCCTAGAATGTTCAAGACATGTGATTTCCATGCTTTCCTTCATCTTAGGGTATTTCACTGATGAATACACAGATGAATCCATCTTGAGTTTCTTATCTACATTTACCCTAGGACAACCCCCTCTTTGATTATGATGGTTACATTGTAGACACTATTCATCATCAATTGACCAATTTTCCAATTGAAGGAGTGTTAAGATACACATCCTTCCTCTTCCACATGTCTCTATATTTTCAATTAGATAATTTTCCAGTTACTCTTCAAAATATTGACATAGAGGAAAATCCTCTCTCTATCATTTTCTAGACTACTTTGCTCAGGAAAGAATGTGCAGATTTCACTTATGCAGAATTTTCATAATTGTTTATACATCCAGTGATCAAAATGTTAACAAAAATAGAACAGCCAAGGATAAATGAAGAAATGAAGAAAATATTATAGTTATCAGAGCAGAATAAAGTTGGTGATTGGTACCTATATGAAAAACATACTGAGATCAGAGTTTTTGGGTCAAATTTGTTACCTTACAAATTACCCAAACATGTTTCAATGATGATCTTTGCCCTAGAGTATATCAGGAAAATCCTAAACTATGATTTTATAAATTTCATGGCAGCAAAGAAGAAAACTCAGTTCAAATTAAAAAATCATATAGGGCCATTCATTTCCAATCATAGGAATGCAGAAAAAGAAGCAACAAAGAAGCTATTGGAATTCATATTTGAAGAAAGTTTTCCTTGGAATTATGATCCACAAGGGATCCTAAGTAAACTAAGGGTTAAGTGCAAAATAACACCCTTCATTCATGAAACAAAGCCAGAGATAGAAAAGTATGCAAATCATACTGAGTGGACAGAGAATACCTTAATAGATGCAGTAAAGAAAAGTGATACTAGTCACACTTTAGAGAATGAAAATCAGCTAGAAAAATCCACTAAGAGAGTAAGGGAAGAAGGTGCATATGTTCCTAAAACTACAACTACAACTAAATTCAAGTTAATATACAACAAAAGGCCTAAGTTAAATTCAGCAGTTAAAGATAAGGTAACAATTGATGTGGAAGAAACATATCTTATAGATACCAACACTGATTTTCCAGAAACAGATGTTGCCACTGTGATCATCAATGAGCCAGCTACTAAGAATCAGAATGAAGAACAAGTTAACAATGAATATGCACAGTTGATAGAAAGACAATAGAGCATGGAAGCCTCGTCATCACAGCCAGCTGAGGAGAAAGACCTGGAGATCAAAGAAAAATACAAACAGATCAAACTAAAGAATGATGAGATTAAAAACAATATTTATTCTCAATATCTCAAGCAGACACCAAGTGTGCAAAAAAAACTTCTGCCTGCATTTGATTATTCAAATCAAAAGCTAATTATGTCAGTATTTCAGCCCACAGTCAAAGCCCCAAAGACAGTGGAAGATTATAATAAGGTTGATTTGGAAATTCAAACAGAAAAGATTCATGCTCTGGATCAGATTTAATTCCATAGACAGACTTCAGAAATGTTGTACTCCACTGTTACAACTAAAGCCATGAGTGCTCAGAAACTCCAGAACACCATTGCCAACATAAAATACCAGATGAGAATAGATGAGGCATCCTTGTATGCTAATGATTTAAGGATAAAATCCTTAGAATAACTAGTTTTGTAGGTGGGATATGACCCTGCTAATGTCAAAGAAACAGAGTTATTAGTGAAGAAGAAGAATGCAGATATTGTGGCTGTGAGGAAACAACTTAAAATTCCTCAAAGTGAACATCCTAAAACAAAAGAAATAATAGAAGGACAGAAAGAAAAAGATGACATGATGAATTTGATTTTTTGGCTTACAACACAGATAAAGGAAATGGAGATTCAGATGAACAAGATTTTCTAGGAGAAATAAATACCAAAAATACTAGAAATTCCTACAGTTATTCATATAATCACTACAATAGTGCCTTCAATTTATCTGAAAAGTTGGCACCCAAAGAATCACTGGCTACTACAATGCCAGCGACTTCATCCACAACCTCAGCTACAGAATCATCAACAACATTATTTCAACATACGGATGAGGCCAACAAACTGGTAAAGGCCATGGAAGAAATGTCCCTTAAGACAAATGAAATCAACAGTTTAAAACAGATGGTAGAAAATCTTGAGAATTCAAACAAATTGGCTCAAATAAATGCAAAGACACATGAGCAAAAGGCTGTCAAACTAAATGAATAATTGAAGAAATTGCAGAAGGAATTGACATTGAAGGAAGAGATTTCCTATGTGAAAAATCATCTGTGGAACCAAATCATAGAAGCCATCAATGATGTATGGCCTTCCATCCAAGTGATTTTTTAACAAAGAGACTTATTGAAAGTAACATTAGAAAAGATCCAAAAGACTAAAGAGGAATTGGATAACAAACCAAAACAAACTCTAAAACTGATAAAGTTCCTCAACAGCAAGAACATGCAAGAGTTGGAAGACCTTGAAATAACTAATAGAACTGAAACTATATTTGAGATAAAGAAGGTTATAACCATAAAGAACCTGATGAAATAGTTGGAGGAAAAGTGTGAAAACATGAACATTTCTTCAACCAGGTTTATGGTTAAATTTGAGAAGTTGAGGCAAAGAATTTTGCCTAATATATTTGTCATAAATGACAAGTTGATGCCTCAGGAAGATTATAACAAAAAGATCAAAGAATATGCCAAGGAACAAGTTGAAAAATCAGGTGGTGGACAAGGCATTCCAAGAGGCAAAGTCCTACTTAGAAGTTTTGAGGACTTATTCTGTTTATAGCATGAAATTAAACACTTGCTTTTCATCAAGCCATCTTTCTCTAGGTACACAGAAGCAAATGAAAATTTCAAAAAACTGAAGAAGATACGAATTCCAAGTAATGAAGTTTGGGAATCATTGACAAATACTGTAAAAAGTAAAAAGGTAAAAAAGGTAACAGTGAAAACAGTTTGCTGAAATTTATAGTCAAACAAATTTTTACAGTAGTAAAGATCTTTTACAGAGTTTAAAGAGTATCAGAGATTAAAGAGTATCAGTGAAAGTGTATTAGATAAGCAAATCAGATTTCACAAAAAACTCAAAATATCTAAAGCTAGCAAGAAAAACGACAAGGCAACCAACTGCTTCGTATCCTAAATCAGTTTCTATTTCTTTTGGATAGATAGGACAACTTGCTAATTTGTTAAGAAGCTATCTCTATTATTATTGTAAAGATATTTTATTTTCCTTAGATAATTCCTAGAAGCACTCTAGGATATTTTGTAAATATTTATGTATAAATACTTCACTCTTTGAAGTATTAGTGTGGAATGAATTGCTGAAGATTTCTATAGTCATTTTTGTGGACTTGAAGGCTTTTTGTGCTCAAATTTCGAGTCACAGACTAGATCAGATCAACTAGCATCATATTTTATGATTCATGTGATGAGCTGTTTGGAGTGAAGTATTTTCTAAATTTTTCATTGTTATCTTTCTTTGTTACATGGAATCCATTATGTGTTCTAAATTTGAATGAATGAATAGGAGGATTACTTCACGATTTGTTAAAAACACCATGTCTTAACTATTTGTCATTTCTATGTTTTCATCTGATTTCCAATGTAGGGAACCCTTAATTGCTCCCTCTCTCATTTGACCTCTGCCTACTACTTCCATTTTCCAGATAAAAGAACCCTTCATTTCTCTTTATCCCGATCATGCCATCTCACAAAAAAACTTTCCAAGATCTCCAATGGTTATCTATCTTGCCCTAAAAACATTTGAGTTTTTGACCTTGATCTCAGCGCTGTATGCTTGATTTTTGACTCCTTAACCCAATGGACAAATATATTTCCCACTATCCATCTCTTTCAATGATTTTTCCCACCAAACCAATCAAAACAAAACCAATTGCACAATCATAACTAGCCTAATATTTTATAAAATTAAAAAAAAAAAAATCTTATAGAGAGAGCCCTCTCTAAACCCTAGGAAGGCTAGAACTTAGAGTTTAAAAGTTGGTATGTGGTTACCTCTAGTTTTCTCAACTAAAAACCAAAAATCTCACAACCAAATAATTACTAGAGTGATAACATACTGCGACCATACTGGGGACCTAACCAATCCTCAGTTGTTAAATAAACCTTAATGGAAATCATTTCTTATCATCTTTTTGACTTTAAGATTGTTTAACTAGTTGTGAGTATAAAAATTTGTAATTTTGGCTTCTAGGAAAGTTTATTATACCAGGTCTAATCCGAACCCTAAACCTACTGTTATAGTAGACAACCCAGACAGAATAGGAAAAAACAAAAAACAAAGAGAAGATTTAAATGCTAAAGTTTCATTAATAAGAGTCATTCACTACCCCAAGAATTAGTAAGTTTGCAGGAAATAGAGTTTGATTTGAGATTTGAAAATTATTTATTTAGGACCAAATCTGAAAGTAATTTAAGTAATGTTGTTTTAGACCCCATTTTTATTTCTTTTTTGGAATCAAGACATAAAAGTATTGCAGCAAATTATAAATTAAATAAAGTTAATAATCAAAACGGACTTGAAGAATTTAATGCTACTATTCTTAAAGAAATTGATGAAGCTATAGAATTAGCTCAATTGTTAGCTTATACATCTAAACCTTCTATTCCCCATTTAGAAACCACCACATCATCTATATTTTCTACTATCATCCAATCCACAGATCCTTTTAGTCCTAGATTACCATTACGACCTACAAATTTATTTCCTTCATCTCCTTCATCCACTTCATCCACTAGCTTCACCACTGCTTTCTCAAGCACATCATTTTCATTTCCTAGCAGTTCCATATATATTCTAGTTTCACTTCCCAGTACCTCAGCTTCAACCTTTAGTTCTTCAACTACTTTTTCTAGTTCAGCACCTCATAATCCAATTTCATCAGCCAGTACTTCTATTTCAGCTCCAAGTACCGCTACTTTACCCCTTAACCAACCCAGAATTCAAGCTATGGCTGCTTGGTATGCTCCCCTTGTTCTTCCAGGACAACTTCATGACATGCCCCAAGACTACCAAAGTAAAATACCATAGTTTTATGCTACTACACATTATATTGCACAACATCACATAAGCAAAATGACTGATTTCTTTGAACTCCATGAGATAGATGAATCAGAAGTAAAAATGAGGTTGTTTGAACAAAATTTAACAAGAGAAGTAAAGAAATGGTTTAAGGGTATTGCTGCAGGTAGTATAGCTGATTTAGCTATTTTCCATAGATTGTTTTTAAATAAATGGGAAAAGAATAAAAACCCTCTGCAAAATTTTTTTGAATTTGATGCAATGAAAAGAGCTCCAAATGAATTTGTACAAGACTACTGCACTAGATATAACAGTGTTTACAATTAAATTCGTGCAAATCTAAAGCCCACTCCTGAATCTATCTTACTCAAATTCCCAGATGGATTTGACACTGACATGGAATATCAGTTAAGAGAAAAAATGTAGAAACATTAGAAAGGATGCAAATAGATGTTGTAAGTGTAGAAGTAAACATTCTAGCTAGAAAAGAAAGATTAAGAAATGATAGGAGAGTGACCATGAAAGAAGAAGCTTCTAGTTCAAGCACAAAAATAGATATGTTAGCCAAAACCTTAGAAAGGATGATGGATAGGTTAGATAACATAGAAAGAAGACCTCAATGGGATAATCAACAACAAATCAGAAATCCCAAATTTAGAAAAAACACAAATTCAGGAAAAGAAAAAGACTTAGCCCCAGACCAAACAATAAGACCTCCATTTCAGGAGAAATAGGTTGAGAGTTATCAAAGAAATGATGATGATGAGGATGCCATTAATTTAATGGGAATAGATGATAATAACACTATATTTCTCACAGAGGAAGATCAGGTGTTATTTGAACTTCAATAGCTCCAATTAGATTCAGGGGAATCCTTTGATTACAAAAAGGGTTATGACTTTGCCATCAACGAAGTACACAGTCACTATAACCTAATAAGTAAGAAAAACAATAATTCTTCTACTAAGAAAACCTCTCAAACATCAAATAAGTAAACAGCAGAAGCTCCAAAAACAAAATTTTTGCAAATTCTCCCTAGGGAAAATAATCAAAACCCTTCTTCTTCCCAAAAGGTTTCCAGCCCAAATATTTCACCAAGCCCTAAGATTGTGGACATAACTGATGAATTTTCCCAAGCTGCCAAAGATTCACTAAAATCTGTTGCTCCTAAAGCATCTAATTCTGATAAAACAACAACCTTAGATACTGAAATGCTCAATGTTGATCCTAAATCAGCAGATCCAAAAGCTGCCACTACAAAAATAACTTTTGACAACTCCAAATCTGAAAAAACATCTACTGCTTCACAAAGCACTCCTAAGAAAATAAAAAGAAGTAAGACTCAAGACACTCAAACTGAAACTAAAAATATAGTTGTATAAAAACAAGATAAACCAACACAAACTACAGTTACCAAAGAAGAATTGATCCAAATAAGTAAATCACAACCTACATTCAACATACAATCTGAAATTGCAAAGCTAAAAATACCAATTTCTCTGACAAAATTGGTGAAACATGACTTGTATAAATCAACTGTAACTAAAACATTAAACATAAATGATGGAGAAGATTCCATAAATCTAAATTATCATCAGCCAGAGTTGATTTTTGGCCCAGATGTGAATGGAAATCATTTAGATGGAGTAGTTCCTCCATTTTACATTAGTTTAACTATTCATAATAAGATCCCACACAATGCAATGCTAGATTCAGGAGCTTCACATAATTTAATGCCCAAAGCTATAATGGAAACTCTAAACTTAGACATCACAAGGACCTATAAATTTTTATTCTCATTTGACTCAAGTAGAGTAAAATGCCTAGGTTTAATCAAAGATCTGTGTGTAACTTTAGTTCAATATCCTGGTAAGAGTATATTAATGGACATTGTGGTAGCTGATATCCCACCTAAATATGGAATGTTACTTTCTTGCTCATGGGGAGAAAAGTTACAAGGATCTCTACAATTGGACATGTATTATGCTACTATATCAGTTTTTGGTCAACCAAAGAAGTTATATAGGGAAACCTTAATGAAATATATGGTAAATAGTGTTGAAAGGTCAATAAATTACCCAATTTATACCACACCTACTGATCTAGACTCTTTCATCCTATGTAATGTAGAAACTGATAATTAAATCAAGACTAAACTAAGAGAAGAAAATAAAACACCAGACAATGATAATATTTCTCATGAATCTTTATGGCATTTAGACTTTGATGGTTTAGTAAATAAATTAGGAGTAGGAACAGAAGTATGGATAACAAATATAGAGAAAAATCATGCAGAAGGCCATGCTTTCAGACTCAATTTCAAATGTACATATATTATGGCTGAGTATGAAGCCCTCATTCTAGGACTCCAAATAATTAGAAATTTATGGGGAAAAAGAACAGAAATAATGGGAGATTCTGAGTTGATTCTTAAACAAATTAAAGGTGAATATTCAGTTTACAATCCTAGACTTGGCCGATATAGAGAGACTGTATTAGATTTGATTAATGATTCACTGGAATGTGATTTCTCTACAATACCAAGAAGGCAAAAATTACAAGCACAGTCTTTAGCAACCTTTGTTAGTACTTGTAATTTGCCTTTTCAACCCAATCATATATATACTGCAGAAGTAAAACACGGGCCAATAATTCCATACAACCTCAAATATTGGCAAATTTTCTCACAAGACCAACAAATTTATCATTTTTTGAATAATGAGGGTGAATTTTAGAACTGTAAGATAGACACTGATTATACCATAGATCAAGATTTAGATAATGAAATTGATGTAAATAATGTAGATGTAAATAAGGTAAATTTTGTTAAACCCACTAGATTTAGGAAATTAGATATAGATAAATTAGAGAGAGTAGAAATTGATGAGATAATTGATGAAGAATCTGAAATATTAAATCTCAAAGACAATATCTTACCTAAAGGTTTAACTCATTTAGAAGATCTATTTGACTCCAATGATGTTGCTAGAAAACCCAAAATGGTGCCAGCTAGATTAGACATTGAGGAATGCAATATTGGTACAGAACTAAAACCCAAAATGATCAAACTTTCAAAATCTTTACCTCAACAAGAAAAGGAAAAATATATTGCTATTTTTAAGGAATTCCAAGATATTTTTGCTTGGAGTTATGAGGACCTTAAACCCTATGATGCCAGCATAATTCAACACCAAATTCCTGTAAAAGAATATCAAAATCCCTTCAGACAAAAGTTAAGGAGAATCAACCCTGTTTTGATGCCCTTAATAGAAAAATAAGTGAAAAGAATGTATGATGCACAGATCATTTCACCAATCAGGTACTTTGATTGGGTTTCTAACCTAGTTCCAACAAGAAAGAAAACATGAGAGATTAGATTATGTGTCGACTTTAGGAATCTAAACAAATTATCCTTAAAAGATAATTACCCTTTACCAAAAATGGATCACATCTTACAAAGGGTAGCTGGTTCTTATAGGATTTCACTGTTAGATGGCTTTTCAGGATACAACTAGATCTTATTCCAACCAGAGGATCAACCCAAAATAGATTTTACTACTCCTTGGGGAACTTTTATGTATGTAAAAATGCCTTTTGGTTTAATGAATGCAGAGGCAACCTTTCAAAGAGCTATGGATATAGCCTTTGCAAAGGAAATTAAAGAATTCTTAGTAATTTACTTAGTTGACATACCTGTATTTTCTAAAACTAATAATGAACACTTGGATCATCTCAGACAAGTTTTTATAAAATGCAGAAAGTTTGGAATCTCATTAAATCCTAATAAAACCTTATTTGGATTAGAAGAAGGAAATTTACTAGGACACATAATATCAAAAGAAGGAATCAAAATAGATCCCACTAGGATAGAAGCAATTATTAACATCACTCCACCAAGAAACATAAAAGAGTTACAAGCATTTCTAGGTAAGATTAACTTTTTAAGAAGATTTATATCCAACTTAGCTGAGATAATTAGAGAATTAAATAACATGCTAAAAAAAATATTCAATTCTTAAATGGACTATTGAGGCTAAACAGTCATTTGAATCCATCAAATAGGCCTTAACCAAAACTCCAGTCCTTATAAGTCCCGATTTCAAAAAATATTTCATTATTTTCTCATTTGCATCAGAACACACCATTGCTGCAGCTTTACTACAGAAAAATGACCACGGTTATGAACAACCCATAGCTTTCTTTATCAAAACACTTAGAGATGCATCTTTGAAGTATAATATCATGGAGAAACAAGCCTTAGCTTTGGTAAAGGCCATTAAAAACTTCAGAGTTTACATTCTCTATTCTCACATCATTTCCTCAGTCCCTAATGTTGTAGCAAAAGACATTCTTACTCAGGATGGTCCTGATGGAATAAGAGGTATGTGGATTGCCACTATATTATAATATGAGATAGAGATAAAACCCACCAAATTAATAAAAGGTCAAGGTTTAGCCAGACTCATGGCTGAATCAAACTGTAATGCCCTAGACATAAATTTTATTGCCCAAGTTGATGATCAGGAAGAGATGGCGACTCCAAAGATTAGTGCAGCCTTTTTAGACTCACCATGGTATGAAAATATCATATTTGTATTAGTAAACTTACAAGCTCCTCCTGGTTTATCAAGAACAAAAGAAAGATTTCTAAAGCTTAAGTCAGTAATATTTTGTATTCTAGACAATGTACTTTTTTGGAGAGATCATAGTGGGATTTTATTAAATTTTTTGTTAAAAGAATAAGTTGATAAAATATTAGAATAATTTCATGCAGGTGATTGTGGAGGACATATTTACTAGAATACTACTACAGACAAGATTGTGAGAGCTGGTTTCTACTGGCCTACCTTGTTTGCTGATGTAAAAAGATATGTGACCTCCTATCATAAGTGCCAAATATTTGAGGGTAAGAAAAATTTGTTACCCCTACCCTTAAAACCCATCTTTACTGAAATGCCATTTCAACAATGAGGTCTTGACTTCATTGGAGAAATTCATCCCCCATCATCAGCCCAACATAAGTGGATTGTGATAGCCACTGACTATTTTACCAAATGGATTAAAGCCATACCCTCTAGGCAAGCCACAGATACTGTCATTATCTCTTTCCTAGAAAGTAACATTCTTTCAAGATTTTGATGTCCCAAAAAGATAATTACTGACAATGCAGCAGCATTCAAATCCAAGAAAATGATTGAATTTTGCCACAAATGCCATATTACCCTAGGCCATTCTACTGCATATTACCCTTAGGGTAATGGTATAGCTAAATCCTCAAACAAAAGCCTTGTAAACATCATCAAAAAGTTACTTGAAGACAATAAAAAGACTTGGAATAAGAAGTTAGTCAATTCCTTATGGGCAGATAGACTTACTACTAAAAAATCCATTGGTACCTCCCCTTACCAACTTGTCTATGGAATGGATGTTGTTTTTCCATCCTCCTTAAGTGTACCAGTAATGAAAATTATCCAAGAGTTACAAGTTGAAACAAATGATAATTCAAAGAAGGATAAATCAAATTATTCACTTGAAACAAACAAGGGAAGAAGTTTATATCAAGTCTCAAGTCATCCAGGATAAGATCAAGAAAATTTCTGATAAAAAGAGTAAAGAAGATGATTTCTACATTGGAGATAAAGTGTTAAAATGGGATTCAAGAAGGGAAGACAAAGGCAAACATGGAAAATTTGATTTTCTATGGAAAGGGCCTTATGTCATTTATGGTTATAGAGGTAACAATGCTTTCTACCTAAAATAAATAGATGGGTCAAAGATGTCAGAAGGAGCAGTAAATGGAAAAATTTTGAAACACTACTACTCTCCTGAATTAACAAATAGTTAGTTTTTATTTATTTTGATCATTGTACATATACATTGAAGATGTTTAAGACTGGATTGGATGTTTTCCTAACAAAGTTGAATCCTGAAGAGAAGGCCCTAAGCTTTGAGAGGTAAATATCATAAGTATGAATAATTGTAGATATCAGAAGACATTCACAGGGTCATCACAGTCAAATTCCAAAGGCTACTAATCTAAAAGTTCTTGACATTTCACCAAGAAATGCCATCCCCAAGTGGAGCCACTGTTAGGGTCCTATAATAATTGATTCATAATTTTTTAATGGACTATGATATTCTTGTAAATATTTACATACCTTGCTTTCTAAAATTTGTTTCCCATATTTTGAAAAATGAAAAATAAATAAAAAATAAAAGAGGGTAAAATTTCCTAAAAGAAATATCAAAGGACTTAGAAAAAGAATAGACCCCAAAAGAAAAAGAGATGAAAATAAGACCTGAAAGTGAGCAAGTCAAAATGCCACTACCATTTACTTTATTGCAGGAATAATGATTATGTGCAAATTGTCAATAAATGCCATAATGCATGATTGGTTAAACAGTTTCAACTTCACTTTTCGTGCTTTGAATTTCAAATTTTAGATAGAGAATAAATATATGTCAAATAGTATAAACTTGACAAATCATTAAATTAGATAGAGAATAAATGAGGAGCTCATCATTTTAATCTGAGCCCTCAGATGAAATAAGGTTAGGCTTAGATAGTTTTATGCTTTTGAAAGAAAATTGATTTAGGATTGCAAGCCTAAATGCACCCATGAAAATGAAGAAAAAATGTTAGAAATCAAGATGGATAGGTAGAAAGCAGTTGTCAAAGCATGTAATAAAGCATCATTGGGAAAAAATTACTAATTTCCTCTCCCCCAAAAGTATTCAGTATTCTAAACTCTCAGTTAAAGAGGCTCAGAGCATTTTTCTGACCTCTGTTGGGACTGGACCCAAGGCTCAATGACTGATTGGTTAAAAATATGGAATTCCCACACTAGACCCACATTCATCAGAATTTGCCCTTCATTCAAAATCATAAATCCCTTTTCCTAAGTAAAAAACTCAATTTTACTTAGTAATGTTAAGACCCTAAATAAATAATCTCATTCCCTTTCAAAAGTCATTCAAAAACAAATAAAAACGCTTTTATCCAAAGTTAAAGTGTGAAAAAATACAACAAAGACAAGCTATGATTATTTTCACTTTACTTAGAGTTAAAATATGCACTTTTATTATATACATTGTCCCTTTACATATTAACTTCTAATTTATTTATTAACTCCCTAAAACTACACCCTCCCTTATAGTATTAAATCCTTTTATTTTAAACAGTCCAAAAACCCCTCTATTTTTGTTTTAAGCCAATGTTTAAAATATCCCACGTGCAAAAATATCCCCGCCCATTATCCTATTGGTTTAAACATATCAAAATAACAAAAATATCCTCGCCCCCTTATGGTTATTTAATACTCATAAAAATTTTAAAAACCATATAATAAAACACGCACCTATGTATTAATTAAACATTGTGAAATGTTATTATTTATGCACATACGACATTATCCCCCCTTTCCATTGTATAACCTAAGGTTTGAGACTTTAATAAATGACTATTTATAATTTTTAAACCCATCCTTGCCACTATATTATACCTCGACCCCACTCTTTGCCCGACGCAACTTCCCCGATTGATCTGGATCGTTCGCAGTCCAATCCCAAGATCCAACAGTGGAGAAGTAATTTTGCAAATAAACTTGCGCCTATTTTCCTCGTTCCATTTCTACGTGAAATGGGTGGTATTCCCACTTCCTCTCTCCTCCATGTGCCCCATTTTCATTGGATCGCGTTCGATTTCTTCAAAACTGCTTACCGCCCAAACTGCATGCGATAACAACTTACGGTCTTGACTCTTTGAGCCTGTAAACCACCTTCCTGATCGATGTGACCGCCATTAATTTCCTGTTAAGCCCTAAATATGCCTAATAAACATATGAAAATGTGTTCATTTCCATTCCTACTACGCATAAACTCTGTATAAGCCCTCGACTATTAAACAAACCTTTTTACATCATTTTCTAGCCAAAAAGACTGCAAATTTCCAACCTGCAGCCATTGAAGACCGCTGAGAAGCTCAAAATTGCTCCAAGGATCTGAAGGAAACCATTCAACCCATTCAAAACCTCAGAAAACTCCTCAAAACATTATACCTACGTATAAAAGGTATTTCTCTGAAAATTTGAACCTGTTTTAAACCTAAAAAGACTTATTAAAAGTAAAATTACATTCAGAGCTTAAAAACCGATCATAGAAACCTGTCAAAAAGCCCAAAAAATAGGCCAAACCCTGTCAAATTTTCTACAAAAACCCTGTTTTATTGAATATACTATTTTAAAGGGAATTCGGGAGTTTTTAATAGTTTCTATAAACGGTTTAAACTCCAAATTTAGCCATAAATCCTCTGAAGGTATCCCAAAGCCCCTATGCCTAAATTCAAAAGATTTTCAGCCAAAATTCTCAATAAACAAACTCAAGAAACCCTTGTTTCTTGTTTCTAAACCATCAAAAGCATGTAAATCCTATTTTGATAGTCAGAAGCACATATTTTGACCGTCTTCATCCAAGAAACCTCTGTTAAAATAAAAGTACCTCTATAAACTATTTAAATTTTCAAAAGTAACCAAAATGCCTAAAAATAAAAGCTCTAACAATCCTGAAGGTTACAAAGTGCCTAAATCAAATCCAGTTATGACTTCTAAGACTGTTATTGTTGTAAATCCTTTGCAACTCCCTGTCATAGACATTGAACACATTCCATTAGCTGATACTAATTACAAGATAGCAGACCGACTTGTTCAGAATAATCTGCTAGATATTCATAACTGTAGCTATGAGAAGTCCTTAGATAATGAAGAAGAATTCCATATTTTTGAATCCCATTTGCCCAAATATTTTTTTCCATTAACTTATCCATGCCAAGAATTTATTAGGTTATGGCAATAGTACTATGTACCTGAACAGAGAGCCTTAATAAATGCCAAAAAATAAGTGCTTCTTACTATTACTGTTGTATCTATTAACCAAATGCTACAACTACAGCATGATCCTCAAGCAGTCCCTTTATCTATAGATGCCCTCACCAAGTTCTATATTGGCCTATATTTTCCCAAGAGATTCACGATTTTTCAGACATTTATTCCTTTGCATGTGGAAATTCCTCAAATAAATCACCCATTTTCCACTTCCAAATTCCCGGAATGCTCAAGACATGTGATTTCCATGCTTTCCTTCATCTTAGGGTATTTCACTGATGAATACACAGATGAATCCATCTTGGGTTTCTTATCTAAATTTACCCCAAGACAACCCCCATCTATGATCTTTGATTATGTTGGTTATAGTGTAGACAATATTCATCATCAATTAACCAACTTGCCAATTGAAGGAGTGTTCAGATACACATCCTTCCTCTTCCACATGTTTTTATATTTTCAATCAAATAGATTTCCAGTTACTCTTCAAAAGCTTGACATAGAGGGAAATCCTCTCCCTATCATTTTCTGGACTACTTTGCTCAAGAAAGAATGTGCAGATTTCACTTATGCAGAATTTTCAGAATTTTTCATACATCCAGTGATCAAAATGTTAACAAAAATAGAGAAGCCAAGGATAAATGAAGAAATGAATAAAATATTACAGTTATCAGAGAAGAATAAAGTTGGTGATTGGTACCTATATGAAAAACATATTGAGATCAAAGTTTTTGGGTCAAATTTGTTACCTTACAAGTTACCCAACAATGTTTCAATGAGGATCTTTTCCTTGGAGTATATCAGGAAAATCCTAAACTCTGATTCTATAAATTTCATGGCAACAAAGAAGAAAACTCAGTTCAAATTTAAAAATCGGATAGGGCCATTCATCTGCAATCATAGGGATGCAGAGAAAGAATAAGCAAAGCAGCTGTTCGACTTTAGATTTGAAGAAAGCTTTCCTTGGAATTATGATCCACAAGGGATCCTAATTAAACTAAGGGTTAAGTGCAAATTAACACCCTTAATTCATGAAACAAAGCCAGAGATAGAAAAGTATGCAAATCAAACTGAGTGGATAGAGAATACCTTAACAGATGCAATAAAGAAAAGTGATACTAGTCACACTTTAGAGACTACAAATCAGCCAGAAAAATCCACTAAGAGAGTAAGGGAAGAAGGTGCATATGTTGCTAAAACTACAACTGAAACTAAATTCAAGTTAATATACAACAAAAGGCCTAAGTTAAATTCAACAGGTAAAGATAAGGTAACAATTGATGTGGAATAAATAGATCTTATAGATACCAACACTGATTTTCTAGAAACAGATGTTGTCACTGTGATCATCAATGAGCCAACTAGTAAGAATCAGAATGAAGAACAAGTTAACAATGAAGATGCACAGTTGATAGAAAGATAATAGAGCATGGAAGCCTCTTCATCACAGGCAGTTGAGGAGAAATACCTGGACATCAAAGAAATATACAAACAAATCAAACTAAAGAATAGATCAAAAACAATATTTATTTTCAATATCTTGAGCAAACACCAAGTGTGAAAAATAGACTTATGTCTGCATTTGAATTCAAATAAAAAGCTAATTATGTCAATATTGCAGCCCACACTCAAAACCCCAAAGATAATGGAAAATTATAAGAAGGTTGATTTGGAAATTCAAACAAAAAAGATTCATGCTCTGGACCAGATTGAATTCCATAGAAAGACTTCAGAAATTTTGTACATAACTGTTACAAATAAAGTCATGAGTGCTCAGAAAATCCAGAACACCATTTCCAACATGAAAAACTAGATGAAAACAGATAAGGCATCCTTTTATGCTAAGGATTTAAGGATAAAATCCTTAGAAGAACTAGTTTTGCAGGTGAGATATGACCCTGCTAATATCAAAGCAGCAGAGTTATTAGTGAAGAAGAAGAATGAAGATATTGCAGCTTTGAGGAAACAACTTAAACTTCCTCAAAGTGAACATCCTCAAACAAAAGAAATAATAGAAGGACAGAAAGGAAAATATGACATGATGAATTTGATTTTTCAGCTTACGTCACAGATAAAGGAAATGGAGATTTAGATGGACAAGCTTGTCCAAGAGAAAGAAATACCAAAAATACCAGAAATTCCTACAGTTATTCATATAATCACTACAATAGTGCCTTCAACTTTAGCTGAAAAGTTCGCACGAAAAGAATCACTGGATACTGCAGTGCCAGTAACTTCATCCACAACCTCAGCTACAGAATCATCAACAATAACAGTTCAACATACAGATGAGGCCAACAAACTAGTAAAGGCCATGGAAGAAATTTCCCTTAAGACAAATGAAATCAGCAGATTAAAATAGATGGTATAAAATCTTGATAATTTGAACAAATTGGCTCAAATAAATGCAAAGACACGTGAGAAAAAGGCCATCAGACTAAATGAAGAATTGAAGAAATTTCAGAAGGAATTGACATTGAAGGAACATATTTCCTATGTCAAAAATCATCTATGGAACAAAATCATAGAAGCCATCAATGATGTATGGCCTTCCATCCAAGTGATTTTTGAACAAAGAGACTTATTTTAAGTAGCATTAGAAGAGATCCAAAAGACTAAAGATGAATTGGATAAAAAACTAGAACAAGCTCTAGAACTAATAAAGTTCCTCAACAGAAAGAACAAGCAAGATTTGGAAGAACTTGAAATAACTTATCGAACTAAAACTATCGTTCAGATAAAAAAGGTTATAACCAAAAAGAACCTGATGAAGCAGTTGGAGGAAAAGTGTGAAAACATGAACATTTATATAACCAGGTTTATGGTTAAATTTGAGAACTTGAGGCAAAGAAGTTTGCCTAATATCTTGGTCATAAATGACAAGTTGATGCCTCAGGAATATTATAACAAAAAGCTTAGAGAATATGCGAAGGAACAAGTTGAAAAATCAGGTGGTGGACAAGGCATTCCAACAGGCAAAGTCCTACTTAGAAGTTTTGAGGACTTATTCTATTTATAGCATGAAATTAAACACTTTTTTGTCATCAAGCCAACTTTCTCCAGGTACATAGAAGCAGATGAAAATTTCAGAAAACTGAAGAAGATAAAAATCCTAAGTAATTAAGTTTGGGAATCATTGAAAAAATTACTGTAAAAAGTAAAAAGGAAAGAAAGGTAACAGTGAAAAGAATTTGCTGAAATTTGCAGTCAAACAGATTTTTACAGCAGTAAAGATCTTTTACATAGTTTAAACAGTATCATAGATTAAAGAGTATCAGTGAAAGTGTATTAGATAAGCAGATCAGATTTCACAACAAACTCAAAATATCTAAAGCTAGCAAGAAAAACAACAAGGCAGCCAATTGCTTCTTATCCTAAATCAGTTTCTATTTCTTTTGGATAGATAGGACATCTTGCTAATTTTTTAAGTAGCTATCTCTATTATTATTGTGAAGATATTTGATTTTCCTTAGATAATTCCTAGAATCACTCTAGGATATTTTGTAAATATTTATGTATAAATACTTCACTCTTTGAAGTGTTGGTGTGGAATAAATTGTTGAAGATTTCTATATTCGTTTTTGTCGACTTGAAGGCTTTTTGTGTTCAAATTTCGAGTAGCAAATTGGATCAGATCAACTAGCATCATATTTCAGGATTCATGTGATGAGCTATTTGGAGTGAAGTATTTTCTAAATTTTTCATTTTTATCTCTCTTTGTTACATGGAATCCATTATGTGTTCTAAATTTGAATGAATGAATAGGAGGATTACTTCAGGATTTGTTAAAATCACCCAGTCTTAACTATTTGTCATTTCTATGTTTTCATCTGATTTCCATTGTAGGGAACCCTTAATTGCTCCCTCTCTCGTTTGACCTCTGTCTACTACTTCCCTTTTCCGAATCAAAGAACCATTCATTGCTTTTTATCCTGATCATACCATCTCACAAAACAACTTTCCAAGATCTCCAAGGGTTATCTATCTTGTCGTGAAAACATTTGACTTTTTTACCTTGATACCAGCTCTATATGCTTGATTTTTGAATCCTTAGCCCAATGGATAAATATATTTCCCACTATCGATCTCTCTCAGTGATTTTTCCCACCAAACCAATCAAAACAAAACCAATTGCACAATCATAACTAGCCTAATATTTTATAAAACAAAAAAAATTAAATCTTATAGAGAGAGCCCTCTCTGAAGCCTATATCCTAGAGTTTAAAATTTGGTCTGTGGTTACCTCTAGTTTTCTCAACTAAAAGCCAAAAATCTCACAACTAGAGAATTATTGGAGTGATAACAGATTCGATTTTCTTGCCTTTGTAGATTTGGAACTCTCTCCAATTTCTCTATAGCCCAATCCTACCTTATGAGGTTGTCTCTTCACCTCAATAGTATTAATGCTACCTTGAACATTAACCCCAAGGCCTCTTGTGTCGTATCCCATATTGGTCAACAATTTCATACTAATCCCCTTGATATGATTTTCAAAATTTGCAAACGATGCATCATTAACATCATTATTAGAAGCTATATAAAATGAAATGCTTTGTACCTCCTTGAACACTTGATTATATTCTTGATTCTTTGCCGATGACGAAGTAGAAGATGATGTTCCATGAGAACTATGCTCCTCACATGGCTGATAGAAAGAATACTTCAATGGATTTTTCAAAACATATCTCTACTTTGTGGCTTCGAGCAATCTTTTCAGCTTGAGATTCTCCTCTCAAAGAGTTGATTTACTCTCTTCCAATTCATTTATCGGCTTACGCAACTGAAAATACTTGTACATTTCTTCTACCATTTCTTGCATGGTTATGAAATTTTTCCAATTTTTTGAAGAAAGGAATCAAGAGATGAAATTTTGAATCAAAACAATTTACCTTCTCCTTCTTCTTCTTGCCTGGGTTGAAACTGGAAGATGTACCCACTAAACCAGATAATGAACAGGCTCTGATACCAAGCTTGATCTGCAATTGAACTTTTAGCTCTAACTCATATTAAACTTTAAAACATGTATACGAAAAAATGATTAAAAAATCATTTAATTGAATGCTTTAATAAAATATGTTCAATAACATAAGCAAACATTCACAAGAAAGAGAACAACACAATTGATAATGAAGTTCCACCCCTCCACTAGGCTACCTCTCTGGATTCGCCTCCAACAGGACGAATCGATCTATTGTCTTTCTGAATAGAGATAAATATACATCGACTTTTACATCAAGGTGACCAACTGAGAACTCTCAACTATACGTCCATACTCTGAAATACTCATGAGCTATCCAAGCTCTAAGCTATCCAAGCTCTGCTCGAAAATTACTTTTCCAAGCACTCAAAATATCTCCTTAATCTCTTTCTCCTTAAATTTCCTATACATAGAATGGCATTATATAGCTCTTAAGAGCCCAAAACTAAGGAGGAAATATCTCCTTATCTCTAATTTTAAGGAGGATATAATTCTCATATCCCTTAAATTTTTCTCATGATATTTATATCGAGGAAATATCTCAATCTCTACTTTCAAGGGCCTTATCCCCAAAACCTTAGGGATGAGAATAATCTATCAACTTCAATATGAAATTAGAAATTGAATTTTTGAATTTTTGAGGAAAAATCCTCTCGACATTTCAATTTCTATTTTACAAATATATGAGCACATTTAATTAAAAATAAAGGCATCCTCAACCTAGGATTGACATGATTATATATTCATAATGATCCTTGGGTTGTCTAGACCCTCCTGGATCAGATAAATCCCATCAATAATGAGGTGTTGCTACTACACAAAATGTTGGAATACTGCTACAACGCAGTCATAGGAGCACTGCTACAAAAAATTAACAGACAAAAGATTAAGGGGCTGATATATGCCTCAAGAGATACATAAAATGAAGATATAGGCTCTATAACAACCTTCCAAGACAACCAAAGAGGGTTTCCAGGAAATACACCCAATAATACAATATGAGCTACAGCCCTAGGGCTAAAAGTATGTTGCAACAATGTAACTGAATAGTTATGGCTGAAGGTGATATGAAAATAAGTAAATCTCCTCCAATGGATCCTTCAAATGAAAGGTTGGCCCCTTCACTAAAGAAATCACTCCCCAAATCACCCACTGCAACTACCCCTATATCTCCTCCCTAAAATAACGCAGATCTAGACTGATACTGCATTGTAGGGGATAAAAACACTATGGCCTGGTGCCAAATATATCGATTATGCTCAAGGGCCTTTCTTACTAGCCTCCCAATTGAAGGAAACCTTCCTCCACTGAAATCTAGAGCAGAAATCACCCAAATGTGTTCTCCACTGTTGAAACCTACAACATAGCACAACCCTCTGCAGAAATTGCACTATAGATGAACGATGGCGCATGGTCTAATGCCAGAATGTGGAAATGTAGTGCAATCACTTCTTCTGAGTATGCACTCGAATTCCCCCGAGGATGAAGGTGGGGTTCCCGCTCGGGAACACCCTGTGCTAAACGGCACTGCAGTCTTAGCTAAATAGTTGAAGAGAGCAAAAAAGTATTAACATACCCTATCAAAATAATAATCTAAAACATGATCACAATGGATGCCATCCTCTTCCTTATACTCTTGGTGAGCTTCCTCACCCTTGGCCCCCCTCGTTAAAGTCACTACTTCCATGCATGGAGTCTCCCTCCAAAACTACATTATCCCACAATGAATGCCACTCCTCCATGGCAACGTTGTTGCTTTGGTCAAAATTTACCCAGTATACATGCTCCAGCCCCTTTTCACACATAAGGGTGCTTTATCAAGCCACTAAAGTGATCTCCTTTCACATTCAACAGTGATTTTATTCCTACTAAGGAGATTTATGGGTCTCCATACCCTCTTATTCAGAAAATTAAGAAGCAAAAGCAAAAATTAATGTTCCAATTAGCTCATGGATAATTGGGAATATTACAGTCCTCCCCTCCCAAATGTTGCTTGTCCTCAAGCAACTGTAAAGGTGAGTGCTGCAACTCTTCTCCTCCTTCCTTGGTGACACCTCCATGTGATAATATCTCCTCATATACCAAGTGTCTCCCAATCAATCCCTTCATGAAATCCTCTTCCCAAGTTCTCATGAGATGCAAATGACTCATCCCATAAGGAAGAAAAAGACCCAATGAAGCAATCATGGTTTTCCCAATGTTCTCCCTGAAAAATGAAGCATAACAAACATGGAGAATCTCTCTCCCAAAGGGCATGCTCAATCCTCCCATCCTTCCTCCATTCATTCCCATAATAAGAATAATCATATCATCAATTTATGGGATCAAAACCAATGACACATAAGCTGCCTTATGCAGTAATGGAGGTGGATCATAGTCCCACACGTGGAACCAGCACAATATATCTCTTGACTGCCTTAGGTAATGATATGGTAAATGGTTTCCACACCACTTACTTGCCTCCATATCATTCTCAAAAGTTTTGAGAAGGTGAGTAATGTTTGGTGGCTTTGGTGCACACTCACAATGATATGTCATCTCCCTATATCATCCTAGCGAGTGGCCATGCTCAACATTGTTTATGGCCCAAAGTTGACCATGAAGTTTATAAGGAAGAATGCTCCCACTTGGAGCAATGGCCTACACATGTATGGTTAAGGAATGCACATATTCATTATATAAATAATTCTGCATACAAAAATGATCCTTACCATATTTTTTGTTCACACAAATGGAGTGGTCCAGAGATAGAGCCCCTCTCATTCCCATAGAGGAAAGAGGTGGTTGTGATAACTCCATCAAAGAGTTATGTATCTCCTCCAACTCCACATGATCCATGCATCTCCTTAGATTTTGATATATCTCCTCTTCGAAACCTTCCCAGGTAAACCCATCCATGATAGTGTGGTATGATCTCATGGAATAAGTGTGGCTGAAAGAGAAAATCCTCATGTGATGCTTGTAGTAACGTCTCCTTGAGCTTGTATGCTCTAGATAAGAAAATCCTACCATGATAGTAGATGACCTCATGTCTAACTGAATACCCCTCCTCTAATAGCTCTTCATCAAGTATCATGCATTTAAAAATATCCTTGGCATAATCCACCAGCAGCTAGGACTTCCCATAAGGATCTATCCTCCAAAGTGACAACGCTGATGATATATCATATAAAGAATATGTCATGTGGCTTCCCTCCTCTTTGACATCCCCCATGCCAAATTTACATATCAGGATGCTCCTATCCCCTCTTTGTTGCTCCTCTTGTAGCTTTCTCATGCTCAAGTAAAGGTTGAAGCTTTTGGAGGTTAGTCTTCCATGGGAATTTATCACCCATCGAAAAATTCCTGAGTTTGTCCAAGGTATGTATGAGTGGCCACCATCCTCTACCATGTGTGGAAAATTTCTCCCTAAGTGAGAACCTCTTCTGAGCCTCCAAAGTCAAGGAATAGTCTCCTTACACCATGATGGTGCCATCCTTCAACCCTATATCATCCTCTCTCGGTGCAAGATGTGGTGTGAGAGTGGGTAATGATGATATTGGGAGAATGTCTTCCTCCTCCTTGAGTCTACCCAAGACTCTCTGTGCTATACCATGACCTCCCAATGTTCCCACTCCACCTGTATCTATGAGTGGTGCAACATGTTGTGAGACATTTCTCACCAACTCTTGATCAAGTGGCCTCCCAGGTGGTTTTCCACAAAACAATAATGTCTCATGGGACAAAGTCATGTGCATAATAGATGGGACTATTAGTTCCTCGCTTCCACTACACAAATCCAACTCTGTTTTCTGTGTGGAAGTTTTTTGATACTTGGGTACTACTCTCAATGATGCAATAGTCCCTCCAATTGAAGAAAATTCTCCATTCGCAACTCCTGGTGGTGGTGGATACTCTCCTGCTATCCCAGGATTGTGACCTCCTTCTTTTTCTTCTTCCTCCTCCTCCTCATCTTCTAAAAATACATCTATATAGTGTTCCTTTCCTACTGCAGATCTATATCCAAGTGCCCATGATTCTTGGAATGTGAAGCAAAGTTTCCTTCTCCTCAAATCTCTTTCGACATCATCACTAAGAAGTACCTTGTTTTGGTTCTCCTTTGAAAAAGGAGCCTTCTCCTCTTTTCCCTTTGATGGAAAAGTAAGCTTTTTCTGAAATGTTGCCTTTTCTTTTGGCAAGGCATGTTGTAGATCTCTAGCTCTTTCAATGGCATCTTGAAGGGTAGTGGGCTTGGTATATTTAACCAACCCATGAAGAGGTTATGCTAGCCCATCAATAAAGATATTGACCCTCCTTGCTACAGATAAATTAGGAACCATAACTGAAAGTTTTAGAAATTTAGAAATATAAGTTTCTGGATTACCTGATTGTTTGAGCTTAGCAAGCCTCATGAAAGGTGCCTCCAGATCTCTCCAATCAAACCTCTCCACCAACCTCCTTATGAAATTTGAATATGCAGTCACATTGGCATGACCCAATGTAGATAGCCCATGAAACCACCACTGATGTGCCTCACCCTCAAGGTGTAGCACTGCTATTTTGATGCCCTCCATCTCCGGTACTTGGTTCAACTGGAAGTAGATGTCTAGCTTCTCTACCTGTGATTTGGTAGTGCATTTTGATGACCCATCAAAGTTGGGTAAGAAAAATCTGCCCATAGTCCGGTGTAGATCATGATTCTGTATGAATCCTCCACCTCTATTGTGATGTCAGGGTCTCATATTGTCCTTGACCTGATAGAATTCTTGAAAACTCAAATGATCCTTGAATCTCTAAGGTTGAGACTCATACTCCATGAAATAGTCTTCAAGAGTTTCTTGTTCGTGAACCCCTCCATTTACCACTGCTAAAAATGTAGGCATTGTCAAGCATTGGGAAGGCTACTGCTTCACTAGTTGATCAATATGTGATGAGAAATGTCGGAGCCTTCACCATGTAGAAACCCTTTAGGGGATTCTTTGTGTCTATCCATCCTCATTTCCTTTATTTATCTTTCAATTTATTACATATTTCGAAGAAGAAGCTTAAGAAACTCCTCCTCCTCATCTTCTCCTAATAAAGGGGTTTTACCCTTGTCTTCTTTATCAATTGTATAATCATACTTCCAGTTTCTTCTAAGATACCTCCTCTCTCTATCTGTGAGAGGATCTCCTGCTTCTGATGACATATTGTCTTAAGATGCACATGCCAAGCCAATATTATGCTTTGATACCACTGTAATATTCCCAAATGGGAAAAGCATGAATATAGTGCATAAACATGGAAATAGAAATGAAGACTCCAATAGATAAATCCCCTCAGTAATGGGGTGTTGCTACTACAAAAAATGTTGGAGGGCTACTACAACATATTCATAGGAGCACCACTATATAAAATGAACATAAAAAATATAAAATGGTTGATTCATGACTCATGATATACTGAAAATGAATATCTAGGCTCTATAACAACCTTCCAAGACAACCCAAGAGGGTTTCCGGGAAACACACCCAATAATACAATATAAGCTACAGCCCTAGGGCTGAAAGTACACTGCAACAAATTAATTGAAGAGTTATGGCTGAAGATTATATGAAAATAATTATCTCTCCTCCAATGGATCCCCCAAATGAAACGTTGGCCCCTTCACTGAATAAATCACTCCCAAATCACCCACTGCAACTATCCCTACAACTCCTCCCTAGAATAATGCAGATCCAGACTGATACCTCACTGTAGGGTATAAAAACACTATGGCCTGGTGCTAAATATATCAATGATCCTCAAGGGACTTCCTTACTAGCCTCCCAATGGAAGGACACCTTCCTCCACTGAAATATAGATCAGAAATGACCCAAATGTGTTCTCCACTGCTACAACCTGCACACAACACAACCCTCTACAGAAATTGTGTTGTAGATGAAAGATGGAGCTTGGACTGATGCTAGAATGTTGAAATGTAGTGCAATCACTTCTCTTGATTAGGCACTTGAATTCCTTGAGGATGAAGGTGGGATTCTTGCTCGGGAACACCCTATGCTAAATAGCAGTGCAGTCTTAGCTAAACAGCTGAAGAGAGAAAACAAGTCTTAATAGACCATATCAAAATAATAATCTAAAACATGATCACAATGTCTGTGATCCTCTTCCTTATATTCTTGGTGAGCTTCCTCACCCTTGGCCCCACTCATTAAAGTCACTACTTCCATGCATGGAGTCTCCCTCCAAAACTACATTATCCCACAATGAATGCCACTCCTCCATGACAATGTTGTTGATTTGGTCAAAGTTGGCCCAGTCTGTATGCTCCAGCTCCTTTTCACACATAAGGGTGCTTTATCATGCCACTAAAGTGATCTCCTTTCACATTCAACAGTGATTTTATTCCTACTAAGGATATTTATGGGTCTTCGTACCCTCTTATTCAGCAAATTAAGAAGAAAAAGAAAAAATTAATATTCCAAATAATTCATGGCTAATTAGGAATATTACACTTTGCAATTTGTCTAGGGATGAGCTAGAAGGGCCACATCATCTACAAACATCAAAATATAATATACTCCAACTTTCCCCTACACTATTTGGATGTGCATAGCCAAAAAATAATGTATATTCACGATGCATGTCTAAACACTAAACACATATCTGTCTTATGACCAACAGAAAACTACACAACAAGGATTCTCTTTACAGATACATGGATCACGGGAAGGAGGGTGTCTCATGTGATTGTATAAAGGGCCTGGACATAGACACTATTGCAAGGGTCTCATGGGTGGAGGTCAGGGCTCTCCTCAAGATCTCATGAATCTGCATATTGAGGTAGCACTACTCTTTGCCTATAACTTATTGCTTCTGCATGTGAGCACTACAAAGGAGGGATGTGATCATCATGTTGTGTGGGTTGATGGGAGTTATTATAAGGCTCCTCCATTTTGAAATTAAATATTTGATTACTATTTTCTAGTTGATATCAGGCAAGCTTAAATAAGCTCAATTCCAAGCTTCTTATTCGACAATTCAAATTGAAAGATTTACAACAGACTTCCATGTGGGATCATTACAAGGCGAACTACTTTGGGGTGAAACTTGGTTGTACAAGGTATCACGCAATCCAACACATCTAAACTACATTCAAGTAAATGGCCCATCTTTAGGAGCTGGCCAATCTAAAAATTTATTTGGGTGGGACAACAAACATGTAGGAGCTCGAGTACTTTCATCAAAGGTATATATAGTCTCAGTGGGTCTAATAGTCTGTAGTAGTAGGGTTTGCCTAGCATTTAGTAGCAAGGTATTCTTATGTTGATTGTAGATTCCCAAAATATCTTGAAATCTGATGGTTACAAGAGGGTCAATTGTTTGACCTTTCTAGTGACATTTAGATTCCTAGATATTCCTAGAATCTGCAATCTTTATAAGTTCAACAATCAGTACAATAACATGTGTTTAGTTTTAAGAGGTAACATGTTTAAATCCAAAAGCATTGAATACCCCTTCCTAAATTCACATATGTATTCCTTAATATATTTTAATATTCAAATCACTCTCTATTATTGTAATTAACTACAAGGAGACTTTTCTGGCCAGTTTGATTGTCTACTGGCTGTTCTATGTAAATCACTGATTGAATTCATGTCATTTGTGTGCAAGAGTTCTTGATATGAAATGTGCACTCCCTTCAGGAATACAAAGGGCATGCAGACAATTTTAGTTACTATCTTCTGCCTGGAACACCCTATTCACATGCTCAATATACTCTAAGTGATCTCTTATATTTTACTGGCATTGAAATATAGTACACTTGCTCTCTCTTCTTCTAAATTTAACACTATATGTTTTTGTGTAAGCAGGAGGTCTTCTTTACACATTGCAGGATAATAATTTGCAATACGTTACATCTTCTTCCTTCTTTCTCTTGACATATGCAAAATACTTGAGCTCCTCCAAACAAGTAGTAACTTGTGGTGGGACAGTGACAATCACTCCTCACGGGCTAAGATCACTTGCAAAATTCCAAGTATAGATTCATAATAGCCTAATTCTTAATTTTCCTATTATTTCAAAAAGTTAGTAATGTATGTAACATAGTTACCGATCAAATGGGAACTATTACCTCAAAATGGGAACTCTAACAAAAAAAAATCAAAAAACCATGAAAAAGCAAACCGAAAACGAAAAAATGTATTCTGGAATAATCTTTTTTTTCGGGGTAAATTTTCAACATTTTTTAAAAATGGAAGAAAAAGCCATTTTTTGTTTTCTGCAAAAAACACCCCGAAAATGAAAAGTTGTACTATGGAATAACCTCTCTTTTTTTCGGGGTAAATTTTCAACAGTTCTAAAAATAGACGTAAATACCAACTTTTTTTTGTGCAAAATACACCTCGAAAACGAAAAGTGTTCAAACAAAAATTTTGGGATAATAAAAATTTATATTAAAAAAATAGTTAAAGTAATTGAAAAAAATATATTCATTACATTATTTTTTAATTAAAAATTTGTAAAAATTTAAAAAAATAAAATAAAATAAAATAAATAAATTTAAAAAATTAAAAAAAAAATAAAAATAAAAATAAAAATAAAAATTAGAGAAAAATAAATAAAAAGCATTTTAAAAATTAAAATCTAAAAATATATTAATAGTTAAAAAATTATAAAAAAAAAAACAAAATTAAAATATTAAATTAAAAAAAACAAATTTAAAGAAAACAAAAAAATTGAAATAACTAAAATAACATTAAAATATACAAATTAAATTATAAAAATAAAAAAATAAATTTTTATTAAATTAAAAACAAAATAATTTAAATTAAAAAAAAATGAAATTTAAAAAACAAAAATCTTTAATTTTAATAAATTTAAAATTAAAAATTAAAAATTAAAATAAATAAATAAATAAATATTTAAATTAAAATTTAAAAAAAAATAAAAATTAATTAAAAATGAAAAAGTAAAATAAAAATAAAAATATTAAACTTAAAAAACATTATTAAAAAAACAAACAAATTTTTAAAAATAAATTAAATTTAAATTATAAAAAATAAATTATAAGCATATATTAAATTAAATTAAAAAATATATATTATACATCTTATTAAATTAAAATTAATAATATTAATCTAAAAAATTAAATTAAAAAACATCAAAATAAAAGAACACTTTTAAAATGAAAATTTAAAAAAACAATAAAAATCAATTAAAAATGGAAAATGGAAACAAATAAATAAAAGAAAAAAAAATTAAACAAATTAATTTGAAAAATAAAATTAATATAAAATACAAAAATTAATTTAAATAAAAAATAATAAATTTTATGTAACTAAAAAACCATATATATATATATATATATATAGATGAAATTTAAATGAATTAAAAACATAATTTATTAAATTTTATTAAATTAAATTTAGAATTAATATTAAATTTAATAAAAAAAATTATTAAAATTTAATAAAAAAATTTAAAAAATCAAATTAAAAACAAATTATATAATTGTGCTACCCGGGATGCTACGGGGGTCGGCTGCTAGGCGGGTGGGGGCTTCTTGCAGTCTCCCCGCCTGCACAATATCCAGCCCTCGCCGCAACCTGGGCGAGAGGTCAATTCCGAGAATCAACCTCCCCAAGTCGATTCCAGGAATCAACCTCCCAGGTCGATTATGGGAATTGACCTTCCAGGTCGATTCTGGGAATCAACCTCCCCATGTCGATTCCGGGAATCACCCTCCCGAGGTCGATTCCGGGAATCACCCTCCCGAGGTCGATTCCGAGAATCCACCTCCCCAGGTCCATTCCAAGAATCAAACTCCCTAGGTCGATTCCGGGAATTGACCTTGGGAGGTTAATTCTCGGAATCAACCTGCCCAGGTCGATTCCCGGAATCGACTTCACGAGGTCGATTCCGGGAATCGACTTCCCGCCGCCACTTGAGCGGCGCAATTATATATATATATATAATTCGATTTTATTTATTTATTTATGAAATTTAAACAAAAAAAAAAAAGTTTGTAATAATCTTTTAACCTTTTTTTTATTATATTTCATATTTTTTTTTAATTCAATTCAATATTTTATTCTAATTTTTAAATTTATTACTATTATTAAATTTAATATTTTTAGGTTTTTTTTTTAATTTTTAATTTATTTATTAAATTTTTTTAATTTTAATTTGAAAAAATGTTTTTATTTTATTTTTATTTTTTTAAATTTCTATTTTAATTTTTAAATTTTCTTTTTTTTTATTTAATATTTTATTATTTAAAAAAAAAAAAATTATTTTTATTTTCTTTCATGTTTTTCTTATTTTATTTTTATGTTTTATTACCAACATGAAAATTACCACTCTAAGAAAAAAGGGTTGATGATGCATCAATACTTTTCAAAATTAGCATCAAAATCGCTAACATTTTAAAACAAATGTTCATACTTCATAAATTAAAAAAAATAAATTGTCAAAATATGCGAAAAGAAATAACGAGCTCATTGTGCATCACCACTTTTCAAAATATGGTGATTTTTTTGCTACCTCAAAAAAGTAGGTACCATTTCAGTTACCTATTTGATCAGTAACTATGTTATGTAGGATCTAAGTCGTTTTGTGTTGATGAAGGTTGATTATATACTAGGAGATAATCCTATGAGGATGTCATACATGGTTGGATATGGTTCCCTCTATCCAAATTTTTTTCATCATAGAGCCTCTTCTCTGCCCTTCAAGGCCAATCATCCTCAACCCATTCCCTGCAAAGCAAGCTTCCAATCTCTATACAGCAGTGCACCCAATCCCAACATCTTGGTGGGAGCTATGGTGGGCAGCCCAAACAACATGAACAGGTTTACTGATGTGAGAAACAATTATGATCAATATGAAGCTTCCACCTACATTAATGCACCCTTAGTGGGTTCCCTTGCTTATTTGGCATAGAGACTGATGTTATACTTCTGAAATTTCTTCGTGCCAGAGATTTCAAGGTGAATTATTTATTCATCATGCTGCAGAATAGTGTGGCATGGAGGAAGGCATTTGGAGCTAACAATGTAGTTGAAGAGGATCTCAACTTTGATGAGAATTTGAATTCAGTGGCCTTCATGCTTTTTTATGATAAAATGGGCCACCCTGTGTGCTACAATGCTTATGGGATTTTTCGAGACAATGAGCTATACCAGAAGATCTTTGGAGATGATGAGAAGCTGAAGAAGTTTCTCAGATGGAGGGTCCAAATTGTTGAGAAGGGAATCAAGCTCCTTGATTTCAAGCATGGTGGTGTCAATGCCATGATTTAGATCACAGATCTTAAGAATATGCCGAAGATAGAATTGAGAGCTTCATCAAACCATATTCTTCCACTTTTTAAGATAACGACCGAGAGATGGTAACAATAAAGGTTTGTAACTGCTCAAGACACGATTTTTTTTTCCTTTTCCGAGCTTTCCTAGAACAATCTATCTAAATGACTATAAATTATCAGAAGTATGATGTTAGATGTCCTCGTAGATCTGGTGTTTTGAGAATTTTAGCACACCAAAAATTGGAATTTCTGATGCATCTCTAGATATTTATTACTTTAAATATGGTTTCTAGTTTCAAATGGTGTCAAATTACATATATCTTCAGCCCAGATTGAAAAAGGCTAAAAGTCACAATATATATTTTACAGAGAGGTTCCTTTTATATAGGGATCTAATAGAGATATTTAGGCCGATCTGGTTTTATATATTTTGTATTAAACAATACAATAGTTTCCCACAAAATATTTGAGTATGGACATTAAATTATTGGTTACTCATATTGTGAAAATGCAATAGTATTCCTACAAAAACCTATGTATAATGAGTACATGGACATTTTATTTCCTTTTCCTTTCTCCCTTTCGAAAGCCTTCAAAAAACATGTCCAGATGGGCTACACTGCAACAAATGGTCTTCCTTTGGATCAGGTGCATGAAGGATATCTACTTCATAAAAATCACTCGAGGCTTCCACTCAGCCTATATCTTTGTGAAGTTCCTACCATTTGTGTGTCAGAGCAGACCATAGCTAGACTCGAAACATGGTCAATAGTTTAACATTATGTCAATCTTACCAGTGAAATGACTATAAGCTATTGTTTATGGTGCATATGTCCTCCAATTGTTATTTTATTTTTCCTTATTGATTAAGAGAGTCTATGCAATCTTGACAGGTATGAGGAGTTAACACATATTTGTGTGGTGTTTCACCAAGTGAAAAATACTTCTCTCAAATAGGGAAAATTTTAAGGATGGAATTTTATATTAAACTTTAGAAACTTTGGCGAATATTACTAGTCCCTAATACCTAAATATTAAAATGTTTGATGATAATTTTGTAAAAAAAATAGATTTATAATTATTTTACATTAGACAATATATAATATTGGCGATTTTAAAGGAAAAATAATTTTATACTATAAAATTTGGGCGAATTAATTTTAAAAAAAATGGAATTTGACAAATATTTTTTTTCAAAAAAACATGGAATATTATCCCACCTGCGAATATTAGCCCCTAAAAGTTTCCCTGCTCTCAAATTTTCCTTGTATCAGCGGATTTCCAGTTTTGTTTCTTGAATCATAGTTTTTTTAATCTTAGTGGACCTTTGTGACCTTTTATGTTCAACCTCATTGTCTTTTTCACACAGAATTACATGGTTTAGAGATGAAGGAGTGTATATAGTCATTTCTTTGTATGGTCATAATCTACCCTCAAGGGTTTTGTTTTTCATGGTCAACATAATTGTCATTGTTTTTGTTTCAAAGGGAAATCTCATGGCAAACCCAAGGATGCTTCATCACATTTGAAGATGGTATCCAGATTCCCAAATAAGCCCATTGGCATTGATTAGTGCACCTTACCTAGCGAGGTTTAACAAGGCATCTGATAATATGGAACTAAACAAATTCTCAGCAATATGGTGACAACCAGTTGAGATATAACCCCTTGTGTTAAGGTAGCCCCCACTGTCACATAATATAGTGAGGGAATTAGGATTTTCACAATAAACTTACGTAGGAAACCCTTTCTTTCTATCGTATCCCAAAACTTTGAAGAAAATTAAATCACTCTATGAATTAAGTATAGTAATGGACTATTTTATCTTTCTAGGACTTGAATTCCAATCTCATCAATTATAGACTATAGATCCTCAAACATACTACCTTTAAGTTGTCACTTCCGACTATCATTGCCTTTGCTAGAATTCAAAATGATATGATTTCAAGTACAATGCTGAAGAATTTCTCCAATCTTGCTAATTGTCAAGTATTCCATATGTAATTAAGTCTTTTTTCTATATTCAATTTGGAAGTGTGGGATTTTGTTGGGCCCTATAAGGGAGAGGATATTATACTCAGTTTATCAAATAGACAAATCACCTCTTAATTAGTATTCTCTCTATTTTTCAGGTGTTCATCAATGTCCCATGGTATTTTCAGTGCATTGTACTCCATTTTGAGCCCTTTGTTGACACAACATACCAAGATCAAATTTGTAATTGCATGTGAAGGAAAAGTCACAGAGAACTTCTACAAGTATGTGAAATTCATTCTCTAATGTAGTGAAATATTCTCAACCTCAATTGAATAATATGACTATATATGATAGAATGAAGGATATATTCAATGAAAAATTCCTATAAACTTATTTAATATGTTAGAAAATTAAATATTACAGAGCAATGCAACACATAAAATATGCAGAAAATAAAAGCACACAAAACACATAAAACTAGAGAGACACAGATATACATGGTTCACCCAGTTTGGGTTACGTCCACCCCGAACAGCCAGTCCTTCCTTTCTATTATCCAGCAAAAATGAAGAGACAAAACCTACAGTAGAACCGCTGTAATATCCTCTGTTCTCTCTCACAGTCTCCCTCTTTGTTTCTCGATCCGAGAATACACATACATTACACAACCACAATACAATACCCTCATAAAAGCGAGGGGTTACCTTCTAGGGAAAAAAACCCTAATCTAAACATAACTTCTATCGTCAGTTCATTTTCCTAATGAACGGCCCAGATTGAGTAGAAATTACTATACTTTTAAAAGGCAATTTTACATATGTTTTTAGCTTCGGGGGCGTTGCCCCCGAAAATCCCCGCCAGGGGGGGGCTCCGAAAAGCGCTGCCGCCCCCCCTGGACTCCCCACGGCAGCGATTAATTACGGGTGGCAACGCTTTGAAGGTATAGGGGTCCAATGTTGTGATACAAAGTAAACAAGATAATCAGGCTCCACACCCAACAATCTCCCACTTGGAGACTAATTGTAGCAACTCCATCGCTTCTTCATTTGCTGGACAACGAATCCTCTTTGGACCTGGCTATTTCTCATCTTCATCGTCATCCTTGAAGACCAATTGAAATTGAGCACATTCTCAGTTTCTCCCTGGTTACAACTTTTGTTAGCATATCTGCAGGATTCTGGCTAGTGTGTATCTTTTCCATCTTTAGCTCTCCATCTTCCAATACTGACTGTATGAAATGGTACTTGAGATGTATGTGTTTAGTCCTGGAATGAATTGCTGAGTTCTTTGCAAGATGAATAGCACTTTGGCTATCACTTTATAGTGTTCCCATATCATTCTTCTTACCCAATTCATCCATAAACCTTTGTAACCAAATCATTTCTTTACTAGCCTCTGTAGCAGCAACATACTCGGCTTCTGTTGTTGAAAGTGCAACAACACTTTGGATTTTTGAAACCCAACTGCCAGTTGTTCCACCTACAGTAAATACATATCCTGTAGTGCTCCTCCTGTTATCTCTGTCACCTGCCATATCTGCATCAACATATCCCTATAGAGAAATGTTTGAACCACCAAAGCATAATGCTTGATTTGTGGTACCTCTCAAATATCTAAGAATCCATTTTACTTCCATCCAATGTTCTTTTCCTGGATTGTTCATGTACCTACTTACAACTCCCACTGCATGTGCAATATCAGGCCTTGTGCAGACCATTGCATACATTAAGCTTCCAACTGCTGATGCATATCGAACTTTAGACATATAATCCATGTCTTCTTGGGTCTTTGGGCACATCTCCTTAATAAGTTTGAAATGGATAGCAAAAGGTGTACTAACGGGTTTTTCATTCCGCATATTAAATCTTTTCAACATCTTCTCTATGTACTCATTTTGATACAGTGTTAATTTACAATTTTTCTTGTCTCTAGTTATCCTCATACCAAGGATTTGTTTTGGAGCTCCCAAATCCTTCATTGCAAATGAATTTGCCAATTTTCTTTTGAGCACATTTATTTCCTACATGTTAGACCCTGCAACAAGCATGTCATCGACATAAAATAACAATATAATATAGTTGTCATCATTTTTCCTTCTTAGATAAACACAATGATCAAAGAGACATCTAGTATAACCTTGTTCAGACATAAACTTGTCAAATTTTAGATACCACTGCCTTGGAGCCTGTTTTAAGCCATACAAGCTATTCTTTAATCTGCACACCAACTTTTCTTTCCCTTTTACCTCATATCCTTCTGGTTGCTGCATGTATATCTCTTCCTCCAAATCTCCATGGAGAAATGATGTCTTTACATCTAACTATTAAAGATGTAAATCTTCCGCTGCTACAAGACTTAAGATAGTTCTGATTGAATTCATCTTAACAACAGGAGAAAATATTTCATCAAAATAAGTACCTTTATTTTGTGCAAACCCCTTCACCACAAGTCTAGCTTTGTACCTCTGTTTTCCTTCATCTTCTTCCTTCATCCTGTAAACCCACTTATTCTGCAATGCAGTTTTACCTGCAGGCAACCTGACTAAGTCCCAAGTCTGGTTATGCATTAAGGAGTCCATCTCTTCTTCCATGGCTAGCTCCCACTTCTTCCTGCTTTCAACCTGCATTGCTTCTTCATAACATTCAGGTTCACCATAATTAGTCAACAATAAATAATATAATGAAGGAGAGTATCGTTCAGGGGGTCTACTTATCCTAGTAGATCTTCTAACACCACTTTCAGGTGTTTGAGGTGCCTGTTGCTGTTGTGGTGGTTGCTACTGCTATGGTTGTTGATTATTATTATTTTCAGGCACCTTTACTTTTTCAGATATCTCATCAAGAACCGCGTATTCCTTGCTTTCTTTTTCCTGTTTCTTTTCCTGCAACCGATTCTTATACAAGACCTTTTCATTGAATATTACATCTCTGCTCCTAATGATTTTGTGATTTTCATAATCATATAAGCGATAACCAAAATCATTAGCACCATATCCAATAAAGGTACATTTCTTTGATTTTTCCTCAAGCTTTGCTCTATTTTCTTTATTAATATGGACAAAGGCCTCACAACCAAAAGGCTTTAAAAAAGAGTAGTTTACCTTTTTACCTGTCCATGCTTCCTCTGGAATACCACCATCCAAGGAACTTGAAGGCCCTCTGTTTATTAGATAAACAACAGTATCTACAACATCTGCCCAAAATTGTAAAGGAAATCCCACATGCAATCTCATGCACCTTGCACGCTCCATGATTGTTCTGTTCATCCTTTCTGACACACCATTTTCTTGTGGTGTTCTTGGAACTGTCTTCTCTCTACGAATTCCATGCTCTGAACAGTACCTATCAAACTCTTTGCTACAATACTCACCTCCATTGTCTGATCTGAGACACTTCAACTTCTTTCCTGTCTCAATCTCAACCAAAGCTTTCCATTTCTTGAAAGTATCAAATACATCAGATTTATTCTAAATACAATAAATCCATGTTTTTCTAGTTGCATCATCAATAAAGGTAACATAATAACGAGAGCCACCGAGAGATGATACCTGAGCAGGTCCCCATACATCTGTATGCACAAGCTCCAATTTTTCACTCTTCTTTTCTTTCCCAACTCTGAGAAATATGACTCTCTTTTGTTTTCCATAAATGAAATTCTCACATAAATCCAAATCAACATTCTTCAAACCTGGCAACAAATTTCTTGAGTGAAGAATCTTCATTCCCTTCTCACTCATGTGTCCGAGCCTATGATGCCATAATGCTGCATCTGCTCCTTTGGAAGTTAAAGCATTAACAAAGTTAGAAATACCATTGCATAAATATAATGTACCAACCTTTTCACCTTTTTACCAGCGCTCCTTTGGTGACCTTCCAAGTTTTATTTGTGAAAGTTGTCACACAACCTTCACTGCCTAACTGCCTGTTGAAATCAGATTTTTCTTCAGATCTGGAACATGCCTTACCTCCTTTAGTAGCCATTGGTTTCCATTCTGTTGTTTTACAATAACTTTACCCATTCCAACAATTTTACAGGGTTTATCATCACCCAAACGAACTTGTCCAAAATCTCCTTGAACATAGTCATGAAAATATTTCTTATCAGGTGTGGCATGGAATGAAGCCCCTGAATCTACAACCCAAGAATCAATAATATTTTCGAAAGAAAGAATCAAAGCATCTTGTAACACATCACCTGTCACATTTGCTTCATGATTGTTTTCTTGTTGTGTGTCTCCTTCTTTTCCCTTCCGAGATCTACAGTCTTTCTTTAGGTGTCCTTTCTTTCCGCAATTCCAGCACACTATCCCCGATCTGGACTTGGATCCGCCTTTCCTTGATTTACTGCGATATCCCGAGCTCTTTCCTCTTTCCATTCTTCTTCCCCTAGACTCTGCACTCAAAGCATTACCTGATGTCTCACTGGAGCTTTTCCATCGCATTTCCTCGCTAAGGATAGCACCGAAAACATCATCAAACTTTAAAGTACTAGATCCAGAGACAGAGTTACTAATGGCCATTACTAAACCATTCCAACTCTCTGGCAATGAGCACAAGAATAACAGAGCTCTAACTTCATCATCAAAGTTTACCCTTACAGAACTTAACTGACTGGTAACTGTATTAAATTCATTTAAATGGTCTGCAACAGATCCACCTTCCGACATCTTCATATTAAATAGTTGTTTCATAAGAAATACCTTGTTTGAGGCCGAGGGTTTTTCATATAGTTTCACCAACGTCTGCATCCAACCCTCTATTGTTGTTTCCTTCAAAATATTGAAGGCAACTGATGCTGCAAGGCACAACCGTACTGTTATGAGTGCCTTTCTATCAAGAATGTTCCATTCCGCGTCTGTCATGGCCACCGGCTTCTTTGTTTTTCCGCTCAATGGTAGGTACAGATATTTTTGATACAGATAATCTTCCATCTGCATCTTCCACAGCGGGAAGTTTTGGCCGTTAAATTTCTCGACCCTAAACTTACCATCATCCGCCATTGCTCCCACTCGAACTAGGAACCCTTCTTTCCTGCGAGTTTATCAGCCAAATATACCTTCGGCTCTGATACCAGTTGTTAGAAAATTAAATATTACAGAGCAATGCAACACATAAAATATGTGGAAAATAAAAGCACACAAAACACATAAAGCTAGAGAGACACAGATATATGTGGTTCACCCAGTTTGGGCTATGTCCACCTCGAACAGCCAGTCCTTCCTTTCTATTATCCAGCAAAAGTGAAGAGACAAAACCTACAGTAGAACTGCTGTAATATCCTCTGTTCTCTCTCACAGTCTCCCTCTTTGTTTTTCGATCCAAGAATACACATACATTACACAGCCGCAATACAATACCCTCATAAAAGCGAGGGGTTGCCTTCTAGGGAAAAAAACCCTAATCTAAACATAACTTCTATCGTCAGATCATTTGCCTAATGAAAGGCCCATATTGACTAGAAATTACTATACTTTTACAAGGCAATTTTACATCTGTTTTTAGCTTCGGGGGCGCTGCCCCCGAAAACCCCCGCCAGGGGGGGGGCTCTGAAAAGCGCTGCCGCGCCCCCCCCCCCTGGACCCCCCACGATAGCGATTAATTACGGGTGGCATTGCCGCCCCTTTGAAGGTATAGGGGTCCAATGTTGTGATACAAAGTAAACAAGATAACTAGGCTCCACACCCAACATAATACTTCATTTTACTTACAGATTTATATCTCTAGAGAATGTGCCTATATAGTATGGGGGACTTAGCAAGACCAAAGATGTAGATTCTGGACCTCACAAGCCTACAGTAGAGTTCTCCATTAGGGTTGGGGAGAAAATAAATCTTGAGATCAAGGGAGTGGAGGTAATGTACGTCAAAAATTTCTCAAGTTTACAGATTTTGTGTCAATTCCTGCATTCAAATGTTTTTCTTTCGCCTCAGTTTTGTTTCCAATATACTTCCAAATTTGATAAGGTTTATTTTTGGATATAAATTTTATGGGTTTTTGATTTGAGATCGAGTTCATCCTCAAGATCTATGTGATTGGGATTTTTTTTTGTTTTTGAATTCTCACATTCAAGTTGTCTATGTTGTTTAGGTGGGAGCAACAATTCTGTGGGACCTCATAGTTGGTGTGTGGGATGTTTCCTATTGGTCATTGTTTGTGCTAAGTGCACAGGCAAGCTATTCAACTCTAATTTACAATAACAAAAAAATTTCTTCATTTGATAAGCCAATTTTCAATTCCCTCAAGGCATCAGAGGCAAGGAAGGTAGTTCTGATAATAGATAGTTCCCCTCTTCAAACAAGAAGAAGGCTGCAACCTATAGATACATGGTAAAAGAGAACATAGTCTAGGAGTTCAAGCCTCACAATAGATTATATGTACTTAGAAATCTTTCTTACATTCAACAATCAGAAATGTTAGTAGTTAAGAATGTGCCATCATGTTGGAGAAGCAAGTTTGTCTCCTTGGAAGCTAGAAATTTTATCTACATATGCAATACTATATAAAAGTTAACATTGGTAATAATAAAAGTTGGTTGTGTTTCCAGAGTAGATCATCACTATGAATTCCACATCTTTTCATGTTTGTGATTGATAGTTATATGATATACATGGTAAACCAAGTATAAATAAAATTTATAAATATTGACCAACCCAAGGCTAGTTAATTTTTTTATTTATTGTTTACCCCATACAAAAGTCTATATAAATAATATTTTTAGTTTGAAAATTGAATATTGTATTACATTCCTCATCAATAAAAATGCTCTTCAAGGAATGGTCTACATTCAAAGGGTTACCTATATGTAAATGAAATCGGTCTGTTGCCTTTGGCTACATCTTTCTAAAAGCTCAAACTTATCTTAAAATAGAACTGATTTTTTTCTTTGTCTTTTTGGTTACTATATAATAAGTATATCACGAATTCAGGACAAATGCAACCCAGAGAACCCAAATTAAGGGGGATAAAAACTATATTTGAGGGTGAAGCACTTTGTATTATAAATACGAACATATTCTAATTTAAGATAATGCAACCAAGTGGATTTAAATGAATGGGATACGAAAGGTGACAGGTTTGGATAATAGATAGAAATTTGGTCAATTATGTTTTGATGTATGTATTTGTTTAATTAAATTTATTATTTTATTATATTAAAGAGTTGTGACCAATTTTATTCCACGGAAATGATAATATTTAGATAAATATAAAAATTTTAATATTACGGAGGAGTTGAAGTTGTTCACTTTCTTATACTTTCACTTTATTATATTTTAAAGGAGGATTAATTCTCCTCTCGCGAACTAGGTACATATTTTGTAGATGTCGTTGAAAATGAATTTTGTGGATATTTTTTTTTTAAGGTTTCAGAGGTAGGCATGAAGAGAACAAAGAAATTTTCAAGCTAACTCATAAAAGTTGATAAAAAAACCACCCATTCTTCCAAAACATTTCATATTGACTCCAACATTATCACCTACATCACCTTTATCTCGCATGGAAGATGTATCCTGACTCCCCAGTGTTACTTTTCACCTCTCAGTGCAAATGCTAGTATTACTTGATTTTCCATGCTTATGTGGAACATGGGCGAGAGAAGGAACTATAACAACAATGGATTTGCATGAAATATTTATAATTTTTTCAAACGTGAAAGTTGTGATGCATTACTAATTTTCTTCATTATTTTATAAATCATTACATGTCAAACTGACTTTACTCCTTGACTGGCATTGCATTCAACATTGTCCACAAGTATGATTTAAATGTATCAATCAAAAGTATGATTTTATTTATGTTTGATAATGCAAGTTGAATACATCATACAATACATAGGAGTGCTATGGCTATGAAGTTCAATATGAAATAATCTATTGATTGCTACTATTACTATTATATAAGGGGTGCTCTTTCAATGGCCATTTATTAGCTATGTGAAGAAGGCTTTATGGAATTTTTATTTACTATAAGATTATGTATAGCTGAGTTGCGGACAACTAAGTAGAATTTGGTAGGAAGTTTGGTGTATGTGTAATTCATAATGATCTTGTCTTCTCTTCATTGATGACATTTCAATGTGTGAGTTTTGACCTAAGCCATTGCATTATCAATGTGTCAAGGCTCAAAACTTGACCTATATGTCAACTACTTATGATCATTCCTAGGAACATGAATCATAATTTTTTTAGGTTTAAAATTTATCACAAGTTTGCTCTATTGCAGTCGAATTTGTGGAGATTATCTCAAAATTTATTTAAGGTACCATGGATCTAAATTTCTTATGAACTTTCAACACTATAAAAAAATTTAGTGCAAATTTTTGATCAATTCTCATTTGGCTAGGGCTATATATGTTAATGAAAATTTTGTGTGCATGCATGAGAGTTGGGTGCAAATACATAATGTTTTGTAGCATTAGTGCGATAAATATGGGATAGTGCAAAACATATTTTTGAATATTAGTCAAATTTGACTCATACCTAATCAACTCAGTCAATTTGATTGTTGGTTGAACGGTTAATTGTTGGTTCAATGGACAGAAGATCTTGCATGCCCAAATACCAAAGGGAAAAATGGAGCCCATCATGGGGTTCTCTTGTTAATTATCCACCACTGCTACCTTCCATTTTTCCTCAAAATCCTCTCCAACCTCAATATCAGTGCTACTAGTAGCATGAGAAACAACCCTATGTTTAGAAGAACTAGAAGAACGTGTTTTCCAAACTGACTGAGAACTACTTCCCTCACGAGTCACCATGTTCCATGCTTGGTCTCAGTGGTTCACTTCCTTCAACTCTGGGTTCAACTACCATATATTCATTGGAACCAACACCCCGAACTCCACTAGACAATGATTCACCATTTTGTACTAGTGATTTTCCATTTGTACTAGTGATTCGCCATGATTTTACAAGATAATATAATCTTGTGAGAGATTTGCCAAAATAATTATATATACATATTATATTATTAATAAAATCACCTTCCATTTTTCCTATGTATCATGGGGATTCACCCATTTATTATACATATAAATTCAGGGGTGTTCTTAAAAATTTTCCTGATTCCTCCTAATGATCATGGAAATGCTTGTTCAGAGAATGATGAAATGATAGAGATGCTTCCAGAAAATATTGTGTCTAGGAGTAGGAGTATACCTTTTCATATCGATCCAAAATGTTCTAGTTATACAAGGGGTAGAGTAGTATATCGCATGAGAATAAGTTCTATCATCGAGCTTATTTCCAGTGACTGTTGTAAAAAGGATTGCTTGAAACATATGGATTTCAACTTTTCTTTAGAGATCTGTTCATAACTATTTATCAATGAATAAAAGCATGCATAATTCATATTTAGTGGGGTGCATGAAATATACATGGGTAGGTTATGATTATCATATTGGGTCTTCATTTCTCTGTAGAAAGGCTTTCAAAATGATTCATTCAATGGGAAATTTTTGTCTATCAAGAATCCAAGATAATTTGGAAAAGGATCCTACATATTATTTAGAAGTTCATCATAAATGAGAGTTTCGGCCACTAGTTAACACTGCAATGTCATGGCTACAAGAATTATTTTCAAAACATGGAGAGTGTATGCCAAATAGAGGTACAATACATATTCCAGATAATTTCTCAAGGTAAGAAATCTAAAACTTATACAAAGAATATGCAGAAGGTGTTGAAGGAAATGGTCACTTTATTACATATCAATATTTAGTGCAGATATGGAGGAGATAAATCAACAATGTTTGGATCCCTAAGAAGACAAGGATGGGGCTTTTCAATACATGTGCTTCTCTAAAATTGTAATATTCCCAAATGGGAAATGTAGCAATATATGGAAGATATGCATGAAAAATAACACAGATCATCAAGGTAAGAGCAGGAGGCCAATATGGAGACTCTTATTTAACATTTACAACAGAAAACTAGATGTACAATGAGGCCCATAAGATTTATAATAGAAAATAGAAGTCTCCAATGGAAGAAAATCCTCAAAAAGAGGTGCTGCAATCACATGTATAGACTGAAAAAGGCTTGACAGTGTTATTTTATTGAGTTGTAGCAACTGAAGATTACACTTTAGATATAGAGCATATAAGTGCATGAAATTTCTAATCTATAACATATCCATACACTATAGAGGCTCTTCTATCAATCCACCTTGGGGTTTTGAGAAAAACACCATGTACATGAAGTAGATCTAAGATCTAAGCTGCAGATCTGAAGAAATAATCAGTGATTCATAAATGTACAGAAGTATGCAGATCATATCTGATATGAACATGAAATAGATCCCCTCCAATGGATCTCCAAAGTGAAGGGTAGATCCCCAACACTTGAAACCCAGCTCTCCAAATGGTGTGCCAAAACAACCTACAACAACACCTACAGTAAAAACGCAGATCTAGAAGTAAAAATGCATTGTAGGGTTTAGAACATGATTTTCCACATGCCAAGATATGAAAATGGTGCTCCAATGATCCAATAATCTCTTTCCAATGGGATAGAATCCTTCCCCACTGAAAAGGAGCACTAGAATGGTCTAGATTTGAGTAGATATAGCCTCCACTTGCTGCAGCTTTCAAAGACAACCAAACCCTCAACAGGATCTACGTTGTAGTTGGAAGAAGAAGCTTGGCCTCAAATCAGATAATGGAGTATTCAATACAAGACTCTCCCAAGAGCTACTCAATGGGAAGAGGTGGGATTCCCGATCAGGAACACCCAATGCTAAACAGAATTTGAAATATAGGCTAAATAGCCAAAGAAAGTTGTATGTCTAAACAGACAATACTTCAAAAATTCAATATCATTCAACAACCTTTTCATGCTGCCATCCTCTTCCTTTTATAAGTTAAGAGCTTGTAAACCCTAAACCACCTTCAATGAAATAGCTTCTTTCACACAAAACATCTCCATCTAAAACTGTGTTGTGCCTCATTGATGGCCACTCCTCCAAGATAGTGTTGTAGATTTGGTCATGGTTGACCCAGTCAAAATATCCAGCCCCTTTAACACCTAAGGGTGCTTGCTTACATAGCCAAGATTTAGCCTTTTTCACATTTGGCATTGATTTATTTATTTTTTAGGAGTTTTATGAACCTCCTTTACATTTTTATTCAACAGAAAAATAAAACAAAAATGAATATTCCCATAAGCTTATGACTAATTGGGAATATTACAGTCCTCCCCTCCCAAATGTTGCTTGTCCTCAAGAAAATGATAAGGTGAGTGTTGCAACTCTTCTCCTCCTCCATTGGTGACACCATCATGAGATAAGCTTCCTCCATAAGCTAAGTGTTCACCAATCCATCCCTCCATGAATTTCTCCTCCAAAGTTATCATGAGATGTAAATAGTTCATCCTACAAGGAGACAATAATTCAAATGAAACAAACATGGCTGACCCAATTCTCTCCTTGAAACATGTAGCATAAGATACATAGAGAGTCTCCATCCCATATGGTACATACATACCTCCTATCCTCCCTTCATACATTCCCATAAAAGGTACAAGTATATCATCAATGTATGGGAGCAAAACAATGTACAAACAAACAGAAATTTGTGCATATGGAGGTGGGTCATAGTCCCACATGTGGAACAAGCGCAGTGCATCTCCTGCCTACATCTGATTTAGATCTGGCAAGTGTTTTACCCACCACTTACTTGCCACACATGTTATCTCACTATGAATAAAAGTGTGAGATATATTTGGTGCCTTAGGAAAGCACCCATCATGATGAAAAAGCTCCCTTTGTCCACCAAGGGAGTGGCCAAGTTCAGAAATTTCTGTGGCCCCAAGTTGGACATATTGTTTACAAGATATAATACTCCTCTTGGGAATCATGACCTACATAAACATGGTGAAAGAATGCATACAATCAGAAAATAAAACATGTTTTACATGAGCATGTTCTTCACCAAAAATCCTCCTCATACAAATTTTAGTGGTGTATAGATCTATCTCCTATCTCAAAATAAGGAAGATATGGATGAAATAAGTCTTTCATAGAGTCATGTTGTTGTCCCAACTCCACATGGTTCATGCATTCTTGAAAATTTTGATGTATTTCTCCTCCAAATCCTTCCCATTCAAAGCTTCTCATGATGATGTTGTAGATCTTCATGGAATAGGTGTGGCTGAAACATAATTCTTTGTAGGCCCTTTTTAGAAAATTCTCCTTGAGCTTGGAAGATCTTGACAAGAAGATCCTACCATGATGATATATGACTCCCTCATGGACTATAATTCCCTCTTCATGCAGTTGGTCATCAAGTATAATGAAAGTATAAAGATCATTGGAATAATCCACTAGCAGTTGGGATTTCTAATATGGATCTAAACTGCCCAATAATGATAGTGCTGATGGTGTATCAACAGAAATGTTTGTCATGTGGCTACTCTCCTCCTTGACATATTCCATTCCAAAGGTATATGTTGGAAGAACATTCCTTCCATTCTTCTCCTCCCACAGCACAGAATTAGAAATGAGAGTGGGTGATGATGATAAGGGAAGAAGATATCCCTCCTCCTTGAGCCTTCCCAAGCCTCCCAACATTGTATCATTGCCTTCCAACGCTCCCATCCCTCCTGGATCTGAATTTGGAGCATCATATTGTGATACATCTCCCATAAAAACTAAATCAGATGGCCTCCCAGGTGGTTTTCCACTAGATAAGAGTGTCCCATGCAACAATCTCATGAGCATGATAAATGGGACTGTAAGTTCCTTGCTTCCACTACGCAAATCCATCTCTGTTATTTGTGTGGAAGTGGTATGTGAGGGGTATGTATGCATGCCTTTTATCATTTGAGCTTACCACTCTTCTTGTCCACCCATTCCATTTGCAAAGCCTCCCAATCAATGGTGACTTTTCCCAATTTAATCAGCCATTGAACACCCAAAATCACATTGGTGTCAGGTATGTCAACCATAAAGAAGTGATCAACCAAATTATAAGTCCCCAGGTGACTGAAAGTGATGGGACATAATGTATGCATTGCATTGTTCTATCTCCTGGGACCGAAACAGAAAATCCCTCAAAAGTATCAGTGGGTATTGCCCTCCTTTGCACTAGATGGGTATCAATGAAATTGTGGGTAGCCCCACTGTCAATCAACACAAAAACCCTCTGATTCAAGATGGAACCTTCGACTCTTAAGTTCAACTACATAGGTACTCCCCTCAAAGATGCAAGAGCCCCTACAATAGGAGAAAATTCTCCATCCCCATCTCTTGATGGTGTTGCCTCTCCTCCTATAGTGTCAGCGCTGTGACCTCTTCTTGGTTCATCTTCTTCTTCCTCCTCAACATATGAGAAGACCTCTATGTAATGTGCTTTTCCAGCATCACATCTATGTCCAGGTGCCCATGACTCTTGGCAAGTGAAGCATAGCTTCCTTTTTCTTAGATCTCTCTGGACTTCTTCATCAAGAGGCTTCTTGTATAAGCTCTCCTTGGAAGGAGCAGCTTTTTCTTCCTTTCCCTTTGAAGGGAAAGACGACTTATGCTGAAAACTTACCTTTGCTTTTGGCAAGGCATCTTGAAGGTCTCTAGCCCTTTCAATAGCATCATGCAGGGTAGTGGTATTGGTAGAATTAACCAACCCATGAAGAGGTTCATCTAAACCATCAATGAACATGTACACCCTCCTAGCTGCAGAAAAATCAGGAACCATAACAGATAATCTTAAAAATTCAAAAATGTAAGACTCTGTATTACCTGATTGTTTCAACTTTGCATGGCTCATGAATGGTGCCTCTGGATATCTTCTGCCAAACCTTTCCACTAGCCTTTTAGTGAAATCTGAATAAGCAGACACATTGGCACGACCCAATGTAGAAAATCCATGGAACCACCAGTCATGTGCTTCACCTTCAAAGTGCGATGTTGAAATATTGATAGCCTCAATCTCTGGAACCTTGTTCAACTGAAAGTAGATGTCAAGCTTTTCTACCCATGCTTTGGAAGAACACTTGGATGACTCATCAAAATTGGGTAAAAATAATCATCCCATAGAGTGATGTCAATCATGATTCTAAGTGAATCCACCATCTCTATGATGATGCCTTGGTCTTCTTTTGTCCTTGGGGTGAAAAAACTCCTGAAAACTCAAGTGATCTTTGAATCTCTGATTTTGAGATTCATATTCTTCAAAATAGTCTCCAAGTAATGCTTGCTCTTGAAACCCTTCATTTCCCACAGCCAAAAAGGTAGGCATGGTAGAGCATTGGGAAACTTGTGGTTGATGCATTGGTTGATCATTCCAGTGGTGAGATATGCCATAGCTTTCTCCAAGATGAAATCCTTTAGGGGATTCTTTTATTATGTCCAATCTCATCTCTTTGATATCTTTATAAATATCTTGCATGGCTCTTAAAAGGATCTTAGGGAAATCCTTTTCTTCTTCTTCACTTCCGTATATAGGGGCTTTACCCTTGTCTTCATTTTCATTGGTGTAATCAAATTTCTTCTGTCTTCTCTTTAGATACCTCTTCTCTCTATCAGTAAGAGGTTATTCTTCTTTAGAAGACATATTGGCTTCTTAAAATGCACAACCTGTTCCAAGATGATGCTCTGATACCATTGTAATATTCCCAAATGGGAAATGCAACAATATATGGAAGATATGCATGAAAAATAACGCAGATCATCAAGGTAAGAGAAGGAGGAAAATATGGAGACTCTTATTTAACATTTACAATAGAAAAATAGATGCACATTGAGGACCATAAGATGTATAACAGAAAATAGGAGTCTCCAATGGAAGAAAATCCTCAAAAAGAGGTGTTGCAATCACATGTATAGACTGAAAAAGGCTTGACAACATTATTTTATTGAGCTGTAGTAGCTGAATATTACATTTCAGATCTAGAGCATATAAGTGCATGAAATTTCAGATATATAACATATCCATACACTATATAGGCTCTTCTATAAGTCCCCCTTGGAGTTCTGAGAAAAACACCATGTACATTAAGTAGATCTAAGATCTAATTTGTCGATCTGCAGAAATATTCAGTGGTTTAGAAATGTGAAAAGTATGAAGATCATATTTGATATGAACATGAAGTAGATCCCCTCCAATGGATCTCCAAAGTGAAGGGCAGATCCCCAACACTTGAAACCCATCTCTCCAAATCGTGTGCCAAAACACCCTGCAACAACACCTACAGTAAAAACGCAAATATAGAAGTAAAAATTAACTGTAGGGTTTAGAACATGATTGGCCACATGCAAAGATATGTAAATGGTGCTCCAATGATCCAATAATATCTTGATAATGGGAAAGAAGCCTTCCCCACTGAAAAGGAGCACTATAATGATCTAGATCTGAGTAGATCTAGCCTCCACTTGTTGCAACTTTCAAAGACAACCAAACCCTCAATAGGATCTGCATTGTAGTTGGAAGAAGAAGATTGGCCTCAAGCAAGATAGTGGACTATGAAATACAAGACTCTCCCAAGATCTACTCAATGGGATGAGGTGGGATTCCCGATCAGGAACACCCAATGCTAAACAACATTTGCAATCTAGGCTAAACAACCAAAGAAAGTTGTATGTATAAACTGACAATACTTCAAAAATTCAATATCATTCAACAACCTTTTCATGCTGCCATCCTCTTCCTTTTATAATTTAAGAGCTTGTAAACCCTAAACCACCTTCAATGAAATAGCTTCTTTCACATAAGCCATCTCCATCTAAAACTATGATGTGCCTCATTGATGGCCACTCCTCCAAGATAGCGCTGTAGATTTGGTCATGGTTTACCCAGTCAAAATATCCAGCCCCTTTCACACCTAAGGGTGCTTGCTTACATAGCCAATATTTAGCCTTTTTCACATTTGGCATTGATTTATTTACTGTTTAGGAGTTTTATGAACCTCTACATTTTTATTCATGAAATAGAAAAATAAAACAAAAATGAATATTCCCATTAGCTTAGGACTAATTGGGAATATTACAAAAATAAAAAAGGGATAAATTTTAAGGAGAAGAAAGAGTTCAGCATTCATAAAATTATATTTTTAAATTGTATAGCGATCAACTATGAAAATTCATTTGTCAATACGTTTATTTTATGCTATGTGTAGATTCCATTGTTAAAGCCCTTCAAGAGCCTCGCGAGCAACAAACGAGTGAAAGGAAAAACTTGTACAAGCACCGAAGGAAGTTTTATGATAATCTAAATAAATATTTGGGTTTGACAATTAATGGTATGGACCAAAAGAAAAAACTTCTACCACATTTTGTTTGCACACCAAAAAATTTGCAAAAGGAAAATTTTATCCAGTTTGATTTGGTCGGTTGTATGGTCTTCTATTGGAAAATTTCACCAAGAGTTTACTTCACAGCTCCAAATATTCATAATGATGGAAATCTGACAATAACTATAATTCATGATGTGCTTTCTCATTGTGGTGGTAACCTTCCAGAAATTTTGTATCTACAATTAGACAACACTTGTCATGAAAACAAAAATCAATTTGTTGTTGAATATCTAAACATGATTGTTGAATTGAGAATTTTTCATAAGGTAAAGGTTGGTTTCCTTCTTGTTGGGCACACTCACAACCATATTGATCATATTTTCAGTGATTTTTCAGTAACATTGAGGAGGAATAATGTTGGGAGCTTTCCATCATTAATTGAATGTATTAAGAAATCATATATGCCAAAGCCTATTTTTCATGTGTTAGAAGAAACTGCTGACATGCGAAGGTTTATTCTCGGATCACATGGTCAAGAGAAATGCATTGAACAACTTAATGACATTAGCTTCCAACATCAATTTAGTATAAAAAAAATTAATGGGAAAACACTTATATGGAGCAAGAAGTATTCAACAACTGCAAAATGGGCATCATCACCAGATTTAGAACTTTTTAAGTTCATTCCAGATCATCCAATATTTGCGTCAAATATATTGTTATTACAATCAGTTGGTGAAGTTCATAATGCACGAAGGAAAAAGAGAGATATAGATTATTATGAATGCCTGGAAGAAATTAAAAAAACCATTAGATATACATGTGAGTACTTTGATGTTGTTGATTCAGTTTGGTGGGAGTCATTTTTCAATGATCATAGTGATATCCTTTCAAGACTAGCAAATGAAGATATGCTTTTGAAGATTCCATTTATTTGGCCACAAAATGTGTCAAATGAACAAGAGGAAACAAACATTCTTGAACAACAACAATGACATGGTATTATTAATTCTACACAGGTGGAGGAAAGAGAAATGTATATTGGTTCCAGAAGATCTCGTGCACAACATGAAGCCATGGAAGACCTTTACAGAGGTTCAATACAGGATATTAAGGAGGGTCGTATGATCGCATCCTTAGCACATGAAGATCCACATGGTTATCCATTATGGGTTTCCAAGGTTATAAAGGTGATTACAAAAAATGAGGTTGTTACAGGTGTTGAAGTACATTGGTATGCCACAAACACATACCCATTCAATGGCGTGTACTAGCCAGAGATGGTATTTGATTAAAAAATTGGTGAAAAGAGAAAAGGAAAGGGTACAAATATAAATCATTGCCACAAAGTCCTCTTAAAATTGGAGGAATTTGACATACTTGTTTGTGACTTCAATTTAGCAAATAGAGGAACACTTCACTCTAGGCCGATAGAGATTATTCAGAGGTTGCTACTAGAAGAAACAATGTTGAGATGGTAGTTTGCTGAACCCAGTCGTAGATCTACAAGAATTTTGAAACCTCAAGTGGTGGGCATGCATGTTGACTCAGATGGGGCACTAGTTGATGAAAGAGAAGAATATGTAACATATTCATCTACATCAAGTCATTCATCTGAAGATGTGAATTCTGATGGTGTGCAAGAAAATATCAATGATATTGAATAATTGTGTATTACATTTGATATAGATGATGTTTCCATTGAGAAATGAAAATTATATTTTAAGTTATGAGTCATTTTTATATTTTTTGGATTATATGTTTTAATTATGATGAATTCATTTGTCTAAAATATTGATAATGCAACAATAACTTGGAGAAATAATTTATGTTTCATTGGGTTATTTTAGTCATATAATTTTTTCATAATATCATGGTTTAAATATTTTGAAAAGTTAATAACTTTTAATTCTATGGGTGAAAAATTGTGAAATATATTTTATCTTGAACATTATGGTTGAAAACAATTAGAATTTTAGGGATTGTTAGTGTCATAATATTATATGTTAAATGACATGTATAAAAATGATTAGAATTTTAATGTGTTTAAAATGTCATTATTTTATATTTAACGCCATTACTAAAAATATGTTGAAATTGTACCCAGAAAATAAAAATGGTATTCTAGCACAATTCTACAACAAACCATTGTGTGTTTTTTCCAATTTTTTGGCACATGAAAATTGGTTTTACTGCCATATTTTAAAAATATTGAAAATTTACACTAGAAAAAAAAACTCATTCTGGAATACACTGTTTTCGTTTTTTGGTCGTTTTTCACGTTTTTTTAGGTTTTTTTGGCCAGAGTTCCCACTTTCAGTTCATAGTTCTATTGTGGCCTCGAAATTCTATTGCCACAACATGGGGGAAAACCACCCGCTCCGGAACTTAAAGCAACTCCTTTTCCATTTGGTGTCGTGGCTCCAACTAGGGATAATGGGACCAATTTCCCAGTAAGGATGATTTGGCGGTGTTTCTATTATACAACATGCAATGGACAATTATTCTACTCTATCATGTGCATCTATTTAAACTATCTATTCTAGTATATACCCAGGGTGTTTCTTCCTTTATGTGATCTAAAGAGATATCCTTCAACTATTAGCAATGTATATTATTTTAACAGTTGAAAGAGATGAAAATTATGTAAGATGATTCTTCTAAAAAAATAGTTTGATTAGGCGAATTATGAAAAATATATCGCATTCATATGTGTGATTATATATCGGATAAGAAATCACAGACAAATATTAGAAGAGAAGTGCATGTAACATTCATCTATAATAACGTTTCAAATATATAATGCAATAAAAATATGATTGTCAATCTAGAAAGTAAGACTTAATACAAGTGAATAGACGTACCATATGTATGAAGTTCTATTCATGTAAACTGACAGTAATTGATCTGCTCCTCTTCACTTTCAAGAAATTTAAAGATTACAGTAGTGCAACAACCGTTGAACAACTTTAATTGTCAAAAGATAACATAATACATTTCATTAATTCATGAAATCATTCACAAACTTACAATAGTGCATTCTTTGCAATGATTTTGACAAATTTCTGGACCCTTCTCTAAATGCATGAGAGGGGTTTAAATACTAAACTAACTATATTCTAAAATATAGTATTACAAAAAAAATAGAGGAGGTTTCAAACAACCATCCTCGAAAGACTAAATTTAACTACAATCTAGGAAAATAAAGTAACAATATGACTTATGAGTTCCGATATTTCTTTTGGATTTCCCCTCGAAGTTGAAAAATATCTTGCATGGGCTTGAGTTGAGGTCACTACGAAATCTGTGATCTGACCTATCCTTTGAATATCACATTTGAGAGTGTTGGTTGCAATCTTCTTGTCGAATATGTTGAAGACTGCAGGATCTGGTATTGATGATAAGGTTTGATAAGAAAGTTCCAATAATTTTCTTGATCAAACTTATTTACTTTTTTAATTGTTTCATCCTGCATTTCTGCCTTTTGTTTCCATTGTGTTTCTAGTTGTTTGACTTCTAAGAGCACTTCAAACGTGCACTCTTTGATAAGTTCTTCTTTCACAAGTTGTTTACACACAGATTCAGTAATTTCCTTCACCAACTTAAATTCTTTCGTTGCTACTTTCTCTGCCTGCTTTATCTGTGCTTCCCAATATTTGAATAATATTTCCTTCTGGAACTTATCTACTTGGGGTAGATTAGCTTCCTTTCTTGATTCTAATGCTTGTCATTGAATGTGTTCACTGATTTTCTTCTTGATCTTCTCACATTCAAGTTTCTAGATAACTACTTGTTGGATCAATATTTCACTTGTGTCATAATAAGAGCCAGTAATAGAAGCTTGTTGGAAAAATACTTCTTGTTGTTGCTTTAAATTAGAATTTAGATCCAATGTTTCCTTTATGAATTTCTCTAACTATGGATGGCTTTGTAATCTGGTCATTGTTGCTTCAAGTTGTGTTTTCTTCTCAGTGAGTTGTACTTGATGTTGTAAATTAAGACTCTCAAAATCCTTTTAAATTGGGACATCTTTGATTTCATTTTCTCATTGGAGTTATAATTTTCTTGATTCAACAGTCTTTCTAATTATTGTATTCTATCTTTTTTCTGCTTCAGTAACATTTTAACCTCAATAGCTTTATCAACAGTGGCAGTAGCATATGCACCTACAAACTGGGATAGTTTGGTTACATGTTCTATAGGATGAGCTAGAGGATCCTTCTACAAAACATCAACAAATTCATTTGTAAGGTTTGTGACTATATCATCAATTCTTGTCCTTTTGCTTCTGAATCGAAATGGATGTTTGAATCCCAAAGGGCTCTGTGGTAAATGTGGATTGGATTAGGGCCTTGGGTCGTCCATTTCCATCCCATGGTAGGAAAACTATTAGAAAAGAAAATTGTGTCCATGACATAGGCACTCATATAAAAGGGGGGGAATTTCTCTAGATGAAACACTTCTTTTATTGCTATACTCCATGATGTTTTTAGCTAAATTATCCGATAGGATATTTACCCAATTCAAAATTAAAGAATTGAAAATTACGTCAATTAATGGGACCCGATCTATATAAAACCTAGTGGTATTAGGTTTTTCATATAATCTAGACAACATACCAGCAGCATAATAGTAAGGGGAAGGAATTTGGGCAATTGCACTAGTACAAAATGGCTAATTAGTTACTAAAAAAACGACTAAAATTTTCATATAAATGACTATTTTTCGGTCGATGACCAATAGTAGCTAGTTTACAGTATCTTATAATGTGACTAAATTTTGGTCATTTTTAGCTTAGTAATTAACTAGTTATCTCAGTTTTTTTTTGTAGTAGTACATTTGCTCATTAATTTGGTCAATAATTTAGTCACTAATTTAGTCATTAATTTAGTTATTGATTTGATCATTAATTTAGTCATTGATTTGGTCATTAATTTGGTCATTGATTTAGTCATTGATTTAATCTTTAATTTGGTCATTAATTGTCACAATTAATGACCAAATATACAAAAAAATATATTACTATATGATCACCCAAGAAAACCAATTAATGACCTGTTGGAACAGGATCCCCTAAAAGCTACGAATTTTGTACAATTTTTATATTTTTGGTATTAATTAGTCTAGCGCAGGGGTTTTGGGGTGATTCAAAGCCCCGAATGCATTGTAATGGGTCAAGGGTAGACCAAGAGTCTGCAAACCATGGTTTGCGGACCATTGGAAGCATAGACTAAGTCGATATAAATAGATGAAAATTTTGAGTCTTAAGGTCGGCAAGAATTAAGTCTGATGCTAAGTGCGAATTGTTAGATCTGTTGTTGGGTCATTTGGGTAAGGACTCCTGTTCGCTGTGTGTGTAGAGATCCTCAGTCCTGGTATGTACGGACCCTTCTGGCTGTGTGCGTAGGCTGTGTTTGGATTGTACTGGGTTTTGGATGCTAATATATGTGGATATAGTTAAAGTAGCTTTGTGTTATCTGATCTGACACGTTGTTGTTGATGCGAACCTTTGGGATCTGTTAGAGCTAAGAATATAGTTGTGTTATCTATTATGCTGTGAATCTGTCTATGTTATGGTATGTCTGTAATTCGTTAATGATGCGTTATGATATTGTGCACTGATAAATACTGATACACACGTGGATGTGAAGGTATTGACTAGTTCTGTTCATGGTAATATCTCTATATATTGTGGATTATACTATTAACACACCTGCGAATAGACCTTTCTTTTGAAAACCTGATAGGTTGCGAACGTGGATCTGCTTGACTTACCTACTCTCTCTCAGGCTGCGGAAACCTGATTCCAGCACCCTCCCATACTACTTCAGGTGAGACTTTGGTCTGTGAAAACAGGTCACTTCTGAAAGGGCTAGTAGTATAGGGGTTTGTTGGTAAACCTTAACCTTCAAACCTGGGTCAGGACCCCTCGAGCCAACAAATGGTTCTGTTGCCAGGACCGACATCATTTTGAGAGAGAGATCACATAATGCCAAGAGAACATTGGAGACCTGAGAAGAAAGAAATTGAAGAGTGGTTTGAAAAACAGGTTCAGGAATTTGCGGTAAAAGAGAAACGCAGCACAAATTTGACAGAAGAGAAGTGGAAGAATAAGTACGTTTTCACTGAAGTCTACGAAATTTTCTTTGTAACATTTGCGAAGGAATATCACTCGTACGATATAAAGGACTGATAACACCATCACTCGTACGATAGATCACTAGGTGGATAGTGTGCTGGGAGGATTTGTAAGAGAGTTTGCAGTAAATCAATTCATGTCCTATTCTGATGCAAGGCGAAGGTTCTTCAAGGGTTTCTGGGGTAAGTTTATGAAAACCTTTCCATTACTGATTAAAATATTATTATGCAAAAGGGGCATTCTCTGCAGCCATACAGAGTGAATGAGCTCCGATCAGAGTGAGGGTACAACACGAAGTGGTAAATAATACAAAACTAATCAAGAAGGAGATAGATCTGTATATAGTCCAGTAAGGGATTCGGCTGCGTATAGCCCTCCAACTACACCACCTTCAAACTAGCATAGGGGTAAGAACTCACCCGTACCTCCACCCCCACCAGAAGACAAGATGGCCTCGCACATGAAGCTACCTACCTTTAAGGGCGTAGGGGAAGAAGATATGGATCAGTTCTAGTTTGTCATAGGGTCGGTATGGACTGCGTAGAATTTGGCGAGAGATGCTGTGAAAAGGGTGCATATGTCCCTTGCCTTTAAAGGAATAGCCCTGGACTGGTATAGGGATACATAGCTCAGCATGCGAATGCGACCATTCCAGACGTTAAGAATGCCCTAAAATAGCAATTTTAGAAGTCTAAATCCTACTCTCAAATAGTGAATGACCTAAACTACTTTCAATAAGGGCCCTCTGAGTCTATATGGGAGGCTGAAAAGTGGCTAAAGAAGGTAATCAGGGAAGGAGAATTTCTATATGATGATAGACAACACAAGGAATGGTTCATTGCTATGTTACTGCCTCACCTGCACATACCTATGGGTCAGAAAGCCATTGAATCGCAGGAAAACACCTTGGAGATTGCTATGAAGTTGGAAGTTGCACTAAGAGATGACACACAATTGGGAGTACAAAAAGTCCAAGGGAAACTGGAGGTGATGCAGATGGAGATCCAGAACCTACGAAAGGACCGAGAGAAAGAAGTTGGCCCATACATATGGTGCATATGATGTAGGGTATCTGGCCATACCAAGGATCAGTGCCCACTACTGGCAGACTACCTACAGGCAGGGGGACCCAGTCTGTTGCACCTGGGACCAAGTGGACTAGCATTTTCGTGTGATGATTGTCGCGTAGCCATCCTGCATGATACTAACCACTACCCTTGTCTGGGTGCATATGTCCCAAAACTGAAGCAACAATGGTGTCATTTTTTCCGATCAGTAGGACATTATGAACAGAACTGCCAAAATTATGATCTAATGATAGACTAGGGAAACCTATATAGGGTACAATCGGACCCTTCTTCGCTAAGATCCCCCTCAGGCATAGGTGGCTCCCCAGCTAGGGGCAAGGAAAGGGGTCCAGGTGGAAGTGTAAGTAGGGGAAGAGGACAAATGATCTTCTATAACTACGGAGAGGTAGGGAACTTTGAGAGGGACTGCCTGAACCCTGCAAGACAATCTTGCAGATACTGTAGACAGCTGGACCATGTGATTGAAGACTATCCAATTCTGATAGCAAAAATGCAAGAAAAGTAGCAGACACCTACGCAGAATTTACAGAGGCTTAAGGCAGAACCTCTAGACGAAGGACCAAGCATTAATTTCATAGCACGCAGTGGCATGGCCACTGGTGGAGCCAAGGATAAAGCTGCAATTGAGCCTCTGATCCAAAAATCAGCCATCAAACAAGAAGTTTTGGACCTACAAAAGGAAAAGGAAACCTTTTTCACATCTCACCAAGAATTTGCTAAGGCTGAGCCATCTGCTTCTCAAGCCCCCGCAAATCTCAAAGCAGGGGACAAGATCAAACCATTTTTGCAGGCATGTATGAAGCTATTCCACAACCAATGGGCTGTAGAAAACCTCCAAGCATTAATAGATAGTTTCGCAGAAAGAACTAATCCACCCCTGGAAGTTAGGGATGTGCACAAACTGTACAAGCATAGGAAACGCACTGGTAGGGAAATGCGTCTAACATCGCAAATTGGTGATTATGAAATGGATCAATTTATTTTGGACTTGGGATTAGATGCGAACATACTGCCCAAGAAAACTTGGAAGTGAATGGAAGAACCTAAGTTGGAATGGTCCACTATCCAATTGTGCATGGCCAATCAGCAAAAGATCATACCGTTGGGGAGACTGTCAAAGATCGTGGTAGATATCGCAGGAGTTATGGTCCGGGCTGACTTTGAGGTCATTCAGATTGTAGAAGATGCAGACCCCTATCCAACACTCCTAGGATTGGATTGGGCCATAGATATGGGAGGTATCATCAACCTAAAGAAAAGAAGCATGGTGTTTGAAAATGAAGGTACGCAGGTGATAGTTCCATTAGACTCTGTGGAAGGAGAACGGTATACTGAGCTGGTGTGCAAAGAAGGGGATATGGATCATATCTATAAGTTAACTATGTGGGACAAATATTGGATCAATCCCATGACCGATGGTGTACTTTTCTAGGAAAAATATAATGAATGTTTCTCTGACTCCAATGGACAGATGGAAAATTGGCAGAATCAGTTACATGATGTATCTGCATTGTGATGTCTTAGAATCACCAAGGACTTCCAATGCATCTCCTCCTAGGTAAGATAATTGCCCTAATTTGATGGTTCTGGTAGTATTAAAGAGTTTTTGCGAGCATTTGAAGTGGAGGTTTTGAGAGAGCGAAGGTTATGGGCCCTTAATCTAGCCATGAGTGCAACACCTGCGAGGTGGTGGGATACGCTGAGGGTTCGTTCCAGGATTGGGAAGAGTGTCGGGATATGATGTTCCTACGATTTGAACATTCGGTTCACTTGTGCATAAAGACATTCCTTGGACCAGGGGACCGGCGTGAGCATTTGTTCACTTGGATGGATAAATGGTGTGACCGGACTATAGAAGAATGGGTTCACTTGTTTATTCATGCCCTGGGACCAATTCCCACTACATGGTATTTATATGGGGAGCTACATTAGCACACCCACCACTAGGAAACATTAAAGGATGAATTTTTAGGGACATTTGGGTTAGCAGGGGGAATGGAGGCACTTGACAGAGCTCTATAGGATATAGATACCTTTGTATTTGATGAGTCATGCCCTTACGCAGCACTTGGGGCACCAACATGGGAAATGAAGATGCAGGATATTGTCAACTTCCGTAATATAACAATATAAGAGTGGGATGAAGATCCATGAAATGTCTCTATCTCAGAGTTGGAGGGAGAGCATGCAGTTGTCGAACCCCCACTATAAACTATCGATGTTACTAAGCCTTTGAAGTTGCGAGAATTCAACAATGGCACGGAAGAGCAGCCTAAGTTGGCTAAAATTGGGAATTTTTGGGATGATGATACAGTCACCAAAGTTGTGGAACTCCTCACAGAGTATCAGGACCTATTCTTGAAAAAAAATTCGGAGCCTAAGGGGGTCAAAGGGGACCTAGGGGTCATATGCATCACGTTAAAACCAGATGCGCATCCTGTGAAGGAGCAGCCTTATCAGTTGAACCCTAAGTATAAACAAAAGGTCAAGGAAGAAATTGACAAGATGCTCGTTGCAGGTATCATCAAACTGGTTGAACAGTTAGACTGGGTAATTCTGATGGTGGTTCAGGAGAAAAATATGAGTGGAGAGATACAAATCTGTGTGGACTTACACAAATTGAATGATGCCTATGTACATGATCCCTTTCCCACACCGTTCTTAGATGAAATCCTTGATAGCCTGGGAGGGCAGGAAGCATACTCATTTAGAGACAGGTTCTCGGGTTGCCATAAAATCAAAATCACACCTGAGGCTCGCAGCAAAACTATGTTTGCTACTCAATGGGGATCCTTTCAATATACTTTCATGCCATTTGGGCTCAAGAATTACCCTGCCATCTTTTTGTGGGTGGTGGTTGCAGTGTTCAAAGAATTCATCCACAAGTTTTTGGAGGTATATTTTGATGACTGGACTGTCCTCAGCTTGGTGAAGAAGCACATCTCAAACCTACGCATGATGTTGGATGTCTGTAGGAAGCACCAGATTTCCATGAATATCAAGAAGTGCATATTCTGCGTACCCTTTGGAATCTTTCTCGGGCACATAGTTTGTCGGCAAGGATTGATGGTTGATCCTGCCAAAGTTACAGTTATCATAAACCTAGCAGTACCTACAATTGAGAAACAACTCCATTCGATCCTCAGACATACAGGCTACTACAGGAAGTTTATTCAAGATAATGCCCATGGAAAATTTGCTTAAGAAGGATGTTTCATTTTTTTGGATGACGAATGTCAAAAGAGATTTGAGCTACTCAAGGATAAGATGGTCTCTGCGCCTATTCTCATCTTTTCTGATTGGGCGAAGGTATTGCACGTTCATGTAGATGCATCAGGGATCACCCTGGGAGCGGTCCTTACATAGCTTGGAGACAAAGACATTGATCATCCTGTTGTGTTCGTTAGTGGGAAACTCTATGGTGCAGAGCGCAAATACTCCACTATAGAGCAGGAGGGATTGGCCATGGTCTATGCATTACAAAAGTACCAGCACTATCTGTTAAGAGGACACTTCAAAATGTTTATAGATCATTCGGCTTTGAAGTACCTAGTGAATATGCCTCTGTTGGGGGGGGAATCTGCCGATGGCTACTACTGTTCCAGGAATATGGCTTTGAGATCATTGTCAAGCTGGGGAAGTTGAATTCTAGGCCGAATCACTTGTCCCAAATCGAGAATGGCGAGGAACCAACCAACCTGGAAGATGGATTGCCTGATGCGCAGCTGTTTACTATTAAGGTAGTTGATGTGCACTTCATTGACATCATTCAATTTCCTGACTACAGGCATGGCACCTGTAGAGTATTCGGTACAACAGAAGAAAGAGCTCGTAACCTGCGCTACATATTTTACCATGATCGCAAGTCATCTATATAATATGGGAGCTGATGAAGTGCTGTGAAGGTACTTTTTGGAGCATGAATGGCACGCTATCTTGGCAGAAGCCCACGACAGTGTAGCAGGAGGTCACTATGCAGGGAAAGTAATGGAGCCAAATATCTTGAGAGTTGGACTATGGTGGCCTACCCTGCATAGTGACTCTCACGACCACTGTAAAGCCTGTGATACGTGCCAATGAATAGGACAGCCATCGCGCAGAGATGAAATGCCCCTTCAACTGCAAATGGTCCTGCAAGCATTTGACAAATGAGCCATCGATTTTGTGGGACCTATCAACCTATCGGGAAAGAAGATAGGTGCGCGCTACATTATAGCTGCCACTGATTATGTAACCAGGTGGGCCGAAGCACAAGTGGTGAAAGATTACACTACAGATACCATTGCGCACTTCATCTTTGAGCAGATCCTAACCAGATTTGGATGTCCAAAGATCTTAATGAGAGATAGAGGTATAAATTTTGTTAATGAAACAATAGAGGCATTGATGGAATAATTTCATATCCATCATGCAAAAATCACTCTCTATCACCCACAGGTAAATGATGCAATATAAGATTTTAATAAAATTTTCATGCAAGTACTGACTAAGGTCTACAATGCTGACCGCAACGATTGGGACATGCACATCTCATTTTTTCTTTGGGCCTATTGAACTATCTACAAGAGGTTGACTGGGAAGACACCATTTAGGATGGTCTATGGCAAGGAGGCCAATATGGCCATGGAATATAATGTTCCTAGCCTGCGCATCACAACCTTTACAAACATGGAGAAGCCTGATATCATGGAGGAACGTTTAGTGTAGCTAATGGATTTGGAGGATTCATTGCTAATTTCCATCAGCAGGCTTAGAAGGCTTAGGATAAGGCATAGCATGGTTGAAATATTCGACAAAATACCTTTGTGGAGGTCGAATTAGTCCTACTGTATGATAGCCAGTTTGCGAAACACCCAGGGAAGTTCCAACATCACTCGCTAGGGCCCTATGTTTGGTCTCAATCTAGCCTCCTAAACTGAGCTCATTTAATTGTCAACCAGGATTTGTAAACTGCTGAAGTGAAGTGTACCATATGTACCTAGGTGCTTGTTTCTTAATGCGTTGTGTGTAGTTTTTTGTGATGTTTTTGGTCTTTTGTGATGATTTATGATGTTTTTGGTCTTTTGTGATGATTTTTATGTTCACAATGGAAATGTCTAGAAAACTAATGGAAAGGGGTTGGTGGTCAAAAACAGAGTTAAGCCTAATGTATGGAATGGAAAATGCAATTGGAAACACTGAAGCAGAATCTAAACTATGACTAAATAAAAGCAAAAGTTTGATAATGACTTTTTAAACAAATGACAAAAACTAATCTTGAGAAATGATCACTAAATATGCAAATCTTTTAACTAAACAGTTAAATACTAATGATGCAATACTCTGTCCTAAGCTCTTCTATTCTTATGATTAATTCCTAGTTCTATTCTGCAATTTAATTGAATGTCACAGAACCTATACTCAAAGAGTTATTGGTTTCTTTTTCAAAGTAGTTCTTTTGAGGAAGAGCTCTGTTTATAAAATGATGAGGAGATTGCAGAGAGATTTCAGACCTTATAGTGATGTTGTCTTCTGTTCCTATGGCTATGGATCAGTTGTAGTTTTTAGAACAAGAAGATGTTTGTGAATAATGAAGGCTGTCTTGTTAATCCTAACAACTAGAGTAATCTATTGTGCAATGAATGACAATTTGAATATGAGATGCAAGTGCAATGAGTTAATCTAAGAATGAACCTAAGATGCCACTAAACTAGAACAATGTTGAACTATAAGTCATCATCAAACTTGAAACAAAGTAACTGAACATGAGTTAAATGTAATGAAACTCCGGAGCATTCTAACTATGCTAACATGCATTATTCTATGAAGTTACACAATCTGTTTGTTCATCATTAGTGATATTTTGGAAGAGTTCCTTATTTTGGAAGAGATAGAACAATTTTGACTGTGTAATTGGGTGCAATTGTAAGCAAATAGACTGAAAGCAAATGAAAAACTAAGATATCATATCCATACCCTACTCGTCATTATGATGTCTTGGGAAAGCGTTTAAGAGCAAGAACAGAGATGATACTTAGTACAAACACACAACTAAATCATTCATTATCACAGTCATGTCTTGAACTTCTTAAGAATCTCTTGGAAGAGTTTCTTCTTGTGGAAGAGTGATTAGAACAAGTGTAACTGTGATAGTGAATAGCAAAAATTACAACTAAATCCTACAGTACTATAGCTATTCATCATTAGAATCTGTTGGGAGAGTGTCTTCTTGTGGAAGAGCTGGAATGAATATAACTACAGTAGCTAGTTAAAAAAACTATAAATTCAACTCCTAATATTACAATACTATAGTCATTCAACATTCATCATTATAATCTGTTGGAAGAGTGTCTTCTTGTGGAAGAGCTAGAATGAATACAACTACAGTAGCTAAAAAAAAACAACTACCAATTCAAATGAAAAACATAAAGGCAGCTAGGGAACTTATCTAATTTACGCAAAATAAATCCGTGCAAGAGGCAGGGGCCCTCTACCACTTGACGGCATTCAACTCCAAATTAAATCACGCCTTCAAAATAAATTTGTCTGCTCCATTAAAGATGAAATAGTTTGAACATAACACTCTGCATCTTCAGGAACGTAACACAGAGTTTAAACAAAATCTAGCAGCAAATCTAACATAAAATCTCTAACATAGCTCTCGGTCTCCCAAGAGTTTATAAAGCAAATGCACGTAACAATAATTACAATAATTCAGGAACACTGTCTTTCCTTATCCAAATCACGTTAGGATTCTTTGAAGTGGCTATGTGAAGAAGAAAAGACATCTGGACTAAGACAGTCCTAATAGAAGTCTTCCTTCCTAAATGTGTTCCCCACATTCAAAACCATACCCAGAATTCATTTCTTCCTGCATGATGAGCAACGAACCATGTAGACATGACGTGGATCATGCTCATATGCGGTTTTTCTCAAGAGGCCACTTGGAACATACTCAAACATGAAGGCAGCTGCAGAATCGCCGGTTAGCTACGGAATGTCTGCATTCTGCAGCTAGTTCCGGTCAAAATACTTAACAATGGAAAAAATCACAAAATTTAACAAGTCAGTCATGTAAATCATTCTAGAAGTAATTTTAACTATATTTATTGATCAATTGGGTCTAAGATAGAAATGGACAAGGGAAAATGAGGTAAAATGAGGTGAAGGAAAGCACAATTTTGAGGCTCAACATACCCCCACTGCTGTCTCTTTGCATGTCCTTATGCAAATTATCCTATGAATTCAGAGGCTTCTGCAAGGACATCTAATCCCCTTCTTCTCCTTTGTCTGGAAGCTAGAGGTCTTCTGGGTTTCCTGATAACAAGTTTGAACCCGAGGTTGGTGAGTGCCCTGATTAGCTTTTTGTTCCTTGTGTTCAACTTCTCATTGGTCCTCTCCACTTTGTCTATATGCAGGGATAAGGTTGAGTTCATATCAGTTTTGAGCTTGATTTGATCTTTGAGAATTTCATTCTCATTTTTGATGTGTATATTCAACAATTCCAACTCATACCTATCCCTTCTTAATATATCTATTTCAGACAGTGGAGGACTGGGGGTTCTCTCTCTGCTTTCTGAAGCTGTCCTCTCTAAATTTTCCACATAGTCATAAATTTCCTGTTGAGCCAGATCAATTTCAAGGGTTCCTTCATAAAAATCCTCTTCATCATCCTCTTCAATGGGTGTTTCTTCATCTTCTATATTGATTACCCCTGTTTGTTTGATTAGTGTTTTCTTCAGTTTTCCCTTTAATCTGTGGCTTCTCCTAGGCTGAGAGGATCCCTCTCCTTTCTCTGTGGCAGATTCCTTGATTATCTTCTCCTCCTTAAGTTGCCTCTTAATTCGAGTCAACTTCTCTAAAATGATTTCCTCACTGCTCTCTTGGACTGGTTTGTCAATTTCAACTTTTGAAGCCCTCCATTTCCTACTTCTCTTTGTAGGCTGTGGTTCAGGTGATGGTTCTTTTGCTTCTTCAAAATGATTTCTTATTAAGAAATCATCCCATGTATCATTTGTTTTAGCTATATGATGCTCAATCAAAATTTTGACCAAACCATGATGATACAGGGTTGTCTCTAAAAATTGAACTCTTCTCTGAACACAGCAAGCCATCTTCTTCAGAATTTGAAGCAAGAAACATGGTAGGTTTAAGTCTTCTCCCAGAAAATGCATCATTAGTCTGATGTGGTAGACATAAAATGTCCCATATCTACCCTCACATGTAACAAATTTTTGCAAAAGAAGTAGTATGTTTCTCCATTTTTTTTCAATGCAGAACTGGGAATTCCTTTCTTGAATATACTAACATCCATATTTGGTGATTTTAAAACTTGTTTCCAGGAGTCATTGTGGAATTCTCTATTTTTAAACCATCTCTCTCCAGTTCTGAGCAACCCTGTAGCCTCTGCAATAAAAACTTCAGTGACAGTAAACTTGACATCACCTACTTCAACTTCGGTTCCTTGAAATGATCTTGCAAATGTTTTAGTGACTTCCTTGTGGAAGCCATTAAATTTTTCCAAAAATTGAAGCCATCCTATTTGTTGTAACATTTCTTTGCATTGTGGGTAGCCTTCTAAATATTTTGAACCCACTGGTTCAGTCCTTACGATGAAACCCATGATTTTTTTTCAATATCAAATTAACACTCTTCTACCCACAAAATAATGACTTTCACTTTCGGATTGAAATCGCTTCAAGCTCTAAATGAAAATGGCTTCAATTTTGGAATGACATACCTATGATTTATAGTGGCAACAGCTTCAAAACCTCTGGCTGATATGCCTCTGTTTGATAATGAAAGCAGTTTCAAATTTCGAGCTGATATGTCTCTGATAGACAGTGGCAGATGGCTTCAAATTTTCTCTTTGTGCAATACCTCTGGCTCTTGGTAGCAAATGGTTTCAATTTTAACACTGCAACACCTCTGTATTTTGGTAACAAAAGACTTCAAACTCAACACTGCAACACCTCTGTCTCTGGTAGCAAATGGTTTCAATTTTAACACCTCTGTCTTTTGGTAACAAAAGACTTCAAACTCCACACTGCTACAATTCTGTGTTGATAGTGAAAATGCTTCAAACTCCGTCCACAGTGATATTTTATCTGCCCACGGGATCAAGTGGCTTCAAGTCCTCACACTATTATACTTCCAAATTTACCCTTCTGCTCTGCTCTGCGTTTACAATGCTCAATGCTATTCAAATTGATATCCTTTGGCTCTGCTCTCGGTGATAATAATATCTCCGTCTTCGGAATGGAATGCCGGCTACAGAATGAAGTTATGGCAGTGGTCACGGAATGGAGTAGTGGAGTGAGGTGGAGGGATTGTATTAATGATTGAAGAGACGACGGAGGATTTTGCGACGGCAGAGGGAATCATCATTGAATGATTTGGTTAAGAGACGTGGAGAATTCAAATACCTCGGCCATTTTTTTAACCGCTTAAATGATATCGGATATACAATTTGAAATGGAAGATTTTAATCCAAAGTCTGTAGAGGGTTTGTTGGTGTTGATCAATAAAAACAATTAAAACAACCCTTTTGAACAATCCATAACTAAACTATGCTAAACTTTTATGAAATGCCATTGTAATTTAAACTTGTTACCTCTGCCCTTTATTTGATTTTTGTAGCCTTTGTCTTCTTGTTCACCTTTGGAGGAGTCTTCATAATTTTCTTGATGCTTTTGATTCATGAATACACTGGGTCACTTTGTTGTAATTTTGATGTATGCCTTAAGGGTTTGTAGCTGTCGAAAGACTGTCGGGCTGCAGAAAGGCTGATCAGCTGCAGAATGTCCACTGAGCTGTAGAATGTTCCTGTAGAGCACTTTAATCATGAAAATGGCATGTTTTTGGAGTATGGGTGAAATGTTAAATGGTATGAATGAAAATGGATGATGGATTATGATGTGTATGAAGTGGATAATGAAATGGAATGGATTCAGTTCATGAAATGGAATGAAGGAACATAAGAGCTGTACTGCAATTCATGACATGTTTTATTTTCTTACATCAAATTTTGTATTTTGACATGAAAAATGAGATGGATGAAAAGATGGAATGAGATGAATGAAATGTGGAATGGAGTGAAATATGAATGATGGATGGAATGGAGTATGGATGGATAAGTGAATGGAGTGAGATGAAATGAATCATAAGCACTATGGAACTGAACTTATGATTTTTATAACAGCTGCTTATAAAAACAAAAATGGGAAAAGTTAGAGTGTCAGAGAGACTCTGATTTTCACCCTATCTTTTCTGTATAAACATGCCAATCAATGATTGGTTTTCATGTTTATACCTTTATTTTTTTTTTATTTTTTTTTTTATTTTTAGAAGAGAAATGCTTCAGAAAATTTAATCAAGTTGATGAAGAAGAGAGACTCTTCTTCATTAACTTCACATCATTGTATTCTTGGAACTTCTTGACAAACTCTTCTCTTGAGAGTGGCTTGTGGTATAGCTTCAGTCTATTACCATTCACAAGAAAAGTGACCTCTTCTTCATCTATAGTTCTGATTTTTACTGCCCCATTATCAAAAATTCGAACAATTTCATATGGCCCAAGCCAATGTGTCTCAAATTTCCCTTGAAAATCCTTGAATTTTGAATCAAACAAGAGAGCCCAGTCACCCTCTTTGAATTTCTTCTCCTTGATGTACTTGTCATGCCATCTAGCCCTTTGCTGTTGGACTAGACTTGTTTTCTGAACTGCATCTTGTCTGATCTCATCCAATTCATTAATTTGTTCCAGTCTATGCTTTTGTGCCTCCGTTAGATCAAGTCCTAGCTGAACTTCCATCTTGAATGTTTGAATTTGGAACTCTATGGGAAACAAAACTTGCTTTCCATAAACAAGCTCATAAGGAGTATGGCCTGTTGTGTTTCTCCATGTGGTTCTATAGGCCCACAAGGCTTCAGGAAGCCTATCTACCAAATCTCTTCTATGTAGATGAACAGTCTTTGTTAGGATTCCTTCAATGACCTTATTAGTGGATTCCACTTGACCATTTGCTTGTGGATGATAAGGAGTAGATGTTCTATATCTGATTTTGTACTTCTCCATCATTTGCTCCACTAGCCTTGATGTAAATTGAGCTCCTTGATCTGTAACAATTTCCCTTGGGACACCAAAACGAGTGAAAATATCCTCAAAAAGAAAAGTAACTACAAATGATTCATTAGCAACAAGTAATGGTTTAGCTTCTACCCACTTAGTAACATAATCAGTGCAAACTAATATATATTTCTTTTGTCTTGATGGAGGACTAATAGGTCCTACAAAATCCAAAGCCCATTTTTCAAAAGGTTCAATGTGTACCTGAGGTTGTAATGGCATCTCACCCGAAGGAGAAGGTTTCCCTACCCTTTGGCAACTGTCACACCTTTTGACATACTCCTTAGCATCTTTAAACAAGGATGGCCAATAATATCCTAAATTAAGGATCTTATAAGCTGTCCTCTTATCTACAAAGTGTCCGCCACAAGGTTCATCATGACATGCCTTGAGAATCTCAGGCATCTCATCTTCATGAACACACCTTCTAATAATCAAATCTGGACCTGTCTTGTACAACTCATTAGCGACCCATGAATATCTTGCACTATCATTAATGATTTTTCTTTTATCCTTTGCATTCATAATTGAAGGAAATTTTCCTGAAACTAAATAATTAGCAATATCAGCAAACCATGGAGTTTGAGTAGAAACTGCAAAAAGATATTCATCAGGAAATTGATCTTCAACCTGAGTGTCATCTTTGATATTTTGAATTCTAGACAGGAAGTCAGCCACAGTGTTTTGTTTTCCAGGCCTATCTAGAATAGTAATGTTGAATTCTTGTAATAATAACAACCATCTTATAACTCTACCATTAGTGATTGATTTATTCATTAAATATCTAATGGCAGAATGATCAGTGTGAATAAAAGTTTCATAGCCTGTTATATAGTGTCTAAATTTGTTAATGGCATGAACAACAGCTAAAAACTCTTTTTCAATTACAGTATAGTTTAACTCTGCAGGAGTCAAATTTTTACTGATATAATAGATGGCATAGGGAATTAAATCTTTCTGTCCCAATACTGCTCCCAGAGCTGTATCGGAAGCATCCGTCGAGATATGAAAAGGTAACTTCCAGTTAGGTCCCCTTAATATAGGTGCTTCAGAAATTTTGGTTTTCAGGGTTTCAAAAGCTAACTGGCAATCAGATGTCCACTTAAATTCACAATCTTTGGTGAGTAATTTGAAGAGAGGAGATGCTATTTTGGTGAAGTTTTCTATAAATCTCCGATAATACCCTGTAAATCCTAGAAAACTTCTAAAATCTCTTTGACAACTTGGAATGGATAGGTTAGAAATAACTTCAACTTTCGCCTCATCAACTCTAATCCCATCCCCTGAAATGTGGTGCCCTAAAACAATACCTTCAGTGAACATCATAAAACATTTTTCATGACTAAGTGAAAGGTTTGCTTCTTGACATATTTTTAAGACTTTTTCCAAGTTTTCTAAATCCTCTTCAAATGTGTCCCCATAAACTGTGAAATCATCCATGTACACCTCTACACAGTCATGTATCAGATCAGAAAAAATTCCTAATACTGCCCTTTGGAATGTTGCAGGTGCATTGCATAACCCAAATGGCAATACTCGGTAGGCATAGGTACCCCAAGGACAAGTAAATGTGGTTTTATCTTGGTCTTCAAGTGCTACTTGAATTTGATTGTAACCACTAAACCCATCTAAGAATGAAAAGTACTTTTTACCTGCTAATGTATCTAATACTTGATCTATGAAAGGTAAGGGAAAATGGTCTTTAAGAGTAGCTTTATTCAGTTCTCGGTAGTCAACACACACCCTCCATTTTCCATTTTTCTTAGGCACAATCACCAAGGGAGAAACCCACTGACTATCTAAAATAGGATAGATGAAATTAACATTTAACAATTTTTGTAATTCTTCCTTGACAATTTCCCTAAGATTTGGATTCATCCGTCTTTGAGGCTGTCTGATTGGTTTGCAATTTGCCTCTATATACATGTGATGAGTACAAGTCTTGGGACTTATCCCTTTCATGTCAGTGTATTCCCATGCATATGCAGAAGAATGTCTCTGTAATACTTTGACTAACTCTTCTTGTTGATATTTTTCTAGGTTTTTGTTTATGTTCAAGGTTTTGCCTGGAAAAATTTCACTTGTAGAGCTGCCAAATTTTTCCATAGAATGAAGAGACATCTGCCTAGATGACAAGAATTCAATATTGGATCCCTCTTGAAATGATTCTTGTTTGTGTTCTGGAGAAGATTCAAATTTTTCTAGAGTATTCAGAATTTGATTATCTTCACTAATTTCTGAAATTGTGAAGAGTGGTTGTAAATATTCTTCATCCTCTATCCATTGAGTGTCATCTAGATCTGTAATTGTCCTAGTTGGAGGATATAAAGTGAATTTCTTTGTTGAACTACCATCAGAAATATACATATCACCGGACCTACAACTAATAAAAGCATCAGCTGTAGCCAACCAAGGTCTTCCTAGTATAACAAGATGGCCTCCTAGATTATTCTTGGGTGTTAGGATCATGAAATCCACAGGGTACTCCCAAGAGTCTAGGGACACTAGAATGTCTTCTATTACCCCATCTGGTCTGATCACAGATCTATCTGCTAATTGTAATAGTGTGGGTGTAAAGAGAAGATTAGGAAGTTTCATTTTGTCCATGATTTGTCTACTCATGATATTTATTGCTTCTCCTAAGTCAATGAGTGTGTTTTGAATTTCCATTCCATTGATGTGAATTTTGACAACTGGATTTCCTGGGTCAAGGTACTTTGGAATAGCTATCTTTCCCATCATAATGTCTGCTATTTGTCCTACCAGTTGAATTTTCTTGGTTCCTCTTATTCTTTTTCTTGTTGTCTTCATACTCAACTCCTTTATTGTTTTGGCTAAAATTGGGATTTCCTTGATGGCTTGCAATAATGGAATTTTAATGCAAAAATTTCTCAATTCATCCAAGAAATCATAATTAGGCACCATTATTTGTTTTTCTACACCTTTATAAATTTGTAGTCTTTCTGGAAAGGGAGGTATAGAAGTAGATGTGGATGGTTGCTCTAATACTGGAGTTGGATTTATTGGATCTTTTTGTTTTAGTTTTTCAATGTTTTGGTCTTGAAAGGATGTATCTTCCTCAAGACTTTTATTAACCCGTAGGGAGTCTTCCTCAGAATTATCTTGTTCTTGTATGATCATAGAAGGTTTCCTCTTCTCAAGTATCCTTCCAGACCTAAGTTGAACATCAATAAGGTCTAGAGGAGTAATTAAATAAGTTGGAAATTGTTGTCCTTCTATCATGTATGTATTCTGAGGGTTCTTATTATTGGGGTTTGGTATAGGCTGAGCTGGCAATTGATTGGATTTTTGAGGGAATGGTAATGGAAGTGGTTGATTTTGATGAGATTGGTTCGGATGATGTTGTTGAGGATTTTGTTGAAAATTTTGTTGAAGATCTTGAGGAAAATTTTGTTGGGAATTTTGAGGATAAAAATGTGGATATGGTGGATAGGATGGTGGATACTGATAATATCGAGAGTATCTTCCATAGAGACCTTGTGATCCTTGTGCCCAAGCTTGAGATTGATTTTGAAATTGGGGCCAAGGTTGCTGCCAAGAATTCCAAGGTGGAGGTTGATTATACATTTGATCATGGAATCCTTGTGTCTGGGGTCCCTGCCAAGGTTTTCTAGATACAAAGTTAAGAGATTCTGTGGAGTCTGTAGGAGTTTCTTCTTGAAAAATAGCCTTGAGACCAGGAAGAGAAGGACAATTCTTGGTCTCATGTTTCTCAGAACAAATAACACAGGTTTCTACAACTTTGACATCTAGAGGACACTCTCTCAAGGCATGTTTCTTCCTACATTTGGGACAAAAGATTGCCAAGGCATCAGATTCATCCTTTTGCTTGTTTTGTATCTTGAGGGTGTCTATTTGTTCACTAAGACTCCCTAAGATGTCAGATTTAAAATCATCAAGCATATGTCCTATTTCTGATCTACTTACTGTCCCAGAAGCAGATTTACTTGCCCTTGCAAGAGCAGGATCTCTTGGACCTTTGGCAGTTTTAGATTTCCCTCTGGAAAGGTTGATACATAACTCGGATATTTCAGGTAATGTGAGTTGTGATATATCCCCTTTTCCCATCATGTTAAGGATATCCAACCATTCATCCCTAATTTTTTTCAACAAAAGAGCTTTTAAAGTGTCTTGATCTAGGTTTTCCATTTGTGCCCTTTTTATGTTGTATTTAAATCTTTCCAACAAATCTTCTAAGTTTTCATCTTCTTTTTGTAACATCGTGAACACTTCTTCCTTATGATTAACCGGCATACAATAATCCAAGTATCTCTCTAGAAATGCTTGTTTCATGTCTTCCCATGTTCTAATAGAACTACTGTTTAAACTCATAAACCACTTCAATGCTGCTCCCTTCAGAGTTGAAGGAAATAATTTCAGTTTTTGAGCATCTTGTAGGTAGTCATAAGTCCTACACAGCACTTCAAATTCGAATAAGAAAGTTTCAAGATCTTCAGTTTTAAGTCCATAGAAGTTTGGAAGGACAGAGGGCGAAATGTTTTTCATGGTTGTATTGGTTTCTTCATCAAGTATAGGGAACCCAAAAGAGCTTCCTATTCTACCTCTTCCTACATCTGCACCTCTACCTCCTTCTCCTCTTCCTCCTTCTCCTCTACCTCTACCTCTACCTCCTCCAAATAATGTGTGTTCTCCATTAACAACTCCTCCTCCTCCTTCTTCTGCCATGGTTGACTCTCTTGTGGAAGTAGAAATGTTTGTGTCCCTAACAGGAGTCTTTAGATCTTCTTCTATAGCAGGTTCAGTGGATGAAGTGGAAGGTTTCTCTAATGGAATAGGTGACCTTAGATCTTCTAGAAGTCCAGGATCAGTAAAGGATGGAAGATGGGTTTGAGTTGAAGGTGTACTAGTTCTAGGTCTAGATGAAACAAGTGGTGTTCTAGAAATCAATATTCTGTCTCTGCTACTTATAAATCTTCCCCTTGAATCTCTCTCCCTACGCATAAATTTTTTTTGGATGCTAAGAAACAAAGGTTACCTAGTTTTCACTTCCCCGGCAACGACGCCAAAATGTTTGGTCTCAATCTAGTCTCCTAAACTGAGCTCATTTAATTGTCAACCAGGATTTGTAAACTGCTGAAGTGAAGTGTACCATATGTACCTAGGTGCTTGTTTCTTAATGCGTTGTGTGTAGTGTTTTGTGATGTTTTTGGTCTTTTGTGATGATTTATGATGTTTTTGGTCTTTTGTGATGATTTTTATGTTCACAATGGAAATGTCTAGAAAACTAATAGAAAGGGGTTGGTGGTCGAAACAGAGTTAAGCCTAATGTATGGAATGGCAAATGCAATTGGAAACACTGAAGCAGAATCTGAACTATGACTAAATAAAAGCAAAAGCTTGATAATGACTTTTTAGGCAAATGACACAAACTAAACTTGAGAAATGATCACTAAATATGCAAATCCTCTAACTAAACAATTAAACACTAATCTTACCATGATGCAACATTTTGTTCTAAGCTCTTCTATTCTATGACTAATTCCTAGTTCTATTCTGCAATTTAATTGAATATCACAGAACCTTTACTCAAAGAGTTATTCGTTTCTTTTTCAAAGTAGTTCTTTTGAGGAAGAGCTCTGTTTATAAAATGATGAGGAGATTGCAGAAATACTTCAGACCTTATAGTGATGTTGTCTTCTGTTCATATGGCTATGGATCATTTGTAGATTTTAGAACAAAAAGATGTTTGTGAATAATGAAGGTTGTTTTGTTAATCCTAATAACTGAAATAATCTATTGTGCAATGGATGACAATTTGAATATGAAATGCAAGTGCAATGAGTTAATCTAAGAATGAACCTAAGATGCCACTAATCTAGAACAATGTTGAACTATAAGTCATCATCAAACTTGAAACAAAGTAACTGAACATGAATTAAATGCAATGAAACTTCGGAGCATTCTAACTATGCTAACATGCATTATTCTATGAAGTTACACAATCTGTTTGTTCATCATTAGTGATATTTTGGAAGAGTTCCTTCTTTTGGAAGAGATAGAACAATTCTGACTGTGTAATTGGGTGCAATTGTAATCAAATAGACTGAAAGCAAATGAAAAACTAAGATATCATATCCATACCCTACTCGTTATTATGATGTTTTGGGCAAGCGTTTAAGAGCAAGAACAGAGATGATACTTAGTACAAACACAAAACTAAATCATTCATTATCACAGTCATGTCTTGAACTTCTTAAGAATTTCTTGGAAGAGTTTCTTCTTGTGGAAGAGTGGTTAGAACAAGTGTAACTGTGATAGTGAATAGCAAAAATTACAACTAAATCCTACAGTACTATAGCTATTCATCATTCATCATTAGAATCTGTTGGGAGAGTGTCTTCTTGTGGAAGAGCTGGAATGAATATAACTACAGTAGCTAGTTAAAACAACTATAAATTCAACTCCTAATCTTACAATACTATAGTCATTCAACATTCATCATTATAATCTGTTGGAAGAGTGTCTTCTTGTGGAAGAGCTAGAATGAATACGACTACAGTATCTAAAAAAAAAAAACTACCAATTCAAATGCAAAACGTAAAGGCAGATAGGGAACTTATCTAATTTACGCAAAATAAATCCGTGCAAGAGGCAGGGGCCCTCTACCACTTGACGGCATTCAACTCCAAATTAAATCACGCCTTCAAAATAACTTTGTCTGCTCCATTAACAATGAAATAGTTTGAACATAACACTCTACGTTTTCAGGAATGTAACACAGAGTTTAAACAAAATCTAGCAGCAAATCTAACATAAAATCTCTAACATAGCTCTCGGTCTCCCCAAGAGTTTATAAAGAAAATGCACGTAACAATAATTACAATAATTCAGGAACACTGTCTTTCCTTATCCGAATCACGTTAGGATTCTTTGAAGTGGCTGCGTGAAGAAGAAAAGACATCTGGACTGAGACAGTCCTAATAGAAGTCTTCCTTCCTAAATGTGTTCCCCACGTTCAAAACCATACCCATAATTCATTTCTTCCTCCATGATGAGCAACGAACCATGTAGACATGACGTGGATCATGCTCATATGCGGTTTTTCTCAAGAGGCCACCTGGAACATACTCAAACATGAAGGCAGCTGCAAAATCGCCGGTTAGCTACGGAATGTCTGCATTCTGCAGCTAGTTCCGGTCAAAATGCTTTACAATGGCAAAAATCACAAAATTTAGCAAGTCAGTCATGTAAATCATTCTAGAAGTAATTTTAACTATATTTATTGATCAATTGGGTCTAATATAGAAATGGACAAGGGAAAATGAGGTAAAATGAGGTGAAGGAAAGCACAATTTTGAGGCTCAACACCCTATACAGTTAAAGAAAGCACGAATGGCGAAGTTGTTCGGTTAGCCACCCTACGTGATAATATGCTACCCGGATATGTCAATGGTAGCCTGCTCAAACCGTATCAGATCAAATGACTATATGGCCAGAGTAGCTGTATGAAGTGGGGCATACCCACCAAGGAAGGTAATCACAGAAAGTACCATGGTACGTCCAGGAAGCGGCCGCAGATTTGGAAGCCCAGAGGGGTGTGCAGTAGGCACATGCATATGTTCAGAATGTAGCAGGTGCATTGGATGTGCAGAAGTGCACTAGGAGCGCATGAGGTACAATCATAGCGTAGGGGTACGTTGGCCGCATAGGAGGTGCGAAAACTAGCCGTTGGAACAGTAAAATCGGGTAAAAGGCAAAAGTTACCATTGAAAGGAGCGGGTGACTGGCATTTAATGAGGCGATCTCCGAATATTTTTTACCGTTTACTTGATGGTAAGTTCCAAGTGAGGTTCACCCAACCGTTGATCGATCCTCGTGACTATAAAAGAAGAAGGATATATCGAACAAGGGTTCTGTATCTCTTGAATAGTTTGTAATTGGCATGTTTGTTCTTGGCAAGTTTGTCCTGTAAGAGTTTATGTGCCTATTGTATCTCATTCATGTTTGAGAATCCTACACCCTCTGACAGTAGAAACCCAGAGTTCATTTTCTGTGCTAGAATGACGGCCACTAATCCTGCTGTAGCCTCAAAACCGGTAACCTTGATGGAACGAGAAACCGAGGAAGCAGTGGAAGTCAAATCAGAAGCTAAAGAAGTTATATCTACGCCGATTCCATCCAAAAATAAGGGGAAAGAAAAAGCGCAAGGATCAGGGAAACCCATGAAATGGGCTACGATGAAGCCCTGCATCTCAACCCGAAATGTGAAGTCCCCATTGGCAGTGGGCAAGGAAAGCTCACCTGGGCCAGTAAAGATACCCCTGTCTGCTTAGGAGAAGGCCTAGATGGCTGAACCAATCAATTGGCTACCACCCTTTTTTCGGCCTCGTAGGCCCTCCACACGCGCACCGAAGAATCTTGATTTCCTACGCAGCTATCCGCAGATGCCTCTGACTCCAAGCAAAGTCCCCATCATAGGCGAACCCTTTGACCAACTCCATGAGGTGAAATTCGATGATCATGACTTGGCCAATTTGGAGGCCTTCCCTGATTTGGAAACCAAGTTATATCATGAAAGAATACAGGAAGATGAAGGCATAAATATTGTCCCCATGCATTGGGTACGCAAATTGGCAGGATCTGGGCTCTTAAACCTGCTGACGATGCCCAATTTCGTCCACTACAATATCATGGACCGTATGGTACATCAGTTTCTTGCCTTGGTCCATGATGGCTGCATATGGATCCAAGATCGAATCCCCATCGATGTTGCGCTCATTCATCGGATTACTAGTCTTCCCATGGAAGGGTCAGACCCTCTGGTGCCCATTGGTAAGAAGTACAAAGGGAATATCGCTGACTAGGTGTGTGACACCTATCATGTGGAGCAAAACACTTGAGGCTTCATGATCAAAACCATCAGTGACCCTGGTACGCAGTTTGGTACCCTGTTGTTAGCATGAAAAATGATGCAAAAACGTCTCGCGGCCACCATCCCTGCATATGTAATTCAGTTGGCAAGCCGGTGCAAGAAAGGGGGTTGCTTCAATTAGTCCCAGTACTAGTGCAATGAGTTTCTGGCAAATTTCCGTGAATCCCAGGATTATGGACGAGCATTTTATTATTCCAGGCTATTGCTTCTCATCATGTTGGTCACCTGGGAAGCACCTGAAGAATTGGTCCTCCCTGAGCTCACCCCAAACATGTGCAAGGGGGCTCGATATACGAACTTGTGGGACTCTAAGGATGCATAACACATCGAGGAAAATCAAGTCTTTTTAGAGTGGGCTCACAACAGCTATCAACTCCTGTCCGCGCCTATCACCAACCATCTACGATAAGTATAAAAGCACCATTACATTCTAGGTGACTATGCATAACGCCCAAATCCGAGGTCGCAAGGATCCTATGTGGTTTTCGCTCCTCATTGGAAGCTTGGCTTCAAAACAAGTGCGAAGGGCACTAATGGAACGAGCACCACGAAAGTTACCTGCCTGTCATCCCCAAAGACACTAGAGTAATGAGAAAAATCATGGGGAAGGGCACTAAAGCTGCCTTGCAGAAGGGTTCGCAGCCCGGTAAGATTACAGGGAAGGGCGTAGAAGCAGCAGCGCAGAAGGATGCACAACAGGATCTCGATACCGAAGGTCAAGAGGCGAGAGGTGCTCACTACCCTAGGGGAACAAAGCGAACGGGTGACCCTGCTAAAGGGCCACGAAAGAAGTAGTGCTCTCAACAACTAGAACGTGATGAAGCGGTTACACTAACCGAAGGGGACCTCGAGCAAATCACAGACCCGGTCACTTTGGCTATAGAAGACAAATGGATGGCTCTAGAAGAGCAACAGAAAGCCGCAGTCAACATGCTTTAGGCTGAGCTCCAACCTCTGGAGCTGAAGATGAACACACTACAAACAAGTATGATTAAGGTACGAATGGCCTCAGCAACTAGCAGCGCAACACTTGTTACAGCGAAAAGTTGCCTCTGTTCCCTGCCAGGCACAACCCTTGCGGTAATTCCACCTAAATTGGGAGTGCAAGTCCAAGCCTGTGCAGAGGTATAGCTGGATCTAGCCAGGTTTCCACATGAATCATTGCAAGTTCTCCACACCTCCTTGTTCGAATAAATTCAACACAGGGACCGTCGAGTGCATCAACAACTCATTATAGTTAAGCAGACAATTGAGAAAAAAATGTTGAAGTTTTCCAGGTATAGGTTGCATGTACCCTCGCCACCGCGTAGCAGATGGAGATGGAACACCTCATTATTAGGCTCTACACAAATTTCTCTGAAGATATTCCAGATTTTGCCACCCCCTAGGCCAAGATTGAGGGGTTGGTCACAGAATTAAAGGCCTCAAAAACGGAGATCCAGGTGGTCAAAACATACATGGAGCAACAAATTGTGGATTTGCAGGCCAAGTTACAGACAGAAACACCACCAAAGGTAAGGGCCCAGTGAACCGCGCTAGTTACAGAGACTACAAATGTTATCAAAGGATAAATCGCTCAAGGTGTCGAACTATTGGAAATAGAAATATAGCTATGGACCAAAGTGCAGTGTGATCATCTCCTACGTGAGCTCAATCAGGCGCTACAATCGAAGGAAGAATAGTTTGAGTAGCTAGAAGATATGATGCCTAATTTAATCGCTACTCAATGGTTGGAACGACTACGTACCATCTACACCTTGCGAGATGAAATTGAAGAGCTCCACCAGAAGAATAAAATTGTTGGTGATCGTCTCAAGCCTTGGGCTGATGAAGCCCTCAAGCTCTTCTAGGACATTGATCTCGCAGTAAAGAAACTTAACCAAAGTTTGGAAAGTGTCAGAGCGGCCACAGAGGGACCAACTTCACAAAAATTGGTGGATATAGCTCGGAATGCTACTGCGCAAATTGGAGTGCTGCCCGAGATGATTGATGCGATCAAGCTGCTACAAGCAAAGGTGGATAGCCCACCACCGTAGTGACTCGGGATGAGTCACAAGATTGTGTTGGGGGACTGTTATAACAGGGTCCCCTAAAAGCTGCGAATTTTGTACAATTTTTGTAATATTCCAAAACTTTAGCCTTCATCTAAATGGAATATTATAGTTGGTTTTGTCACTGGGTAGGTGAATAAGTTGGTGGGGATGCCCATAAGACCCCTTAGCACCAATAAAAACACTTCAAGTGTGGAAGGAGACCTTTTTAGTAGCTAAATAAAGCACCTCCAAGTGTGAACAGGGGTTGTATTATGTTGATTCAGTCAACTTTGACCAAGTCAACAGCGCTGATATGGAGGAGTGGAGATTAATTGAGGAATAACACAGTTTTGGAGGGAGATTGATCTCACAGAGTAAATGACCTAATTGAGTGGGGCCAAGGGCAATTAAGATCATAATATATTTAAGGAAGATGATGGTAGCCATATGAGGTTATGTTCTTGATTATTATTTTGTATATGGTCAATTTAGACTACTTACATTTTTCAGCTGTTTAGTTGAGATTGATGTCTTGTTTAGCACTGGGTGATCCCGAGCGGGAATCCCACCTCTTTCCTTGAGATGCCTCTTGGAGGATTATTGTATTCATTTCCACATTCAGGTTTTCAGGCCAAGCTACAACTTTCTTCATTAGCGCAGTTTCTATAGGATATTGTGTTGCGTTGCAGGGTGCAGTAGTGGAGAATTAGATCGGGTGTCTTCAAGATAGTTTTTCAGTGGAGGAAGGTTTCCATCCATTTGGAGGCCTGTATCAGAGCATAATATTGGCTCAGCCTATGCATTCAACCAATATGTCACCATAAGGAGAATATTCTCTCAAAGAAGAGGAGATGTAAAGAGAAAAAAAATACATGACTCCATTGTTTGGAGGAAAGAAGAAAGAGAGGCTCTCAAAGCTTTTTCTTCAAACTATGCAGAGCATTCATGGAGATATCAAGAATATGAGAAGGGATATGTGTAAGGAATCTCCAAGGGAGTTTGAATCTAAAGAAAACTCTAGATTTTCACATGATGAGTGTGAGCATGCAGCCACACACCATGATTCATAGCACATTCTTATGCCTAGATTGAATATGAGAGAGAGGAAGGAAGAGGATATGCCAAAGATGGAGACTCTTAGAGATTATCTGCAAGAATATGAATATCAAACTAAGAGGTTCAAAGATCACATCACCTTCCAAGAGTTTTCCAAGATCAAGGTGGAGAGGAGCAAGCAGCATGATATGGGTAGATTTTTTCTATCTACTTTTGATGGTTCACCTAAATTTTTAGCTAGAGCTTGGGTGGAAGAGCTAGACACCTATTTGCAGCACCACCAAGTTTTGGAGAATGAAGCCATCAAAGTTGTAGCACTGCATTTTGGATGTAAGGCCTATGCTTGGTGGATATTTGAGTCCTTTTCATTAAAAATTGCAAATACTTCTTATTATGCAAAGTTAAATAGGAGGTTAGTGGAAATGTTTGATGGAAAACATTCTGAAACATCCTGGGTGGAGCCAAACAAATCAAAACAAACAAAACTTTTGCATGGGTTTGAATGACCTATAAACTCAACTCCACTTCAGAAAACTGTTGAAGGGGCTGACATGTTGCATAATACTTTGCTAGAGGCAAGACCTCTATCTCATATTCTTGGACAAGACGGTATGGAGATCCCTTTTTCAAAAGAGGATCATCTTATTGAAAGGTTACCCATTCATATTGAAGAGGAAGATAAGGGTGGGGGCAACACCGCTGTCATATCTAGAGCATATATAGCCCCTCATGCAGAGGAAGATGGAGCGCTTGCTCCAAGAAGAGGGATGCTTTTATCATTGCAAGAAATTCCCAAGGATATCATATGTGGAGGTCAAGGTACAATCAATGAACAACATGTGCCACTATTGATAGATTTTGAAACCTTGCAGATGAAGGAGGAAGGTAGGGAGGATGACTAGCATCATATGATGAGAAGCACACACCCCTATCTATTTCAAAAGAAGAGGTAGACTGATTTGCGCAGTGAGGGCAGGGAAAATGTTGTCCAGCTATATGTGCAGTATACTCTTAACATTGATGTCTCACTGCATGGAGGCATTCCACCGAGAAGACCACCACATCAGGAGATGATGAGAGACATATTACCATTGGGGACACCACTCTTAGATTCTCAAGAGGTGGATACTTTGGAGTGGTCTAGTGCAACGCAAAGAGTCTAGGGTAGACTCAAGGAGAAGGGATACATTCTCCCAACATCATCATTACCCACTCTCATTTCAGATTCTGCGTTGTGGCGGGAGCAGCATGGGAAGGATAGAAGCCTTCCAACTTGTGCCTTTGGTAAGGGAGATTTCAAAGAGGAGGAGAGCCATATGAAACATGTTCTTTGTGATAGATCACCAGTGTTGTCACTATGGAGGATAGATCCATATTGGAAATCCCAACTTTTCATGGATTATTACAAGGATCTTTTTACTTGTATGATATTTGATGACCAGCTACATGAGGAGGGATATTCAATCAGAGATGAGGTCATCTACTATCATGGTAGGATATTCTTATCTAGAGCTTCCAAGCTCAAGGAGAAGTTACTACAAGCAGATCATGAAGATTTCCTTTTCAGACACACTTATTCTATGAAAGCATACCACACCATCATGGACAGGTACTCTTGGGAAGGCTTTGAAGAGGATATATATCAACATTTGAGGAAATGCATGGATCATGTGGAGATGGAGGAGATACATAACCCTTTGGGGAAGTTATCACAACCACCTCTTTCCTCGTTGAGAATGAGAGGAGATTTATCTATGAGCCACTCCATTTACATGAGAAAAGCATATGGTAAGGATACTATTTGGTTGCATAGTGATTTATACGATGAATATGTTCATTCCTTAACCATATATGTGCAAGACATTTCTTCAAGAAGGAGCATTATTCCTTCTAGACTTCATGGTCTTTTTTAGACCATAAGAAACATTGATGATGGCCACTCCCTAGGATGTTTTGGGGAGATGATATATTATGCAGGGTATGCCCAATTTTCACTATACACCATACACTTTCTCCAAACTTGTGAGGAGATTGTGGCAGAAAACAAGTGGTTGGGAAGCCACACATCATGCCATATTCTGATGCAGTTGAGAGTAAAATTGTGTTGGTTTCACTTGAGGGACCATTTTCCTTCTCCCTTATTACATATGGCAGCTAGCATCATTTTAATCCTGATTCCATATGTTGATGTTGTTCTAATATTTGTTGGGAACATGTTTGGAGGAGAGACACATTAGGTGGATGTGTCCTTGGGGAATGAAATTTCCCACATTTGTTTTGCTTCATGCTTCAAGAAGAGCATGGGAGATGATATGGCCACTATAGTAGATCACTTGCTTCTTTATGAAGTGGGCCATGTGATTGTTTTGAGGCAGGGAGGGGGTGCACTGTGCTGGTTCCATATGTGGAACTATGATCCACCTTCAGCCTTCCATGTGGAAGCTTGTTTTTATTTTTTTTTGCTTCCATAAATTGATGATGTTTTTATGTTTATGGGAAGCTTTGTTGGGAAGTTGGCACAAACGTTGGAGGTGCCCATTGGGAGTATGATTCTCCCTATTTTATATGTTGCCTGTTTTAGGAGAAACAATGGCCAAACCATGACTACCACACTATGTCTCTTGTCTTCATGTGGGGGGAGCCATTTGGAGAACTTGAGTTCTTCGGGGAGGCACTTCATGGATGTTTTGTTTGATGGGATAACTTGGGCCATTCTTGGAGGCCATGACATTTCAGCCCAAGATCAGAAACAACCCCACACATACCATAAATTGAGAGAGAAACAACTTGGGTGGAAGAATTTAATCTCTCCATACATCCCCAATACATTGCATGAACTGGGGGTTGAGGATACTTTTGATGAGCTACCTAGAATGGCTCATTTCATTTGGATGATAGCATGGGTTTAGGAGTTTCTCATTGGGAATGAGATCCCCCATGCTTTTCATCACTCGTACCTTGAGGAGGCCATTGGAAAGCAAGAAGGTTTCCACTTACACCTTCCACCTTTTCATGATGTGAGCCATTTAGTTTTGCATACTTGGGAGGAAACATTGGAGGGTACATTTATTGTAGATTATTTTGAGAAGTGGTGGGGACTATTGATGAGAAGGCCACAAGAGGAGGAGGGGAGGAATTTTTCTCCACCTTTATAGTTTCTTGAGGACAAGCCACATTTTGGAGGGGAAGACTGTAATATTCCAAAAATTTAGCCTTCAGCTAAATGGAATATTATAGTTGGTTTTGTCACTAGGTAGGTGAATAAGTGGGTGGGGAGGCCCATAAGTCTCCTTAGCAGCAATAAAAAAAATTCAAGTGTGGAAGGAGACCGTTTTATTAGCTAAATAAAGCACCTCCACGTGTGAACATGGGTTGGATCATGTTGGATCATGTTTATTCAATCAACTTTGACCAAGTCAACAACGCTGATATGGGGGAGTGGAGATTAATTGAGGAATAATGAAATTTTGGAGGGAGATTGATATCATCGAGGAAATGACCTAATTTAGTGGGGCCAAGGGCAAGTAAGCTGATAATCTATTTAAGGAAGAGAATGGCAGCCATAAGAGGTTATGTTTTTAATTATTATTTTGCATATGGTCAGTTTAGACTTCTTGCATTCTTCAGCTGTTTAGTTCAAATTGCTGTGTTGTTTAGCACTGGGTGTTCCCAAGCGAGAATCCCACCTCTTTCCTTAAGAGGCCTCTTGGAGGAGTATTGTATTCATTTCCACATTCAGGTTTTTAGGCCAAGCTACAGATTTCTTCATCGGCGCAGTTTCTACAGGATATTGTGTTGTGTTGTAAGCTGTAGCAGTGGAGAATTAGATCGGGTGTCTTCAGAGCTAATTTTTCAATGGAGGAAGGTTTCCATTGATTGGGAGGCCTAGAAAGAAGCCCCTTCGGATTTATTGCTACATTTGGCCCCAAGCCAAGGAGCATTTATCCCCTGCAACGCAGCTTCAGTCCAGATCTATGTTATTTTAGGGAGGAGTTGGAGGGGTGGTTGCAGTAATTGTTTTGAGAACTTATTTCTTCAGAGGAGGAGCTATTATTTCATTCGAAGGATCTATTGGATAATATCTGTAGTGTCTACATCAACTTCAGTCATATCTTCTCATTTCTGTTGTTGCAGATTATCTTCAGCCATAGGATTGCAGCTTACATTGACACATTGTGTGCATTTTCCTGAAACCCTCTTGGGTTGTCTTGGAAAGCTGATCTAGTGCCCGAATCTATATGTTTAGATTCCATTGGGGCCTATATCAGTATTTTTATACCATTTTATCATCTCCAACTATATATATGTATAATATAACTGTGTTGTAGCAGCTCTCCGACATTTTGTGTTGTAGCAACATCTCACTTTTGAGAGTGTTTATGTGTTGGAGGCTTGTGTGGCCACATTCTATGATTGATGCCTCATTTTTTTGTACCTATTTGCTACATATATAATCCATAATATGGATTTATATTGGTCTCATGATTTCATGTGTTAAATACTTGCTGTTGCTTTCATTTTATGAGCTATATTGCTGCATTCCCCATTTGGGAATATTACAATTTGTATATTTTTGGTATTAATTAGTCTAGCGCAGGGGTTTTCGGCTGGGTTAAAGCCCTGAATGCATTGTAATGGATCAAGGGTAGACCAAGAGTCTGCAAACCATGTTTTTTGGACCATTTGAAGTGTAGGCTAAATTGATATAAATATATGAACATTTTGAGTCTTAAGGTAGGCAAGAATTAAGTCTGATGCTAAGTGCTAATTGTTAGATCTGTTGTTGGGTCATTTGGGTAAGGATTCCTACTAGATATGTGTGCGGAGATCCTCAGTCCTGTTGTGTGTGGACCCTACTGGCTGTGTGTGCATGCTATGTTTGGATTGTACTGGGCTTTGGATGCTAATATATGCGGATATAGTTAAAGTAGCTCTGTGTTATTTGATCTGATGTGTTACTGTTGATGCAAAACTTTGGGATTTGTTAGAGCTAAGAATACAGTTGTGTTATCTGTTATGATACGAATCTATCTATGTTATGGTATATCTATAATCTGTTAATGATGCATTATGATATTGTGTACTATTAATTGTTGATACACACTTGGATGCGAAGGTATTAAATAGTTATGTGCATGTTAATAGCTATGTATATTGTGGATTTACTGTTAACACACCTGCAAATAGACCTGTCTTGTGCAAACCCGATAGGTTGCGAACGTGGATATGCTTGACTTACCTACTCTCTCTCAGGGTGCAGAAACCTGGTTCCAGAACCCTCCCATACTACTTCGGGTGAGACTTTGGCATATGCAAGCAGGTCACTGCTAAAAGGGCCAATAGTATAGGGGTTTTATGGCAAACCTTAACCTCTGAACCTAGGTCAGGACCCCTCAAGCCAACATGATCAAAGAAATATGACCAAAATTTTGGTCGTGTTATAAGATACTGTAAATTAGCTACTAATAGTCATATATATGAAAATTTTAGTCATTGTTTGAAACCACTTAGTCACTAAAGAAATATGACTAAATTTTAGTCGTGTTATAAGATATTGTAAATTAGCTACTAATAGTCATATATATGCAAAATTTAGTCGTCATTTGTAATCACAAATTTATCATTTTTAGTAGTCATTTATTCATTATATTAACGACTAATTTAGTCATATCATTTCATTTTAGTTGTGTTCATCATTAATCAATATAAACTACTAATTTACTAGTTTTAAATTGATTTTGTGTTCATTATTAATCAACATAGATTAATCTGTATGATTTAAAAAATGTCATACAATGTGCACATTCATCTAATATGAAAACACAAAGTCGCATTTTTTAATTACAATACTAAACAATATCAAGTGCAACTATAAATAATTTCAACCACATAAATTATATTATATGAAATTTTAAAATATTACAATATGATTTTCAAGCTTAATATTGGTTGGACTACAATTTACTCATGAAATGGTGTTTCATCAATTCAAAACATTATTGTTGTGTTTTCAAGGCATTGCAGGTGAATTCATGAACTTTGAATTCTTGAACATCAGTCTTTATATGTGTGTCCTATGTGGGATATTGACTCTAAGAGTATCAACAGACCAGTTCTCCTCTCTCTCTTTTTGCATTTGTTGATCCAATATTATTGCTCCCTCTTTTTTCAATTCACGCTTCTTACGATCAATGCTGAGTTCATTTTATGAAAATAGAAGAAGATACAATGCAGACTGTAAAACATGAAACACAATGAACACTAGAATATAAACTCAATTAGACTATAAATAGTTTATATGATATATACCACAACATCAGCAATTTCAAAGCCATTTTTCCCCATACAAGTAAGAAACTCGAATAAATTTTATTCATTAGGGCGATAATTTCCACTATAATGTGGCCAGATAACTTGTATAAATAAAGAAAATAAAATGTCACCATATATAGAAAATAACACCTTAGTAATTTAGTATTCAAATTTCAAGGAAATATTAGGAACAATCATGTCAACTAAGTTATATGCTAAACAGCTCAAGTTGTAGATAACTTGTGAAAACAAATGATCTAATGTGTGATGTTTAATCCTTGTCGTTTTATTCGCAACAACATTTCATTTTATAACACATGAACTTAGTCAAGTATATAAACAAAATGTACTCAAATAACAACATGAAATTAACTTTTTTTTATAGTCATGAAAATATTTTAACACAAAATTGTTGGAAATATAGAGAGGGGGGGTGAATCGGTATTTCTTTCAATTAGAGCATTAGTTAATATTCAACTATTATTAGTGTTTGTACAATGATAGAAGTAAACAAAAGGAACACAAATGCACATATTTTTTAAGGTTGAAACCCTATCCGAGACAAAAACTACCTGAATGCTTTTCTACTAATTCTTTAATATTCAACTCCAATTGAAAATAAAGCTTCAACTTCCTAGAATCTAGAAAAGCATTCTTCTTCAGCTCCCACTGGATGGATGCTCCAACACCCGATATTCTTCAGTAGTCAACTGAATGGATGTCCCAACACCTAATGAGCTACAACTCACCCTAGCACCACCCTACCACCCTATAGAAGAATAAAATAAGAATGAACTCTCATACCAGGGAAAATGGTCCACTTTACAATGATATAGCATGATGTAGAAGAAGAATACACACTAGACCATAACCCCAACTATGACACAACCACCTAATGTCGATCCTAGACCTTCCGACACCACCTCTTCAACTCTTGGCAGATAGACAATTATAAAATTTTTACAATGGTGCATTTACAATGACTTAGTACAATGATACCTTTATAATGACTGTATGCAGTGCTGCCCACTTGAAGAATTCATGTGCTGAACTTCTTGCTAATGTTTTGCACCTTGATTGTTCCTCTTGTCATGATACCCTCTGCTGCACCTTGCTTTTTTTTTTTGCCCTAGAAATTATGGTCCTTTGTAGCCCTTGACAACACATGATCTAGATTTTTCTTGCCTTCTACGATCTCGATATTGAATCTGGTGTATCTCTGTTATTTCAGCTCCCCAATATGTGATTTTTTGTTTTTTAGTATTACTCTGAGTCTTATTCCAATGCAATAGATCTGATCCAATTTGGATTCTTCAAGTGAGAGGTATTCCCAATCTCTCACAATGACATTATTATGGACTATTTCAGTAGATCTAAGTTGTACGACATGCCACATGTCACTTTTTCTTTATTCAACTCTAAAATTGATAATAATAAAAAACTACATTCCATGCAATATCTTCTATTTTTTACATAATTCCAATCCGATACTTAGAGAGAGAGTTATGATGATTTTCCCAAGGTCACTTCTTTGAGATGAAGTTCAGGAGCCTGCAAAAACACTGACTTCGATAGATCATATCTCCAAAAATGTTGTTCACCCTGGTCTGAAATTTTTACAGGAGCTTCCTCAGGATTTTGGCTTCACCTCATAAAAATTTTAGCTTTTGATCCTTCGTAGAAAAAACATTAGAGCGAAAATTCCACGATGACCTGTTTCACGTAGCGAAATCCCTACATAAGGAGGATATGAGGATCACAATTCATATAAATGCCTAGGTTGATAGGGGCTTCAACAAGTGAATGTGGGAGGGATTTTAGGAGCTTAAAAATTATTAATTATTGAATTTTCAGTGACCCATGCCACAACCCCATGGGGTTGTAGCCACCAACTGGGGTTACAAACTTCAAACATGAATATCTCTCAAACTGTGAAGAATTACATGGCATTTCATATATCAATGGAAACATCTCGACAAGTAGAAACCATCAAAAGCATTATTGACCTAGAATATAGTAATTTGGTAGGTCAAAATTCCCATGCAATATAGGGCTAGCCCCTGGTGCTGCTTGGGTTGACATCAATGACAACCACTGATCAACAATCTCCCCCATTGGCATTGATGTCAACACAAGTACTCTTTCTACAACCATGACACCTATTCATACAAAATTCTCTCCCCCTTTGACATCAATGGCAAAGGGTAAACACTTCCACTCCCTCTGACACACAACCATCATGCGGACCTATACACACTTCCACTCCCCCTTTATATTAATAAGGAAAATCTAATGAGAACTTGGGAGAATCCCAAGATTTTGGTGAAGATATTCAAATGCTTCACGAGGTAAAGTTTTAGTGAAGGTATCAAAGATTTGTTCTTTTGTACCAACGTACACAAGTTCGATATTCTTTTCAGCGACTTGTTCTCTAATAAAACGATATTTGATCGGAATGTGTTTTGTTTTTGAATGCATGACAGGATTCTTGGAGATGCTGATGGCACTAGTGTTGTCACAGAATATGGGAATTGGCTCACTGAATTTTACATGAATATCTTGCAAATTTTGTTTCATCCAAAGGAATTGAGTATAGCATGTTGTCGCTGCAACGTATTATGCTTCGGCTATAGATAACGAGATTGAAGTTTGATTTTTTCTTGACAACCATGATACGAGACAACCACGTAGATAGAATGTTGCTCCACTAGTACTCTTATGATCATCAATGCTTCCTGCCCAATCTGCATTTGTAAAGGCTTGAATAATTAGATTGCTATTCTTGGGATACCATAAGCCATATTCTTCTATGCCCTTTAGATATCAAAGAATTCTTTTGACAACAATAATATGTGATTCTTTTGGTGCTGCTTGGAAGCTTGCTACTTGTCGAACTGCTTGCATAACATCTTTTCGGGAGGCTGTTACATATAGAAGACTACTAATCATAGATATGTACAACCTCTGATCCACATCCTTAGATGTGTCGTCTATGCTCAATTTGCAACCTGTTACTATCAGAGTAAGGACAGGTTTGCAATCTTCCATTTTGAATTTCTTGAGCATTTTCTTGATGTACTTGGCTTGACATATAAATATTCCTTTCTCTTGTAGAGATATTTGAAGCCCTAAGAAGTATGTCAACTCACCAAGTAAAGACATCTTGAACTCACTTTGCATATTTCTAGAAAAGTTCATACTTAGTTGATCATCATTGCTACCAAATATTATATCATCCACATATACCTCAACGATTGTTAAACTATATTTATCTATTTGTACATAAATATTGCTATCAGCAATACCTTTATTGAACCCTTGTTGATGTATATATCCATCAAGACGAGCATACCATGCTCTAGGAGCCTGCTTGAGACCATAGAGAGCCTTCTTTAACCTGCAAACATAGTATTCTTTTTCTAATAATAGAAAAACTTCAGGTTGTTCGATGTAAACTTCTTCTTCTAATTTTTCATTTAGAAATGCTGAATTAACATCCATTTGGTAGACTTTGATTTTTCTTGAACATGCATAGGCGAGAAACATTCGGATGGCTTCCATTCTGGCAACTAGTGCAAATGTTTCATCCAAATCAATTCCTTCCACTTGTGCATAGCCTTTGCAAGCCAATCTTGCTTTGTTTCTGGTAACTTGTCCATCTTCATTCAATTTGTTCATGAACACCCATTTAGTCCCAATGACAATTTTTTCTTTTGGTCATGGAACTAATTCCCATGTGTTATTCTTCTCCATTTGATCCAATTCTTCATTCATAGTAGCTACCTAATGTTCATTCTGGATGGCTTGCTCAAAACTACTAGGCTCAAAGGTTGCTATAAAATAAATGTGAGGTTGTTGTGATGAACGAAGCTGTCGATCTTCATTTATGTCACCAATGATTTGATTTGATGGATGGTTCTTTTGAATCCATTATTTTGTTCTCTTTGGAGGAGATTCTTGTTATTGTTCTGGTATATCTTGATGATCGTTATTTTCTTCTTCCTCGTTGATAGTTGCTTCTTGTTCTAGAATTTTCTCTGTGTCTTTTTCATCCTCTATCTCAAGTTTCAAAGATTCTAGATCCTCATCGTTATTCTTTACAACACCATCTTCGTCAAATGTAACATTTATGCTATCCAGTATCTGTTTTCATCTTAGATTATGTAATATCCCAAAATGGGAATGCAATAGTGCATAAGCACAATACTAGAATAGCAGGGTTAAATTAAGTCATAAAATGTGTCGATAAATACATAGCCATCAAAATAATGAAAAAACAGCAAAAATAAGCACTTCTACATCCTCCCAAGTGGGGAAAATGCAGCAATTTGACCCTGCAAACGTTATTTCTGGAAATTTACGTTTTAACTGAGAGAAATAATGATTGGTTCCCTTAGCATATAGATTTAGTCCCTCATATACAAAATAGAAACATAAACAAATCTCTTTTGATAAGTTAAACAGACCTCCCGGCCTCAAATCAACTTAAAAATAGCCAAACCCAATGACTTAAGCTATGCAGAATTTACTGAAGAAAATGATAGCATTATTTTATAAGGTTTTCTGCAACATAATGATAGATAATCATGGATCTGGAGTTTTATTGAACAAAATTCTAAGAAAATGAAGATCTAGCCTCCTTAATACATTATAAAGATAACCCGGCAAGGGTTTCTTCAAAGCTTGATGTACATAAGTGCATATCTGAATATTCAACTCTAAAAAATGCAGTATTACTATAGCATTACAAAAATTTGGCTGAATAATACAAAAGAGGGATGATAATCCCTTCCTCTAGCTTTTCGGGAGAAGGGTTGGCCCTTTTCTAAGGAAAGTAGCTCAAAAGCAAGGGTTTTAACCTTGCTGCAGCAACTCTATGAAAAATGACGTAGTTCCTGCAAGGGACTTCACTGTAGGAGATTAGGAAAAGTGTGGCCAACTTCCAATATGTGAAATAAGCCCATAAATCTTCCTAGATGATCTCTCAAGAGAAGGAAGGCACCCTCTACTAAGAAACATACCCGGAAATGGTGTTATCAAACCTCCACTGCAACACCCTACAACACAGCACTATTATGCTACAGAAATAACTCTAAAGCTAAAGACTGATGCTTAGCCTTAAGCCTAGATGTGGAGAAATATAGTACAGATCTCTCCCAAGAGGCCTCTCAACGGAAGAGGTGGGATTCCCACTCGGGAACACCCAGTGCTAAACAACACTGCAACATTGCTAAATAGCAAGAGGAAGCCAAGTCTAAACAGATCAAGATCAAATGATCATATCAAAAGCATCAATAACAAATTCTCCCTTCCTCTCCATATATATAAAGTGAACCTCTTCACATTGGGTCCCATCCATATGTGCCATCAAGCTCATGCAAGTTGTCCTCCACCTAAATTATGTTGTTCATCAAGGAGATTCAATGTATCTAGACAACTTTGTTGACTTGGTCAAAGTTAACTGAATCAGCATGATCCCATCTTTGTTCACACCCAAGGGTGCTCAAATTAGTTGCTTATTCTTCCTCCTTTCACATTAGGAATGTTATTTATCCTTCTAAAGAGGTTAATGGGCCTTCCTACCCATTTATTCACCTACCTAGTGATAAAACAACTCTAATATTCCATTTATCTTGAAGGAAAAAATTTTGGAATATTACAGTCCTCCCCTCCAAAATGTTTCTTGTCCTCAAGAAAATTTATAAGGAGAGAAAAAGTCCTCCCCTCCTCTTCTTGTGGCCTCCTCATAAAAAGTCCCCACTACTACTTAAAATTATCTGCTACAAATCTTCCCTCCAACGTTTCCTCCCAAGCATGCAAAACCATATGGCTCACATCATAGAAGGGTGGAAGGTGTAAGTGGAAACCTCCTTGCTGTCCAATGGCCTCCTCAAGGTAGGAGTGATGACAAACATGGGGAATCTTATTCCCAATTAGTGATTCCCACACCCATGCTATCATCCAAATGCAATGAGCCAATCTAGGTATCTCAAAAAGATCCTCGACCCATGATTCATACAATGTGTTGGGGTTGCATGGAGAGATTGGATCCTCCCATCCAAGTGGTTTCTCTCTCCATTTATGGTAAGTATGGGGCTGCTGCTAATCTTGGGCTGAAATTTTAGGACCTCCAAGAGTGGCCCAAGCTACCCCACCAAACAAATAAACCATGAAGTACCTCCTCCAAAAACTCAAGTTCTTCAAATGGCTCCTCCCATAGGAAGAAAAGAGATGTAGTTTGGCAATCATGGGCTGCCCATTGCTTCTCCTAAAACATGCATCATTAAAAGTAGGGAGAATCATAATCCCAATGGGCATCTCCAACTCATATCCCACTCTCCAAACAAAGCTCTCCATGAACATAAAAATATCAGCAATATATGGAAGAAAAAACCAATAGAAACAAGTTTTCATATTACAATCAGAAAGTGGATCAAGGTCCCACACAAGGAACCAACGCAGTGCATCCTTTGCCTGCATCAAATAAAACAATAAAAAGTGCTTCTCCAGCCACTTTTTTTCTGCCACAATCATTCTACAAGATAGAAACATGAAAGTACACAGTGGTGTCAATGATGCACACCAAAAATCATGTGGCTTCCCCCATAAACCACAAATAAGATAGCAAATCTCAATGCTACAAATGGCTTCAAGTACATCATCATACAATATGCAAGAAGGGATAATCCTTCTTCATACAACATGCTTCTCATATAAAGTAAAGAAGTACAAAACATAATGTGGAATTATACATTCTCCACCATGTACTTGGGACCTTGAGCTGAAATGGCTCAACCAGAAATTCTCCCTCACCTCCAAAAAGTAGGGAAGTCTCTGTGACATCCTCTCTATCACCATCCGGGCTACGCATCTCTCCATATGCTGAAATATGTCATGTTGGATGCCCTCCCAAATGAACTCCTCCGCCAAGGAAATATATGCATCAAAGTGCATGGAAAATAAGTCCTCATGTGCTGCATGTGGCAGCTTCTCCTTGAGCTTAGAAGCTCTAGTCAAGAAGACTCTACCATAAGAATAGATGACCACATCATCCACAATATATCTATCATCTCCATCAAGGTCATCAAGAATCATGCAAGCATCAATATTCTTGGAGTACTCTACCAAGAGTTGAGACCTCCAATATGGATCAATCCTCCCAAGAGACAATGCTGATGATCTGCAATGTGAAGCTCCCCACATGCTGCTATCTTTTCCTTTGATATCCCTCATGCCAAAGTCATCCTCCAATTTGCTACCATGCCCATCATGTAGCTTCTCATGCTAAAATATAAGTAGTGATCTTTGGAAGTTGGCCTCCCATGAGAATCTCTCATCCAAAAATAATCCCCCAATCTTGGCCAAAGTAAGCATCAGTGGCCTCCATCTACTCCAATGTATGGAGGATTCCTTCCTCAAAGGAAATACCCTCTATTTCTCCAAATCCATGGAGCAACTCCCTTGCACCATGACGGTGCCATCGTCCATCACTACAACAACTTCTATCAGCGCAGTACAGATAGTGAGAGTGGGTGGTGCTGAAAATGGAAGGATGTCCCCCTCCTCCTTGAGTTTATCCCAAAATCTCTGCGCTGTACTAGACTCCTCCAAATTTTCACCTCTCCAGAATCTAAGAGGAGTGAACCAAATGGTAAGATGCCTCTCACCAACTCCAGATCTGGTGGCCTCCCAGGTGGAATGCCTCCATGTAGTGAGACATCAATGTCAAGAGTATATTGTACATATGGTTGGGCACCCTTGCCCTTGCCCTCACAGCACAAATCAGTCTACCTCTTCCTTGCATTAGCTCTCTGAAATGGATAGGGGTGTGTGCTCCTCATCAAATGATGATAACCTTCCTCCCTATCTTCTCCTTCCATTTGCAATGCTCCACAATCATGTTGTCCATTGAATGTGCCTTGACCTCCATATGTGAGATCCTGGGGAACTTCTTGCAATGCTACAAGAAATCCTCCTGTTGGAGCATGTGCTCCTCCTCCCTCTGCATGAGGTACTAGATATGCTCTAGATGTGACATCGCTATAACCCCCATCCTTCTCTTCCTCTTCAATATGAATAGGAGATAACTGCTCAATAAGAGGATCTTCTTTTGAAAAAGGAACCTTCATGCCCTCTTGTCCAAGGTTATGAAATAAGGATCTTTCCTCTAGCAAGGTATCATGCAAGATGTGAGCTTCTCCAACAATTTTTTGAAGTGGATTTGAGTTTGTAGGTCCTTCCAACTAATGCAAAATTTTTATTTGTCTTGGTTTGATTGTTTCATGTTTGTTATAAAAAAATTCTACCAATATTTTAATGAACTTTGCAAAAGAACAAGTATTGACATTTTTCAATGAAAATGACTCAAACATCCACCAAGCATAGGCCTTACCTTCAAAGTGCAGTGCTGCAACTATGATGGCTTCATCTTCAGAAATTTGGTGCTAGTGCAAATAATTGTGTAGCTCCTCCACCCAAGCTCTGGCTGAACATGTTGGTGATCCATAAAAAATAGATAGAGAAAATCTATCCATGTCATGTTGCCTACTCCTCTCTACCTTGATCTTGAAAAAATCTTGAAAAGTGATATGATCTCTAAACCTTTCAGTTTGAGATTCATATTCCTAAAGAAAATCAATAAGAGTTTCCCTCTTAGGAATTCCTCCTTCTTCCATCTCTTTGATGATAGATCTCAACATTGGACTGCGTTGTGCATCATAGGGTGTAGCTGCATGCTCAAACCTATCATGTGCCAATCTAGATCTGGCTCTAGATTCAAACTTCTCTTGAGATTCCATCTCCTCTCTCATCTTCTTAAGATATTCATTGATTCTCTGCATATATTTTGGAAGAATATTTGAGAGCCTCTCCTCCTTTCTGCCTCCACATAATGGAGTCTTATTTCTGTTCATCTCTCCTTCTCTTGATAGCATAATGGCTGAGTTCCATAGGCTAAGCCAAGACTATTCTCTGATACAACTGTGATATCCCAAAATGGGAATGCAGCAGTGCATAAGAACAATACTAGAATATCAGGGTGAAATTATGTCATAACATGTGTTGAGAAACACATAGCCATCAAATGAATGAAAATGCAGCCAAAAAAAACACTTCTATATCCTCCCAAGTGGGGAAAATGCAGCAATTTGACCCTGCAAACGTTATTTCTATAAATTTATGTCTCAAATGAGAGAAATAAAACTTGGTTCTCTTAGCATATAGATTTAGGCCCTCACATAAAAAAAAGAAACAGAAACAAATCTCTTTTGATAAGTTAAACAGACCTCCTAGCCTCAAATCAGCTTAAAAATAACCAAGCCCCATTACTTAAGTTATGCAGAATTTACTGAAGCAAATGATAGCGTTATTTTATAAGGGTTTTTGCAACATAATGATATATAATCATGGATCTGGAATTTTATTGAACAATATGCTAAGAAAATGAAGATCTGTCCTCCTTAATACATTATAAATATAACCCGACAAGGGTTTCTTCAAAGCTTGATATACATAAGTTCAGATCTGAATATTCAGCTCTTAAAAATGTAGTATTACTACAACATTACAAAAATATGGCTGAATAATACAAAATAGGAATGAGAATCCCTTCCTCTAGCTTTCCAGGAGAAGGGTTGGCCCTTTTCCAAGGAAACTAGCTCAAAAACAAGGGCTTTAACCATGCTGGAGAAACGCTATGCAAAATGACGCAGTTCCTCCAAGGAAATGAATTGTAGGAGATGAGGGTCAGTGTGGCAAAATTCGAAGGTGTGAAATAAGCCCAGAACTATTCCTAGTTGATCTCTTAAGAGAAGGAAGGCACCCTTTACTGAAAAACAAACCTGGAAGTGGTGTTATCAAACCTCCACTGCCACACCTTACAACATAGAACTATTATGCTATAGAAATAACGCTGAAGTTGAAGATTGATGCTTGGCCTTAAGCCTGGATGTGGAGAAATATAGTACAGAGCTCTCCCAAGAGGCCTCTCAAGGGAAGAGGTGGGATTCCCGCTTGGGAACAACGGGTGCTAAGCAACACTATAACCCTGCTAAACAACAAGAGGAAGGAAAGTATAAATAGACCAAGATCAAATGAGCATATCAAAAGCATGAAAAATAAAGCTCCCATCCTCTCCATATATATCAAGTGAACCTCTTCACATTGGGTCCCATCAATATGTGCCATCAAGCTCATGCAAGTTGTCCTCCACCAAAACTGCATTGTTAATCAAGGAGACTCAATGTATCTAAACAACTTTGTTGACTTGTTCAAAGCTGACTGAATCAACATGATCCCATCTCTATTCACACCCAAGGGTTCTCAAATTAGCTACTTATTCTTCCTTCTTTCACATTAGGAGTGTTATTGATCCTTCTAAAGAGGTTAATGGGCATCCCTACCCATTTATTCACGTACCTAGTGATAAAACAACTCTAATATTCCATTTAGCTTGAAGGCTAAATTTTTGGAATATTACAAATTATAGCATTTATAGGCCTTTATTTTGTGTGAGTAACCAACAAAGATACCTTCATCAACACGTGATTAAAACTTACCCAAATTTTGATCTTCTCTTTTGATATAACATTTGCTTCCGAAGATTCTGAAATATTTTACATTCGCTGGTTTTCCTTTCCATAATTCATATGGGGTCTTGTTGCAATTATTTTTGAGAAGACTTCGGTTGATAATGAAGACTGTCGTATCAATTGCTTGAACCCAAAAATTTTCATCCAATTTTGAGTCCTACAAGATTTTTCCACCCATTTCCTGTACGGTTCTATTCTTTCTTTCACCAACTCCATTTTGCTCAGGTGTTCATGATGTTGAAAACTGTCTTTTTATTCCATTTCCGTCACATTATTGCTGAAATAATTTGGAAGTGAATTCTCTACCATAATCTGATCTTAGAAACTTTATTTTCAAATCAGTTTCATTTTCGACCAACTCCTTGTAGATCTTAAAGCACTCAAATGCTTCAGATTTTTCCTTAGGAAACTGACGACTGTCATCCCAGTATAGTCATCTATCATTAACATGAAATATAATTCTCCATCTAAGCCTTTTCTTCTCACAGGACCACATATATCAGTATGTATCAATTCCAATGGATGTGATGCAAAGTGTTATTTTATTTTCAATTGGACTTTTGTCTGCTTGCCATGATGACAGGCCTCACATAGTGTGTTGGAAGGTTTTGATATTTTCGGCATTTCTCGTACTACATTTTTGCTTATCCTGACAAGATTGGAAAATTTTATGTGACCCATTTGTTTGTGCCATAACTAGCTTTCATCTTCTTTAGCTAGTAGACATGCTTTAGTTGCTTCATCCAGAAAATATATGTAATTTGGAGCTTGACTTGCTACAGCCACAATTTTACCATCCCTTCCTTTCCTAATTTCACATTTTGTGGAGTTGAATAGCATTGTGTGTCCTTGATCACACATTTGTCCAACACTGAGAAAATTGTGATTCATGTTTTCAACTAATAAAACATTCTTGGCTAGAACATCTCTCCTTCCAAGAGTGACGGTACCTGATCCTATAACATTTGAAGATCTATCATTTCCAAAGGATACGGTTCCATCCTTCTTCTCTTTCAAAGATACAAATTTCCTTATATCTACAGTAATATGCATTGAGCAACCGCTATCAACATACCACACATCTTTGTTACTTTGAGCATTGAGAGCGAGACCACAATTATTAGTCTTTGTCTTCTTCCATGTTCGTTTTTTCTGTGGCTTCGAAGATTCTTCTGGAGGATTTTCAAGTCTGCAATCTCTGGCTATGTGTCCAAAGTTCTGACATTTGTAACATTCCATATTATTTCTTAAATGTTCAAATCTATTGATGTTTTTTTGAGCCCTGGGAGGTTCATATTTGAAGGATCTCCTGGAATTGTATTGGTTCCTAGGGTATGTGCGACATTCTACAACTTATGACCAAATGTTCCACATGAATAACAATAGCCATGAAAAATATGTTGGTACCTCAATGGAAATCTTCGTCAAGGAATCATATTCCAAGGATGTTCTTGTGAATCTTGTCCAATGAAGTCTACATGCATGTCAGATCTCATAGGTTCATTGTATTTTGTTGTAGAAGGTCCTGCTTCTTCTTCTTTGTAACCGAGGCCAATTTTGTCATTGTAAGATCGTTGATTTTTGATGAGTTCTTCCAATGCCCTTGAGCTGTTGGCATAGTTTTGGATAGTTTTTCCCTTCTTCACTTCCTTATGCAATGAGACTACTTCGGCTTCAAATTTTTCCCTTTATTGGTTTCTTTCTTCCAACTTCTTTTGAAGTGACTCTTCCATACATTTTTGTTCTTCAACTTCAATTTTGAGACCTTGAACTTGTTCTTCAAGAGTATTGGAATGGATCTTCTCAGCCTTGAGCTCTTTTATAAGCCTAATTTCCTTCTTAGAAAATTATTCTATGGTCAACCCTTCTTCTTCGTTGTTTGATACATCTTGTTTATTGTGCTTGTCCATAAACAATACTCTCTCATTGGATTTTTCTTTCCTGTCACTGTCTTCATTGGATGATGAGATATATTATTTAGAGAGAAAGTTCCTTTTGGATTCTTTCTTTTTTCTTGCTTGTTTAATTTCTTAAAGACTTTCTTTCCTTTTGAGTTGCCATCACTTCTGTTTGGAAATTTTGCTGCGAAATTCCCAAACTCACCACAACCAAAACATATCAATGGAAGTTTACTTTTTAATTTTCCCTTACTAATTTTTAGTTTTTTCGTAAAGTAAGCATATTATTCATATGAAAGACCTTATTCATCATCTCCCTTTTCTTCACACTTTCATGTACATGTCTTTTCAATTAAAGGTTGTTTTTCCTTATTGGTTTTATTAGATGCAACAAATGCAGTTTCTAGATGCGAAGTACCCTCTTCTTCATCAAGTTTCATTTCATATGCTATGATAAATCCATATAATTCCTCTTTGCTAAGTTTGTCCAAATTTGCAATGTATTCTAAGACTGATACCTTTGGGTTGAATCTACCTGGTAACGTTCTAAGAATATTTCTTATAATAGTATTCTCGTCAACTGGCTCTCCCAATCCTTCCAGAGTATTGGTTATTTCATCAATAAATTGGAAGTATGCAGCAATATTTCCATCTTCTTTCATTCTGAGTTTCTCAAATTTTTCTCTATAGATTTGAAGCTTTGCTTCTTTGAAATTTGAATCACCTTAATATATATTCTCAAGCTTGTCCCATACATTTTTGGCAGTTTTACAACCCAACACCTTATGATAAGCAGATTCAATAAGTCCATTGATAATAATATTCTTTGCTTCCGCGTCATTTACCAAATTATTCTTACCTTGTTCATCCACGGTTGATGTAAATCAATTTTGAACAGTGTACCATACTTCATAACCTTGCACCAAGAGATAGACCTCCATTCTTCCTTTCCATAGTGCATAATTATTTTCATTGAACAGAGCTACACCAATCTTGGTATGCTCCATGACCTCCTTCCATCTGTTAAACTTCTATTGAAGGAACCAAGCTCTGATACCAATTATTGGAAATACTGAGGGGGGGGGGGGGGTGAATCAGTATTTCTTTCAATTGGCGCATTAGTTAATCTTCAATTATTATCAGTTTTTGTACAATGATAGCACTAAACAAAAGGAACACAAATGCACACAATTTTCAAGGCGGAAACCCTCTCCAGGACAAAAACCACCTGAATGATTTTCTAATAATTCTTTAATATTCAACTTCAAATGAAAATGAAGCACAAACTTCCTAGAATCTAGAAAATCATTCTTCTTTAGCTCCCACTGGATGGATGCACCAACACACGAGATTCTTCAATAGTCAACTGAATAAATGCCCCAACACTCAATGAGATACAACTCACCCTAGCACCAACCTACCACCCTATAAAAGAATAAAATAAGAATGGACTCTCGTACCAGGGAAAATGGTCCACTTTACAATGATATAGAATGATGTAGAAGAAGAAGACACACTAGGCCATAACCCCAACTATGACACAACCACCTAATGACGATTCTAGAACTCCCAACACTGCCTCTTCAACTCTTGGCAAATAGACACTTGTACAATTTTTACAATGATACCCTTACAATGAATGTATGCAGTGCTACCCACTTGAAGACTTCATGTGCTAAACTTCTTGCTATTGTTTTGCACCTTGATTGTTGCTCTTGTCATGCTACCCTCTTCTACGCCTTGCTTTTCTTTGCTGCCCTAGAAAGTTTGGTCCTTTGTAGCCCTTGACAACACATGATCTAGATTTTACTTTCCTTCTAGGATCTTGATATTGAATCTGGTGTATATCTATTATTTCAGCTCCACAATATGTGATTTTTGGTTCTGTAGTAGTACTTGGAGTCTTCTTTCCAATGCCACAGGTTGGATCCAATTTGGATTCTTCAAGAGAGATTTATTCCCAATCTCTTACAATGACCTAATTATGGACTGTTTCAGTAGAGCTAACTTGTACGGCATGCCACATGTTAATGTTTCTTCATTCAGCTCACTATCCGTTCACTATCTTCCACTTTTTAGGTAATTCCAATCCAATTTTTATGAATATTTTCCCAAGGTCACTTATTTGAGATGAAGTTCAGGAGCCCGCAAAAATACTGACTTGCACAGATCATATCTTCAAAAATGTTGTGCACCCTGATCTGAAATTTTTACAGGAGCTTCCTTAGGACTTAGGCTTCACCTCATAAAAATTTCAGCTTCTAAACCTTCGTAGAAAAAAAAATTAGAGCGCAAATGCCACGATGACCTGTTTTAGGTAGCAAAATCCCAACATAAGGAGGATATGAGGATCAAAATTTATATAAATGCTTAGGTTGAGAGGGGCTTCAACAACTAAATGTGGGAGGGATTTTAGGAGCTTAAAATTTATTATTTGTTGACTTTTCAATGACCCATGCCACAACCCCATGGGGTTTTAGACCACTAAATGGGGTTACAAACTTCAAACATGAATATCTCTCAAACCATGAAGAATTACATGGTATTCCATATATCAACGGAAACATCTTGACAAGTAGAAACCATAAAAATAATTCTTGACCCAGAATATTGTAATTTTTTTGTCAAAATTCCCATGCAATATTGCGGTAGCCCTTGGTGCTACTTGTGTTGACATCAGTGACAACCGTTGATCAACAAGCTATAAGGATTCCAAACAATATAGTGTAACACTAATTTCATCTTCAAGCTTTGGTTGTTGTTTAAGTGGACATGGTACTAACTATATTCAATTTCATAGCTAAAATACAAAACAAAATCAAAAGAAACATCCAAAATACAATCAAACAATAAAGAGAGGATATCATGGAATGGAAATTGCAATTATAAAAATTGTTTACCTGTCCACCGATGTCGTGTCTGACATTCCTAAAACATTTTCTTTCCCAAAATAACCATGAAGTGAAATAATCACAACATTAGAAACCATAGGAATTCCTACTAGAAACATTTCCAAAGTCGATGGCTTAGGTGTCTAAGAGATCTCTAGCATTGAATGAACCATATCCAAGACGTGATATGCATCGTATCCCCGTCCTTTTTCTAATCGCATTTCCTGTAACCTGCCCACAGCGGAGTCAAGTAACAATAAAACAAAGACATTGACATTTGTTTTTATCTTTTATATCTATAAATTTTGAATCTCGTTTGTTTCATAAACATACTAATTCATATTTAAAGCCTTCCTGACATATGAGAAAGTATCAATCAATTAGGAAATCAGAAAAATTGACCTCAATGAAGTCCTCAAACAATTTCTACAATATCAATATGTTTCTTGTTGTGATATCTTGGGTAGAAAAAAAAACATATCTACAAAAGAAAAATGCATATATTACTTATGGTCAAACTTTGTATATGGTGTATTCTTAAGCAGTTTTTTAAGAAGTTCCTCCGCCTTTACCAAAGTGAATTGTAGATTGGCTAAACTATGTATCCTTTCATTCACATCAATTTCTTCAAGATAAATGTCACACATTACTCTTTCCTATTTCTCAACATGCTACATATGATAAATTTAAAGTCACATAAAACCAAGATAAAACCCTTTTCTAACCAAAAAAAACAAACAAACAATGTCTTTAATAAAACTTCATTATAATATTAGAAAATGAAAAGAGAGTGGACAGTTTTTGTTTTTTGACTTTGCCTATTTTATTATGAAAGTGCTCAAGCTTCAAGAACCAACAAATGTGAGGGAAGTCATAAATGTGAAAAAAATTATGTTTACCTAATTTGTAGACTTCTTCAAAATTATGTGAATGATGCCATTTTTGGATGTGGTAAATCTCATAATAATAAATGGCATGTATTATAATAAATTACATCTCAATGACTACCATGGGCCTCCATGGGTTATAGGTCCTCGGTATGTTAATCTTGATGATGAAAGAGAGATGGCAACAATAAGTATGGGTGGTCCTAGTTTGTATGGTGGATATCTTCAAACCAACATCGTCATCTCAATGAACCTAGGTTCTGACATGGTAAACATGGATCTGGTCTTCACCCAATTTCATTCCATCATACTTTTTCAAGACTCAAGAGGACATAATGGTCCTTCAACTTATAATAGGGTTGCTTTTGAGGTTATAAATAAAGCTTATCCAAAGAAAATGGATTTTTGGGCTCCAAGAGATTTGGATAATTTAAATGATAACAATTATATGTTTTTTCCCAAGATTCAAATGTAGGGATACATTTAGTGGATTTTACTAATAAATATAATGAGAGAAATAATTCATGAGTAGGATCTACTGTTCATTGTGATTAGGGAAATACTTGGAGATAATAAGACTATTTAGGTTCAAATAAAAGATGGTGTTGATTCTTGTAGCTCCTTAGTTGTTGGTAGTTTTTAAGGTAGGAATTTCAGTTCTTCAAGGGTGGGGTCCTTCAATGTAATTGCATCTTCCTTGGTCCTATCACCCAAAAGCAAAACATAATAAAAAAAGAGTAAATATGTCAAGTTTAAAGCAATTCCTATTTGTATAGTTTTCAAGCTTATTGTTTCTCTGTTATAACTCTATTGAGAGCACCTACTCTACAGTAAAAAATGGGAATGGAGCCATTAGTCATACCTACCCATGGTATCTTGTAGGCATGATAGAATAATAGGCTGATCCATTAATTATAATTGCACATATATTGATGAAACAAAATTCATTATCTAGTTAACCAATTACACAATGAACCCTATATGGATGAGTAGCCTAAATAAAGACAGTTTTCTCTATCATATGCCTTGGAAAGACAAAATCACTAACATTTCTTGTAATTTTTTGGTTTCATGTTATAAATTAATTCTTTTGGAAACTCCTATTCTGTAATGGATTTGTTTCCCAGGAAGGATTCAAAATTTTTCTAATGACATGGAATCAGCTTAGTGGATTTTGACCCTACATGACCAAGGAACTCAGGAGCCTTGGGTGTATCAATAGTAGCATCCTCCAATGAAAATAGTATAGTCTACAAACTAGAAACATCTAAATTATATATAGTTATAATTCATAATCACAAATGATCATAGACTGTAGCAGTCCTTAAATAAATTCAAACTTGAACAAGAACAAACACAAAATTTCAAAATACCCTTCAGTAAGTTGTCCTTGATTGAGAAAGAAAGGCTCGGACTTGCATAAATGTGTAAGTAGATTCCCCAAAAGATAAATTTCAACATATTTCCTGAAGAAATAATCTAATATCCAAATAGAAACCATAGTTGAATGGAACAATGATGCTTTAAGTTCATCTACACAAAACGTTTCCTCCTTCAAATCTCTCACACTGGACGGTATGTCATGAAAAGTTAAGAAAAATTCAGGGAAACTTGTCAACTTCTCTAAAATACATAATGAAAATGCATGGAATATTTGTAATGGAATGCACTTGTAATATTCTTTGATTTCCATTTCAACCTTATTCCTAAGTTGAACCTCAATGAGTTGTGAACTCAAAGTTCTTTGAGAATAATGTTCTTACAGTTGAAATTCAGCATTTGTAGTCTTCCCACCTCTCTCACCTGATGAGTATGAATTCTTAAACTCTCTTATGCCATTATCCAAAACATTTCTTTCTTGGACACATCATTTTGAAAATAAATTCTTTTCTGCAGCATAATTCCTTGTCAAAATTTCATCTCTCATACCAACTGGCATCCGATCAGAACTGCAACATGAAATCAAACCTGCACCTGTTTTTCTATTACTCACAGATGTGAATGGTGAAATATCTACTAGAGAAATCTTAGCATATGGAAAATGTTTAGCCCTCCCTCCTATTCCCTTGCCAAGACATCCCTTAGGACCAAGATTCAAGTGGCCATCATCAGAAGCTTTCTGTGTTGAAGGGCTTCACATAGAATGATTTTCAAATTGAACCCTATCCACAATCCAAGAATTTTGACTGGTGAATCCATGGTCATGTGGTCCCATATGGGGTTGTAGCACTTTAATCCCACCTATATGTGGAAGTGAACCCATCTATGAACCTACCATGTAAGGTGGCATCGCAAGTCCTCTCGCACCATGATCAAGTGGTGTCACAAATCTATGACCTAAATGTACCATAATGGTACCTCGAGAGTGGCCTCCTTGTCCATGTAGTTCTATCAAAACATCCTGATGCACTACCTCTATTTTCTTGGGGCCCTCAACTTTTCTCCTTTGTTTGCATCCACTACTCCTCGAATCAATTAGATCCTTCAACATGAACCCCAGCCTAGAGGGAAGCCCTTGGTTATTGGACATGTTTGTCATCCTATCGAAGTAAGCATCAATATGTTCCTTGGCCTTTGAATGGTAAATTATATGACCAATAGTGCTCATCAGTTTGCACAAAGCTTCAACATTTTCCTCCTTTGGATGCTGAAATTCACCAATTAATTTCTTTATGCATGCATGCATAATTATTTTGGTTAGCATACTTTCTTTATAAACCTCACTAATCAACCTTATATTTCGTAGCATTCGCCATTGTGCTCCATCCTTCTTCTCCTATATTTCTTCTGCTGAAAGGATTTTTTCACCATGCTCTTTTGCTTTCTCAACCTCAGCCTCTTCTCTTTCATATTTTTCAAATTCTTCCTCACATTTGTTCAAAAAAACTCGCTTGAAAACAACCTTCTCATTATCTTCATAAAATTATGGTTTTCCTGCAGCAAGATGAAAATAGAATTTTGCATACATTTCACAAAAATCTAGCTCCATCAAGGCTTTGTCAAATATTTGAGATATTATAGCATGAAGACATGATGCAGATTCAATGTTCACTTCTTTGACCTATTCAAAACGTTTCTCAAAGTTTTGGGGCATTAATTTATTAAGGATGCATTTAATTTGTCTTTGTTTCAACTGATCCTCATCAGAAAGCTTTCCCACTTCATATCGGTTCCCTGATATATGAATTGCGGGCAAAGAAGGATATGGAGGAGGAATCAAACCCTTCTGTGAACTATAAGCACACTGCCACCTATCAGCATCAGGATTATTTCTCACTAGTCCAACTTGTGTAAGTGGTGCTTGCACATAAGGCCTTCGGGGAAGGATGACATTCATACTCATTTGTTGCATAGGTATTTCTTGCAAATCCAGTATTATAACCTTGGCTAGGTCAAAAAACAATAGAGGAACCACTAAGATCCTCATCCATCCACATATCACAGCCATCAGCAAAAGAATCCATCGGCTTTGCCCATCTATCATCATCCAAACTGGCCATATTTCTCCCACGACATTCAAGTAGATAATTCCCACTCAGCTACCTGTGAAGTCCTCTTGCAGTGCTTTCTAATGCATCAACCTCTCCTGCATGACTTGCAAGTACTTGGGAATTTCCAAGCAATTCAATAGTGTCTGGACAAATTTCAAAATGATTTGGTGGATCTTTGCATTGATTATTGATTGTCAACAAAAAATCTCTACAGTACCTTCCATATCCTAAAAATTCAGTAACTAAAATATCTACTTGATTAATAGGAGTTGAAATCTTAGCTGCATCTTCCCAAACATCCACTTCTTTCAAGACTTGATTCTCAGGCACTTTTGAAGAAGTCTTACTCTTGACAACATCAATTACTATTATGGATGGTTCTGGAAGGTTTACATCTTCCTTCTTCTTATAAGAATTATATAAATCCCTATGGGAGATGCAGCATTTGCCTTACTGGAAAAATCCCTCTTTTTCTTCTTCTTGTTGACAACTACTACCTTGGAAGCATCACCAATATTTGCAACATTATTCTTTGCAGAAACATTGGAAGAACTTTTATTCTCCTTTTTTGTCAATCTAACTACTAAATACTTCTTGCCTTCACTTTCAACAGGAAAATATGGCACCTGAATTTGAGCATCCATTTCATAAATATTACTATTAGTGGTGGATACTTGACCCTTATCTTGTGTGCCAGTTTCCTTCACGTTGGTTATTGAACCTTCCCCAAGTACTTTAGCACTATCTGGTTAACCCTAACTTTTTTTCTATATCTAGAAGATTGTTTGCAGTTAAAGACTTTGTTACCAAACAGAAAAATTGGTTTTTCCTCCAAAATAGCCATATCAGCTTTAGTGAGCACTGTTGTGGCTTCTGATTGTAATTCCCATTCAGACACCTTGCCTGTATTTGTTGTTGACTTCTCAGATACTACTAACACTTCACCCTTTTCCTCTTTGAGAAAATTTTAATCAACAACCATTGTGCCATTGTCATGTGTATCCAATTAAGATGCAAAACTACTCTCATGCATTCCATTTATTTTGCTCTCCCCAGCATGCAAACTAGATTTTTCTTTTCTAATGACAGAATTGGAAAAATAAGTCAACTCTTTGTCTATGTCAGCATCAGGTGAACTTGAAAAATCAAATGGGGAATCAGAAACCACAACATTCCCTTGCTCAGGATGGAGAAAATTTCCAAGATCTTGTTTCTCTCCAATTACAGAATTAACAAAATTATTGTAGCAACTTTGTCTAGCATTATCGCTTATTGATTTAAATTTTTTATTCTTCACATTTCTAAGTTTTGAATCTAATTTAATTCCATCCTCACTACATGTTAGTCTCTTCAATGTTCCTAAAATAAAATTATTGTTATCAAACTTCATATTTTTTTCTACTTTCTTTACTACTCAAGCATTTGTAGAAAACTCTATAGCTAGCCCAAAAGTTTCTATTTTTCCTTCATATCCCTCACCAGAGCTTCCCAAAGATGAATACATATTGGAAATAATCAATTCACTCACAAATTCTTAATCTTGTAAAGGTTCCAAGGTTCCTCGGGAAATATCCCTTTCGATGATCTCATCTACAGATGATGAAACTCCTGATATCCTTAACGAGGGAGTGTCCACAACATTAACCATGTTTCATGATGCCTTATTTTGCAATAGTATATTTTCACATTTTGTGGGATTGCTAAATGAACCACAAGGATGGGCTTCAAAATTAGGCTCTGGTAGTGAAGAATTCAAAACGGTTTCTATAGCTAGGTCAAAATTAGCCCCTCCATCAACAAATTTATCTTTCTTCTGTAGGGCTGTCATTAGAGGAGTTGTTGAGGTAGATTATGAAGTATGACTCAAAATTAACTGCTCCACCTACCTGTGAGAACCACAAAGTTTAGAATCCTCTGCAACCACCTCTCCTTTTGACTCCCTTTCCATATTTGAAGAGCTTCCTACCAATGAAACTTGTTGTTGTGTCTGTTACCTTTTAGGCTTGTGCTCAGATTTTGTCATCTTATTTGAACATTCATTTGTTGAAATACCTGCTTGTATTTTACATATGTTTTTCTAATTTTCACTAGTATGATGATCTAATCTAGACTCAAGTGTAGAAACTATAGAAGAATTTGAAACTGTACCATCAGAGAGATCACATGTTGTCGTAGCAGGCATGTTCACTGGTGATAGTTTAACTCCATCTGCTTTATCTATATTCAATACTTTAGATGGAGGACTGATGGAAAACTGTAAACTACAGTTATATTCGTTGTTTACAAATGCAACTGCAAGAGAAATTGATTGATTTCCAATATATCTAGCAAAGAGTTTTTCTTTCCATCTAGAACTTGAACTGGAGCCAAAGTGGTTTCTGAAGCCTCTGGGAATGGTGTCAATATATCCAGAATCTCACTATAATGGATTGTAGCCAGTTTATTTTGTCCTGTTAATGGGCGTGAATCATTTGATATGCCAATTTTTATTTAAAAGTTGATGAAATGTAGATGAAATGTTACCATATGAACTAGTTGGCATCGATGAGTAGAAATTCATTGGTCAGGAACCACTTAAAGAAATAGAACCTGAAAGTGGAGATCTGTATGTAGGCAATCCTACTGATGGAGGAATGGAATCTTTAATTGATGACACAACATCAAATATCAAAGAAATGAAATAAAATCATTGTGGAAATAAATATGCAAAACTTGCTCATTTTTTTCTTATAAAATATGCTCCAAGTATGGGCACAAAGATGAGAGTTTAATTTTCAACTCTCTAGGCTCTTATCAATGTGGTCAACCAAAAATATGTCAAAAAACTAAATATTTTTGGGGATTCCAAACTTGTTGTGGATTGAGTCTGCGACAAAGTCAGCATAGTGTCCCCTCATTTGGCTCAAATTTTTCAAGGTATCAAACAAGTATACAACAAGTTGGACTGGTTCTCTTGTGGTCATATATACCATGAACTCAATACCCTAGCAGACAAGCTCTCCAAGGAGGCTCTCCAACTTATTCCACAAGTGCTAGAATACCAAGAGTATATGAATAATAATTTTTTGGGGGTAATTCCCTTCCATATCTAGTTTTGTGTCTCACTTATTGCTATATTTTGTGATTATATATGTAAACAATCCAATGATATTATCCGAAAAGTGATAGAGGATTTTTTTGGCCTTTAAAAGCTCGCACAATATATAATTGGAGCAAACTTTATTACTAGAAATCAATCAATTATTTCTACATACCACTAAAAGTGGAAAAAGCTCTATAAACTTTGATCACCTTGAACATAAAGCACACTAAGAACCTCGACAATGGGGTTCTAATAACATCACCAAATATCCAAAATTGACAAAGCACAATTTAGTGAGTATTGATTAGTCAAAATTACCATGTTGATCAACTACTCATGTTGAAATGATGGTATGTTGGGTTAGGTGTGGGTTGCACTTGCATTTGAAAGAGTGAACACAACATGGATAAAGAAAATTGACTACACTAGGAACCTCGACAATGGGGTTCTAATAACATGGCCAAAAATCCAAAATTGACAAAGTAGAATGTAATGAGCATTGATTAGTCAAAAGTACAATGTGGACCAACGACTCGTGTTGAAATGATGGTATATTGGACTAGGAGAGGGTTGCAATGGCATCGGAAAGCATGAACACAACGTGAATAAAGAGTCACTTGGAGAAGGAATACAAGGAATCACAATTTTGGTTGCACGTATAGGGATGGTCAAACAAACAAGTAGAAGCATTTGGGACACCATAAAAATTGTCAACTCATTTTTTCTAAGAGACACCCAAAAGTGCATTTTTTTATAGGGAAAAGCTTAAAATCCTCCTTTTGGAAAATTCATCCTTCACATTAGGGAAAATTTTCCATCTATGTTTCCCACAAAGATATGTAGACAATTTTTTCTTCAATCGTCCCCAAAAAGGGAAAAATAAAAGACCATTTTGGGAAAATGCATTTCCCTCTATGTTTCATCGCATTTTCCAAAAGAGATGTGTGGAAAGATGTTTCTTGGAGCATCCTAGAAGAAAAATACACCTTGGGAACATGGGAAACATGGAGGTTCCCCCTCCCACCCTAAGGGACACATCCCCGTAGAACAATGGTTTTTTCATTCATTTAGTGGCATTTTTGAGTCATCATTTCTCATTTGTTTATGAATACTAATTTTATCATATACTGCTATGTTGAATGGTAAGCATGTGTCAAAGCCCTATAACAAGAGGAGCTACTTCGGATAGAATCAAGGCTAAGGCCTGACAATTGGGACTAAACTTTCATAGTTGCAATATAAGCATGTGGACATTAGCACAACGGAAATTCATTATAATGGAAAGACCTTACAAAAACATATTTTATTAATGATCAGAGAGGATTGGGTATTTCACTTGCACTAAGCATACCATATACTGTTATCTATCGTTAAGGTTCATCTATAAGACCTCATTTACAGATACTTCCAAAAGTCTGCCTTGGAAATATTACTTTTATTTTAACTATCAAATAGCTTCTATAAAAATTATTGTTGACTAGTGTAAAAGCATAGCTCTGAAAGAATGGAAAGGTGTTGTGGGTTATATATAACATGCATAAATCAAGAAGAGAATAAGTAGGAAGTGATTTTAGCCCAAATCATGGTGTAAACTGACCAGTGTTAAACTTTTTCCACTTCATACCGTCACACTAGTGTGTTTGTAGAAAAACATTGGTACTGTTGAAGTGGTGTTAGAGTTGTTAAAATTTGGGTGTGTTTATAAGAGGAAACAACTATTTGATGACCCTGTAGCCATGACGTGTAGCATGTTAGTGCCAACTCTAGCTAGTTCCCTCACCTTTTATATACTGAAACCATCATTTCATTATTTCTAAGATGGATAAATTGTGTTGCCAGGTCATATGATTTGATGAGTAGTTTTAAGGTGGAACCCCTTTGACAACTTATATTCATTGTATGCCATCAAATCAGCGATGAAATTTGGTTGAATTGGCCAAAACACTATGGAAAATAGGTATTTATTGTGCCAACTATAGCTAGTTCCCTCACCCTTTCATGCTGAAGCCATCATTTTGTTGTTTATTAGAGGGAGAAGTTAAGTGCCCCATGTCATATGATCTGACAGGAAGTTTCAAGGTGGAACCCCTTTGACATCTTATATGAATTATATGGCATAGGCTCATAGCTACCAAATTTAGGTGAATTGGCCAAAGGCTTTGGAAAATAGATAGTAATTTAGGTCGCCTGAATTATTTGCTTCGAAATAGTTTGATTCAGTAAAAAATTAAAATAAGCCATGGAGAGTTTGAACTATTCACCACTGTTTTTCTCTTTCCTGATTCAAACCTTTACTCAATACGACAATCTAAGAAAATACAAGATTCCTGGGCCTCCAGTCAGCTATCTTTGTGTATGAATTTCCCCATCCTGGTTCTAGGTTGAGGATTTGTGTATCCTTTTGGTTGAATAATCTAGGATCATCCGTATTTTATTTGTAATAAATATTCTGCATTTTATCTCTCATCAGAATCAATCTTGGGTATTTTTTCCAGTGTTCATGCAGGTAAAATTTCTCTAGGCTCTAGGACTACACTAGCATTTCTAGATTTTTTTAAGGTGTATTCCCCTGAATTATTTTCTGATTTCAAGTTTCTCCATCAGAATTTTTCTTTGAAGTACTGTATTTGAATTTGGAAATGTTATACATCTAGATGACCACTCAATTATCTAATTATGTCCTTTCCCAGAGAAAATTTTGAATAGTCATTCAAGTATGAAAAAATTACATGCTTCAAGTGTATTGTTGACACGCCAATAATATAATTTTCTGCCAAAGACTTCGAAAGGAAAATAAACTTGGTGCACTTACCTAGATGATATCGTCTAATTAAAATTCCAGAGTTACCCATCCCATCCAATACTTCTTCATATTTATTATTTTTCTCAAATAACAATATTAAATATCTACTACCACATAGAATTCAAATAGACTTCTGAATTTTTATCAAATTTTTTTATATTAACAATAGAAATTATGTCCTCTACTTCAATAGAGATAACTCCAGTACCTAGTTATTGAACTTTAGTAACATTTCCACATGTTGATTCATTCCTTGTCAGACACAAGTGAAAGGAATAGTTTCAAAAGTTCCAGCAGCTTCTAACAAAATTTCACCCACAAGTCTAAGATGTAAATTATGCAGAAAGTCAGCCCCTTCGACCCAATTTATAACCAATGAATTTTCACCATACACTTGCACCTCTTTATCCCTCAATCACTTGTGGGCCCTAAGCTACCTGACTTGATATTTAACAAGAAATTGCGGCAATGTAAAAGAAAATATCCATGGTGCAAAATTTTTAGTTTGAACCATAGATATTAACTTAAAACACATTTTGGATAAGAAAGTACATACTTTTTCAAATGCTGGGAAAAATTCTAGAAACTGCAATGTTGATCCAACATCATTTGATGAAAATTATATGCCTGCAATCAACTGCATTGGATTCCCTTGAGGGGAAATTATTTCATCCATCTCTTTCTTGTCTTTTCATTTCTTCTTCTGCAAATTTATTTTTTCTACAACAACCTCTAACTGAAAATTAGATACAGAAATAGACTGATCATTGATCCCCTTGATAACATATTTCTTTCTAGGTTTGTCTATATGGTCTGATTTTCTTTTCCTTGTTTTCTTCACATCGACCTTTAGAACATGTTCGCTTTTGATTGGCATCAGATTCCGACTTTACAATTAATTTTAGAGGAATGCATTTTGTTTGATTTTGGATTTATTTTAGCCCCTCTTTTCCCCTCGAGAGGCCCTGTGCTTTCATGAACAACCATAAAATTTTGTGTCTTTACTTGCAGTCACAGCCTTATCTTCCACGTTATCATTTTCATTTTTTGTAATGAAAGGGGATTCTATTGTATCTGACTTTGTCTCTTTGTCATTTACAATGTTACTTGTCCAATGCCCCTCTTCACAAAAACGCTTTATTAGAAGATCTGTCTCAGCCTTGACCTTGATTTTTCTCTTGGAATTACTTTTTGTATTTATTGATCTTCCATTCAGAGCATGTGTATCAGATATCCTCTTCATCATTGTCAATATTACAATCCAAATTTCCATCATTTAAATTAACCTCCATTTTTACCATATTAATTCTCTTATGATTCTTCCCCACCCTCAGAACTGGAACGCTCCAGACTCTCTATGTGAATCAAGACCTTTGTCACTTATTGTTTTAGATATATTACTTAAGTTTTTTTCTTTTTTATGCCATGAAACAGCTCTTCGAAGAGCAGAGGATTCATCTAATGGCTTTTTCAACTTGCGAAATTTTTAAGGAGTGGAATACTTGACCAATTACTTTTCAAATTTCTGAGCCTTTCATGGAGACACTAAAGGTGAAGTATTTTTCTCCTTTAGAGTAGAAATTTCAGTTGCTTCTATAGAAGCCATGGAACTCTGAACATGCTTCAATTTCTTGGCAAGGTCTTTCACATCGAAATTTACAGAATGAATAGATTCCAAGAGACTGTTTATTGTGGAAACATTCAAAGAATTGACATGTTCCTCTGTGAGGATAGAAGAAACTATCAGAAATAAAATAGTTATGTGTGTGACAGGACAAAAACTAATCAATAACATTGTAATGTATGGGTTTATGGATTTAAGCCACTGCGAAGTAGGTGGTATAGTAAACTAAGCTATTAATAAAACACTTAGGGAAAAAAAATTGTGTGCATGATTTCTTGCTAACGATATACTTGCAAGACACCATGAATTCTAGAGTCTTTTGCCGACACTGCTACAATCTCAAGTGATGTGATCAGATTTCCCATAGCTTCCCCTGACTCCTTAGGAAGAATATTCACATCAGATCTGCCTCTCCCTTTAGTCCAGAGTTCGCTACCTCACCCTTATTTTAATCTTCACAAAAGTTTCTCTTTATCGGGATAAAAGGTTAGGGGCCATTTTTGGATCTTATCAAATTTGGGGTTTCTGTAAGCTCCCTCCCATTATTGATGAACTCTTTTTGAAGATGACAAATTTTCACTAGGAATGAACCAACGGTGTTCCAACCAAATGGGTAATCTTGTTAAATCCATAGTGTTGTATGTCTTACCAAGCGCTATTATCTTTTGTCCCACTTACTTTGGACTCAAGTGCTGTAGGTTTTTCCTGGTGCTCTTCCCATAGTTATTCTTAGTGCAAGTGGAATTAATTAATACAACTTCCGCACAGCTAAATAAAGATATTTCTGTGGCCTTATTTCCCTGGAGTAAGGTCTACTTGTACTAGTAGCTTCAATCCATACAGTAAGTTGCATGGAGTTCAAGTTGGACTTCCTAAAGCCATTCCATTTTGGTCTCACACATGCCCGAATCCATAGTATAATTTGGTATAACACCCCAAATATTGCTTAAAGAAAATAAGCATCAACACCGAGGTTTGTGCCTTATTGCAGCCTTCCTTCAAAAAAGCATGATCACTGAGTGATTTGAAGTAGAGACATAGGTAACTGGAACAACTAGAAAGACAGAAGCAAAGCCATAAGTGGTTCCTAAAGATCTGGGTGAAGTAAATTTGGGACAGTCAAAGGGGAATCGCTATGGAACAGATAGTTACTGAGCGTCTGAATGTTAATATAGCTTATCATCGTAGACCCCACCCGGATGATGGTGGCATGTGTACAGAAATAATCTAGTAGCCTAATCCAGTAAGGGTTTTGATCAGGCAGGCAGGCCTCTTGTACAAGCCTCTTAGCATCCACTTATATCAACTTATAGGTCTAGTAGTTTCTTCACAAGAATCTCCAGTTTCGACATCTGGTGGAAGACGAAAGTACAATGTATAAACGACAGGTTTCTTACCTACACTGGGTGAAATTATGATGCGTTATATATAGAAACCTGATCCGTCATTCCTTCTTGGGCATATATTCCTTCTACTTAATCGGTCATCTTCCCACCATAACCAAGCAGCAAGCATCCCTAAAGTTTCTCATCATCATTAGTTGTCAATCGAGGAGATTCGGGCTATATAGAGAGTGTATAAAGATAGATAGGGTAATCGAGGTATTGATTAGGCCAAAGGCAGGCAGTCAGTTCACCTTGTAATGAAAATTCCTAAGAGTATTATCATACACAAGAAAACATGTGATCCAAGGTGAAATACAAGACAAGGGACTTAGTTACAAATAGTTACTATGGTCAGTTTTTTTGGGGTGATTTCGAAGCAGAACTATTTTTCAAAAGAAAGATACAGAGCCCTCATAATGTAAATGGGCATATAAAGAGCTTCACTTCAATGTGGAAACAAAAATAATGGGCATCGGAAGTTAGATCGAAAAGAAGCAACATATTACTTGCTAAAGTACATATCGGAGTGGGAAAGAGGCTTCAACTGCCACTCCCTATCTCTCTATTTCAATCCCATAGTTGCTTCTTTGCTGGTAAAAAAAGTAGTAGGAGTGACCAAAACAAAGTCATGTGTTTTGGGAGGGAGAAATGTTATTTTAATTCGCAAAAGGTTTAAAATTTAAATAAAAAATGAATACTCCCTTCCTCCATTTTTCCAAACATCATTTTTAATATTATGCCCTCCAAATATCATTTTTAATATCATACCCATTGTTGTTGATGGATGTTGAGAGAACTCCATGATTCCTATCATTTTTAATATCATACCCATTGTTGTTTTGATGGATGTTGAGCACTCTATGCTTCCTTGTAAGTTCAACAATTGATTTAAAAGGAAGCTTGAAAAATCAATTCAATTTCATTCTAATAAATTTATTTTAAAAGCATTGATGATAAACCATTGATTTAAAAGGAAGCTTGAAAAATCAATTCAATTTCATTCTAATAAATTTATTTTAAAAGCATTGATGATGAACCACACAATGAGTGGTTCAAAATGCGTTGACCTTAAAAAATTAATGTGATTTATCCAAGAGTTTTTAAAGAAATTAATTAATTAATTTTTAAACTAAAATTGAGATAAATTAGTAAATTTAGGAAAGGTTTTTGGGTTCTTGGTTTTTTCAACCCATGGTTTTGCACATGGTATTCCACCTAGCCAACAAGGGGGAATTAACCCAATCATGGGTCCCAACTAGACCTGCTCTCATTTGGAATGGCTAATCCCAATGGGTTTTAAGGATTGTTATAAGGGTTAGGGGAATAATGAGTTAGTGGTTAAGGGATTAGGGATTAGGGGCTTAGGGTTAGAGGTTTAGGTTTTATGGGTTAGGGGAATAATGAGTTAGTGGTTAAGGGGTTAGTGGTTGGGGGCTTAGGGGTTAAGGGGTGAGGGATTGAGGGCTTAGGGGAATAATGAGTTAATGGTTAAAGGATTAGGGATTAGGGTTAGTGGAATAATGAGTTACTGGTTAATGGGTTAGGGATTAGGGGGTTAGGGGTTAGGGGATTTCGGCGCATTTAGGGGTTATGGTAATAATGAGTTATTGGTTAAGGGATTAGGTATTGGGGGCTTAGGGGTTAGGGAATTTAGGCGCAGTTATGGGTTAGGTGAATAATGAGTTAGTGGTTAAGGGATTAGGGATTAGGGGCTTAGGGGTTATGGGATTTATCAGTTAAGGATTTAGGGGTTAATGGGTTATGGGTTAAGCGTTCATGATTTGGGGATTTAGGGGTTAAGGGGTTAGGGGTTTAAGGGTTTAGAGGTTTAGGGTTTATGGGGTTAAATGGGTTAGGGTTTTAGGGGTTTAAGTGGTTAAATGGGTTAGGGGTTGGGAATTAGGGTTTAATGGGTTACGGGTTAAGGGTTTAGAGGTTTAGGGTTTAGGGGGTTTAGGGGGTTTAGGGGTATAGGTTTACCACCTGTTTTGTAACTAGCTATATGGACTCATTTTTTCCTACATGAATATAACATTGAGTTGCAAAAAAGAAAAGGTTCATACACCATTAAAAAATTAATTAAGTTTCATAAGTAAATTAATAATTTTTCATACCTATTTAGTAAATAGGTCTATAAATATATATTTTAGGTTTATATATTTAGTATTTATAAAATGTAAATATGACGATATAATACTAGATTTAAATGAACTCACATGTTTAACATAAGAAATGTTATATTTATCTATTTATAAAATGTAAATATGAAGATTTAACCTTAGATTTAAAACAACTCGCACTCTTAACATAAATCAATGAAGTTTAAAAATTAAAACTTATGGCCAAATATTAAATATAAATATAAATATTAATTTGGCTATCTAATTAATATTATAACCTTTACTAAAATTATAATGAAGGCATTCATGTAAAGTTGATAGATGATACATGCAATTATTTTAATTGTAGATGAATCCATTTGCACTGTTAAACTTTAGAGACAAAAGGGTATTCATAATTTTAACATTGTATTTCAGGGACCCTTTTGTCTCTAAATTTTAACACTGCAAATGGATTCAGAGACACCTATAGTGAAATGTAACACTTCGGTACAAAAATTGCAATTTTCCATCTATGGAGTGACACAATTAAAAATTACTGACATAAACGACTAATTCATATACTTGTTGTACTTGTTATTTGGCCATATTTTTATTCTTGGACTATAATAGTCATTTATATTAATCATTATTAGTTTTGTCACTTATTACATAGTCATATATTTTAATACTAGAATAAATTAGTTATTTAAGTTAGTCGTTTTTACTTTAGTCACTTATTAACTAGTCATATATTTTCTCCCTAGACTAAATTAGTCATTTAAGTCAATCACGTTTAGTTTAGTGACTTATTATCTAGTCGTATATTTTATTCCAAGACTAAATTAGTCATTTAAGTTAGTCATTTTTAGTTCAATCACTTAAAATTGCTCAAATTTAGTAGTAATTCACTTGAAATAATTGCGGTGACTAACATTTTTAGTCTCCTAGTCATTAATTTCATCATTTTTTACTAGTTTTGGGTACGTACCGAGTTTATCTCTCTTAAGTTTGCCTTGATCTTCTTTCCATTCATTTATGAATTTCATCAGATCTGGACTTTTTGTTCTAAAGCTTTGGAAAAACGCTTTGTCATATTTCTGTTGCGGGGAGGGTAGATGGTACATTTCCTGTAAGTCTTATAGCCTAAATGACCCAATATTCTCGCCTTTTTAATCTTTGAATGTTATGTCTTCTATGCTTAAGTGGTTGATTACCCACTTAACCATGTTTGTATAGGGAAGAATATTTGGCCTTGTTGCTACCTTATCGATGAATGAACATGCAACGTCGAAATAAGTCGCGTCTGAAGTAACTGACATGCATGTTGTAGCGACTTTGGTTATTACCCTTGGCTTTTAAGCCTTGAAAAGCTTATACATTTCCTCCAATGAAGAACTTCCACAATCCTTGTTGCAGTTGGTGTTTGAGGATAGGGGAGACAGATTTGAGTCTTCGGTAAATGATGCTTTGTCAATTTTTTTTACTTTCTTGTTCATTTCAATTTGCCTCACTCCGTTAAAAGGTCTCTTGATTTCAAGAAAATAGAGAAAACATTTAAAATATAGAGAACAGAGAGGAAAAAATAATTGAAAAAAATGTGCCATTCAATCACTTCAACACATGCTTGAAGTAGATATGAATCTATCAAAACCTTACTTCTATTAAATGTTATTAATCACCAATGATTTTTTTAAATCAAATATATTACAGCTTCACGTGCAATGTCTATCGATCAATTTAAAGAGTTGGATCTCGTATTTCGTTTTGATTTGAAATGAGTCATTTGGCATCGCAAATCACAACTTATAACTATTTCCATTTAGGATGTTACCCATAAATTCTACAAAATGTGATCTGTGCAAATCACACACCTCAACTTTTATGTGGTAAATGAATTTTCTTTTAGTTATATCCTGTGAAATGCGAAATGTGCTTTCAAGAAATCATGCTGTTGCGCTCTATCAGACTTTGGAGCTGCTTTATTACTTTATTAGCTCGTCGGGTCCACGTAATCACAAATTTTATTGAATTGCATATAAGGTGATCGTTTAAATGAGGCACGATGCACTTTTAGTTTATAATGGTGATTAGGGTGTTTTCAATAAGATTTTGATATGACTTTGGAAATATCTTAGTGCATATCGTAGCCCACATGACTTAGTGAATTTTGAGTCATTTAAGTTTGTAAGCTATGCGAATTTCTATGCACACTAAGGAATAAAAGTGGATAAGCAAAAAAAAAAAATTTCCTAAAGTTTTTTTACTTAAAGCTAAAATTTAAATAAAATAAATCTCCTATTTATTTTTAAAAGTTCCCCATTTATTTTAATAAATGGGTGTTGTTGTATAGCACAACAATTGGCAATTCACATGGGAGAACCAACTATCTCTGACTAACTTTTTAAAATTTCTGAAATTTTTTTGAAATAAAAATAGTGAATGAATTTCAAACAAATAATATCTTACTAAGAAATACAATTTCTCTTAATTACAATTCATAAGAATCCCTCTTTTAAAGATATAAATATTAGAATCTATATCGGTCTTTACTCAATTCAAAAAGATAAAGTAGGTGGCTCTTACAGATAAGCTTTATAAATATTTACTCTTTTATCATAGGTAGAGCCTTTGGTCGAACAGGAAATTTAAGCTCTTCGCAGGGTTTCCTTTTACCTAGCAATGATTCATCGTCCCATCCAATGTTTCTTACCATTTCCAAAAATAAATTCTAACTTTATACAATTGATATTTTTTGAAAATTTTTCTCTTTTTTATCATATTTTTGTTTACTTAAAAGCCATTGTCTTTGCTTGATAACCAAATAATGACAATGCCATTCACTAGTTGTAATTAAATTGATCAACTTAGCTCTTGATGAGACCCCTTGTCCTCTTGATATAATCTCAAGTCATTACCCTATTTTGGTAGGCAGTGTTGGTAAAGTTAGTTTAACTATTTCCCTATGAACATGGTAAACAAGCTCGTGATGAGACTTATTATCTCTTAAGATTTTCTAGTATAATATTTTTTTAATTTCTTTCAAAAATTGATAAGTTTTCCTAGATGGGATGAATCATTGGTCCTTTTGAGAATTCTGGATGATAATGTTGAGTTTTAGATTGCTTTCTATAAAATTAAAGATTATTTTCTTGACTAATAATAGAATAATCATGCTATATAAGGATGAGATTTCATCAGAGAATAAATAACTTCAGTGAAATTGTGTCTTTCAGTGAAAAATAAAATCTATTTATCTTTCAAATCTTTCTATTTTTTTCTTAAAACTTCTTATTTCTATAAGAAATAAATAAAAAAGGATCATCTAAGATATTTATTTGAAAAGCCAAAAATTTATACTAGAAAATTTTTATTTTTCTAAAGGGAAAGAAGAAGACACTAGTATACAAGGAATAGAAGGGGTTACCTCCTATGAAAAGTATTTTTTCAAAATCTGCCCATTAACAGGAAAAGAATCTCTTTTTCCTGATAGATCTTTCAATAAGAATGTTGATAGGCCTATTTCTTCCATTATTTGAAATGGACCTAGCCAATTTTTTGGAAACTTCGTGTTTACATTTTTCCTCATGCACTTTGTCCCATTTCAATACCAGATCACCAATTTGAAATTTTTTTGGAGTAACAGAAGTTGAATCAAATGAGGCTTTTACTATATGTTGATTATGTGTATGAGTATTCTTAGCTTTTTCTCTTTCTTCTTCTAACTTAAGAATTTGACATTGCCTAAGTTGTAAAGAAGAAGAAGGAGATTCATCAATAAGTTGTATTAAGAAAAGAGAAGGAATAACTAAATTGGTAGGGAGAACAACTTGTTTTCCATAAAAAATATTGAATGGAGAAGTTCTAATAGAAGCTTTATGAGTTATTCGATCTTCCCAAAAAGAAGGATCAATGAATTGTGCCAATTTCATTGGTTTTGATCAACATTTCTTTTGATAATTCTAATCAAGTTTTTGTTCATGGACTCTGCTAAACCATTTCCTTGCGAGTAATAATTTGCAGAATACTTAAGTTTAAAACCTCTTTTGATTGCAAATTCCATCATAGCAGTTCCCGAGAAGTAAGATGCATTATCAAACATTAAAGTAGTAGGTAAACCAAGCCTAGTTATGATATATTGGTCAATGAAATCAATGATATTCTCAGAGTTGGCTACCTTTAATGGAATTGCTTCCACCCATTTAGTAAAGTAATATGTAGCTGTGAGAATATATATATGATATTTGGAAGAATTAGGAACAATCTCATCGATTACATATAATCCCCATTGTTCAAATGGTTGTTCGATATTAATTCGCTGTAATGGGAAGGCTGACTTCCTTTGTCTTCCATATGCACTTTGACATACTTTGCATTTTCTTACATATTCGTATGAGTCTTTGAAAAGTGTAGGCCAATAGTAACTTGCATGCAAGATTTTGTGTGCTGTCGTATTTCCTCCAAAATGTCCTCCTGCTGGTCCATCATTGAGTCCCTGCAAGACTTTCTCTGCTCCATATTTTTCTAAGCATATTAGTAGTACAGAATCAAAATTTATCGTAAGCATTACATCATTGATTAATTCATATTTTTTGGCCTTTAATCTCAAAGACCGCTTCATTTTGTAACTGAGTTGGGTCGAAGCATATCCATTTTTCAAATAGAATATGAGATCATCATATTGAGCTTGTGCATTGTTGAGGCTTACCTCTGATATTTGCACATTGTTACATGAATATTCTTCTGATGATAGATGGGATGCTCCTGTAAGCATTCTACAAAAACCTTGACCTCTAGCAATTTTAGAGGGTCTAATTTCTACATCATATTCTTGCAAAGCGGTAACCCAATTAGCCATTTCTCTCCTAATTCTCTTTTCATTAATAGTTGTCTGATTGCAGAAAATGGAGCTATGATTTTGGTGTGAATTTTTAGGAGAAATGACCTGAAATTCTTTATATCCTTAAGGACAACAAATTCTTGATTTTTGATAGATGAATAATTTAGTTCTACACCTTGAAAATTGGAACTGAAAAATGATATTGGTGCTTAATGTTTTTGGTCATTAAGCTGTGTTAAAATATCAGCATATGATGTATCTGATGAAAAAGTATATAAAGTAAAATGATTAAGAAAATTGGGGGTAGTCAGGAATGGAGCATTAACAATGTATTGTTTAATCAAATCAAATGCTTCTCTTTCATTATGTCCCCATTTAAAGATTGAATTTTTCTTAATCATGTTTTGTAATAGTAAAACTATTTGTGAAAAGTCAGGGACAAAAATTTTAACAAAATTAATTTTCCCAAGAAACGACTGCATAGCTTTCTTGTTATGAGGGAAAGGAATTCTTTTAATCTCTTCAATTCTTTCAAGATCAATACGGATACCTCTTTTTGACACAATGAATCCTAAAAGTTTTCATTCATTTAATGCAAAAAATTATTTATTGGGGTTTAATGAGATGCCATACCTTTTACATCGCTGAAAGACTTGCTTTAGGTCATTCACATGATTGGTCACTTGTTTAGAAAATACTGTAGTGTCATATAAATAAATAACCACTGATTTATTTATGAGCCCCCTAAAATATGTTTCCATAGCTCTCTGAAAAGTGGCACCTGCATTAATCAATCGAAATGGAATCATTTGATAGGCGTAAGTTCCCCACTTAGTCCTGAATGTAGTTTTCAGTCTATCATCTGGATGTATGAGAATTTGGTTATATCTTGAGAATCCATCTAGAAAGGACATAAGTTCAGAACTAGGTACTATTTTTTCCATGATTGGTAATGGAAAGTTGTCCTTTCGACATGCTTTGTTTAAATTCCTAAAATCAATAGAAATTCTGATATAGCCATTTTTCTTCCTGATAGATACCAAATTTGATACCCATTTATAATTCCTGATTGGAAAGATGATTTTTGCCTTCAGGACTTTGTTCAATTCTGTTTTAATTTAATTTTCAAGATTTGGATGAATTTTCCTCAAATTCTGTTGTATAGGTTTTTCTATTGAGATCATAGGAATGGTATGTTGAATAAAATAAGTGTCATATGTTTTAAGATCGGTGTAATCCAAAGAAAAGACACTTTTTTACATTTTAAACAATTTCTTCGGAAGATAGACCAAGACCTAGATTGAGATTTTGAGGTTTGTCATCGGTTCCTAGATTTAGTAACTCAAATCTTAAGGTAGAGCTTTGAGTTTTTGAGTTGGTAACTCTTTTAAACCTATCTTTTGATCATATAGTTCTTCTAACTTGACAACAAACTTAGGAATAGGATTTTCATCTTGTTCTTCCTTAATCTGAATGTCATGTTCATTTTCATCCAAAATTTGATTATCATAAGATCCTTCAGATGTTAAGAAATATATCACATCTGAACCATTATTGAATACTCTCCAATTGGTAATATTATCAGGAACAAATGGTCGAAAAAATAATTCAATGGAAAATCTATTGAGACTAAACTCTTGAGATGGAATTAATTTTGATGCTACATTAGCGAGTAGATCTGCACTAGCATTTTGCATTCTAGGCACGAAATAAATAGTAAAGGCTAAGAAATGAATGGTTAATCCTTGGAAAAATGATTGGTAATGCTCTAAATGCATAGAATTACAATGAATGGTATTTCTTACCTGTCTAACAGTGATTTCTAAATATCCTGGGACTTTCATATATTTGATATTAATATCAACGTCTTTGTACAAACCTTGGACTAATGCTTCATATTCAGGTATATTGTTTATACAATTGAATTCAAGTCTGTAGGATAAAATGGTTTTTCCTCCTTCTCGGGTTATTAAAATAAAAACAGCGCCTACACCCTCTTTAGATTTAGAACCTTCAGAATAAAGAGTCCAAAATAAAAAATTAACTACTGCTTTATCTACAAAATTTGTACATTTGGAACTATCTGTCTGGGAAAAATTCTCAATTTGAGAAACAACGACACTATCAAAGAAAGGTGATGGTTAAGCATTGAAATGTCCCAAAAATGACTCTGCTAAGTAGTTTCCAATAATGTTATTATTGAATTCTACTGGCGCATTTACTCCTTCAAGGTTGGTGACTGCATGTTTCATGAACTTTTCACGGTCTACCCAGATTTAATTTGGCTTTCCATTATATGATAGCCACATATGCGACCATTCTATTGAAAAATATCCATGAAGTTTTTCAGACCAGTATCGGCTTAAAACTAAGCCATAAAATTCAAGAATATTAGCCACCATTATATCAATTATTTAAGAAACCTTGGGTTTTGATGACAATCTGATCGAGACAGAATTTATTTCTCCTACAAACTATATTTTAGTTATATAAAGTTGTACTATATGAACAGGGGAACTGTGAGGACTTATGTTCAACTTACCACAGACTGGTTTTGGAACTATATTAGAGGAAGCCCCTAAGTCTATTAAAGAATTATGAACATAGGTTAAGACAAATGGAGTATGAGAGATGGATCGATCACCTATAATAATTAAGTCTGTAGCATCTATTTTATTTCAAGGAGAAGGTGACTTACCCATTTCATTAGCAACTTGTACTATTACTAGAGCAGGTAAGGCTAAAGTAGTAACTGCATTTAATTCTCTAAGTAATCTTTTTTGTTGCTGCTTTAATTTAGTAAGCTCATGAATTGAAATTTTGGCCCTGGTTTTCTTCATATATTAAACTACATTATACTCAATAGTGTCTGAGACTACCATTGTCTTAGATGTAGGTGGAGTATCTAAAGTAACGGTATTTGTTTGTATAGCCTTTGAAGTAGACTTTTTACTTACTGTTTTATCCTTAGCAGGCGTTAAAATATTTTTGATGTTGATTTGGCTATGTTGCTTCAATAGTCTTTTTTCTCCTTGTACTCATAGGTAAAGATTCATGTTGTTCTTCATTTGGTAGGATGAAATCCCACATTCCATTTAGTTCAACTTCTTCTTCTTCTTCATCATCATCTTCTTCCATTGTTTTCTCTTTCTATGTAGCTTGATCAGATTCAGCATTAGATATGATATTTGGAGGTTGAGTATTAGAGGACTAACCTTTCTTGAATTTTCTGAAAGTATTTTTTGAGCTAGAATTTTCAGGGACTTGTTTCTTGATATCTGCCATCTCATTTGTCATAGTCTTCAAAACTTTTTGAAGACCTTCCACATCAAAAGGGTATTTTGGCAGCTTCTTTTTAGAATCATCTTTGAAAGATACCTTCTTTGATTTTCAATCTTCTTGAGAATTCTTTTCCTCAAGAGAGGTTATGTGTTTCTCTACAGATATAGATTCCGTCATGTTTTCTGCAAGTGTCGGCAGTTTTTCTCTATCAACAAAAATAGCTATATTGGATGGAAGAGATGAAATACCACTCAATTTGAAATTTTGCACGAGGAACTGATGTAGAAATAATTTTATTAAGTAATTTATTAAATCTTGAATTAAAATCTTTTCTCTTCTCACCCGTTTTAGCTTTTAGATTTGATAAATCATTTATGAGTGTAGCAATAGTCCCGTCATCCCTAAACTAAGCTAGAAATTGTTCTTCAAACATATTACAGCTAGTTATAGAGTGGGTAGGCAATGAAAAATACCATGATCGTGTGGATCCTATTAGAGTATATGGAAATAATCTTACAACACAATCCTCTTCAAATACTTCTTTTAAATTTATGGCTAACATAAAATTATGAATGTGTTCTTCTGTCAGAAAACCATCATCAGGATTAAATTTAGGTAACCACATTTCAGGATATTTTGGAAGAGCATGAAGAGGATCGGGCATATTTACAGCCCCTAGATTGTTCCATGGATGTGCATTTGGTGGAGGTACTTGGTGGATGTGATGGATTGAGTTTGAGTTGAAGAAGAGGCAGATCGAGTAAGTCAGGGACTACGGAAGGGATAGTAGCTTGAGTACTAGAACTAGTTAATGTAACACCGATTATTGGAATGTAAGTCAGGAAGTAATGGGCATAGGTAATGATGGTGAATGGGATAAAATATCGCTAGCAATTGACTCTCATTGATTCCTCTTTATTCTCTTTCGAGTACTATCGATGGGAAATTCAAAAGGAAGAATTCTTGTCAATTTAATTTCTGATCGAGTTAATATTCTTCGAGGTTGTAAAGAAGACGAAATACTGATATCCGATTTTTGAGAAGATTCAGGATTTTCAGCAGAAATGGATACTCTCTCTAAATTTTCTATCAAAGACTGAATTTGTGGGGAATTTTGATGAGAATCAAGAGACAGTATGGGCTGAGTATCACTAAAAAACTTAGGAGAAGGATGATCAACTTCAAATTTTAAAAATGAGGATCCAGATAATTTTTTGGAAGTTGACGGGGATCTAGAGGGAGAGAGACTATTAGGTTGACCTTTAGATTGATCAAACCTTTTTTCCATTCACAAGGCCCTCCTTCTAGTGCCAAAATGTTGAGGCCTCAGAATTTCGCTGCCACAACATGGGGGAAAACCACCCGGTCCGGACCTTAAAGAAGCTCCTTTTCCATTTGGTGTAGCGGCTCTGACTGGGGATAATGGGACCAGTTTCTAAATAAGGATGATTTTGGGGGTGTTTCGATTACACAACATGCAATGGAAAATGATTCTAATCTATCACATGCATCTATCTAAACTACCTATTCTAGTATATACCCGGGGTGTTTCTTCCTTTATGTGATCTAAAGAGATATCCTTCAACTATTAGTAATGTAGATTATTTAACAGTTGAAAGAGATGAAAATTATGTAAGATGATTCTTCTAGCAAAATAGTTTGATTAGAAGAATTATGAAAAATATATCGCATTCATATGTGTGATTATATATTGGAGAAGAAATCACAGATAAATATTATAACAAAAGTGCATGTAACATTCATCTATAATAACATTTAATATATATAATGCAATAAAAAGATGACTGTCAATCTAGAAAGTACGACTTAATACAATTGAATAGAAGTACCATATGTACGAAGTCCTACTCATGTAAACTGATAGTAATTGATCTGCTCCTCTTCACTTTCAAGAAATTTAAAGAGTATAGTAGTGAAACATCACTTAAACAACTTTAATTTTCAAAAGATAACAAACTGCATTCCATTAATTCATCAAAGAATTCACAAACATACAATAGTGCATTCTTTGCAAATGTTTTTGACAAATTCTTGGAACCTTCTCTAAATGCATGAGAGGGGTTTAAATACTAAACTAACTATGTTCTAAAATATATTATTACAAAAAATAGAGGGGGTTTCAAACAACCATCCTCATAAGACTAAATTTAACTAAAATCTAGGAAAATAAAGTAACAATATGACTTATGAGTTCTGATCTTTATTTTGGATTTCTCCCTGAAATTGACAAATATCTAGCACGGGCTTCAACTGAGCTGGCAACAAAATCTTTGATCTGACATGTGCTTTGGATATTGCATTTGAGAGGGTTGGTTGCGATCTTCTTGTCGAATATGTTAAAGACTGCAGGATCTTGTACTGATGATAAGGTTTGATCAGAAAATTCCAATAATTTTCTTGATCAAACTTATTTACTTTTTTAATTTTTTCATCCTAGGTTTCTTACTTTTATTTCCACTGTGTTTCCATCTGTTTGACTTCTGAGGGCACTTCAGACATGCACTCTTTGATAATTTCTACTTTCACAAGTTGTTCACACACAAATTCAGTAATTTCCTTTGCCAACTTAAATTCTTTCACTTCTGCTTTCTGTGCCTGCTTTATCTATGCTTCCCAATCTTTGAATAAGATTTCCTTGTTGAACTTATCTACCTGGGGTAGCTTAGCTTCCTTGCCTGATTCTGATGCTTTCCATTGAATGTGTTCATTGATTTTCTTCTCGATCTTCTCACATCCAAGTTTCTGGATAGCTACTTGTTGGATCAATATTTCACTTGAGTCACAATAAGAGCTAGTAATAGAAGCTTGTTGGAAAAATACTTCTTGTTGTTGCTTTAACGTAGCATTTACATCTAATGCTTCCTTTATGAAATTTTATAACTGTCGATGGATCTATAATATGGTCATTGTTGCTTCTACTTGTGTTTCCTTCTCAGTGAGTTGTACTTGATGCTACAAATTAAGACTCTCAAAATACTTTTGAAATTGGGACATCTTCTATTTCATTTTCTCGTTGGAGTTAGACTTTTCTTGATTCAACAATATTTTTTATTCTTGTCTTCTATATTCTTTCTGCTTCAGTAACATTTTAACCTCAGTAGCTTTATCAACAATGGAAGTATCATATGCACCTGCAAACTGTGATAGTTTGGTTAAATGTTCTGTAGGATCAGCTAAAGGATCCTTCCACAAAACATCAACAGATTCATTTGTAAGGTTTGTGACTTTATCATCAATTCTTCTCCTTTTGCTTCTCTTGACGACAGCCTTATGACTAGGACTCTAGAAGACATCTAGCGAAGGGATTTCCTCAAATTGTAACACTGTATGTTTTGTAGAATAAGCTGAAATGATCTCTCGGTCATGAGTTTCTGGAACTCGTTGTAGTTGTGTAACAGTTTCCAGTAACTTCTCGGGAATGTTCAGGTGTCTGAAAACTAGGAGCTTGATCAGTATTGGGATTTGTTTTAGGAGTTTTTATTGCTTTAGAAAACTCATCCCATTCACTATTCAAATTCTTTGATTGGTACTTTTCTGAATGATCAAGTGTCTCTTGATTGTGCTGAACTTCTTGAGAATTTGACTCTCTTCCATTGTTTCCTTTTTTCTCTTGCATCTCAATCTCTTGGATTACTTGATCAATTATCTTTTTTGGGTTTTCCTTTCTTTTTTAATATTCATATTCAGAATGATCCGAATGGTGAGATTGATGCTCTGATTGTCCTGACTCATCTTCAGACATGTCTTTCACTTCATTATCCAAGCTAATACTTGGGTGATCCAAACTTTATGTAGGAACGCAACAGAATACACATATAGCCATAGATACAGAGATGCAGCGGAAATAGTGCTTCATTTTATTAATAAAATAATGACTAAAATAAGCTTACAAACATAATGGAAACAAGATAGGGTGCTAGTAGCGTATCTCTGAGAAGAGATGTGGCAGGCACATGCCTCTAAGTTGTGTTACATTGAAGCTCGAAGGCCTATTATAGACATAATGGAAATAAATGAGCTATGGTACTGGCAACGTATCCCTGAGAAGAGATGTGTCGGTTTTCCCAAAAAGTGTCGTTTAGGGCCTTAAAATGGCTCCGGAAGTTCAGGACTCGAAAAACTGCTATAAATAGTAACTTGTGCTGAAACTTACAAACTGAAATAATTGATGGTGGGGGTTCAAATGGACTCGGTGGGTGGCCACCAATATCCACCTTGATCATTAAGTCCCCAAAATAGCTACGGGAGTGCAGGACCCGAAAACCTACTAAAAATAGTAAGTTGTGCTAAAGCTAAAAAACAGAAAGAATTGGTGTTGCGGGTCCAAATGGAATAGGTGGGTGGCCACCGATATCCACCTGGATCATTCCTCCCTCCTTAGGAAGCAATTGTCTCCATTGCGTTAAGTTCCTCCATGGGGGGGAGGGGGGAATTCTGCTAAACTTGGTGTTGGATCTGTCCAAGATGTCGCAAACCTGTTGGCAGATGTGTTAGATGTAGATGTGCCGCTGGTGGGCAGTCGTTGAAGGATCTGGGAAAATGTATCCATCATCACGTTCCTCTGTTTCTCAAGGGCCTCCTCAAGCAAGATTTTGATAGGATCTCCTTCTCCCTCATCTTTCTTTGCTTCTGCCATGGGGGGTCATCGGGGTTGCGAGGTTGAACTCCTTATACTCTGGCCGTGTTGGGGACATGAAAATAAAAATAGAGAAAGAGCAGACCGCTTTGATACCACTGATCCAGATTTTATGCCGGAATGAAACATAATACACATATAGCCATAGATACATAGATGTAGTAGAAATAGTGCTTCATTTTATTAATAAAAGAATGACTGAAATAAGCTTACAAACATAATGGAAACAAGCTAGGGCACTGGTAGCATATCTATGAGAAGAGATGTGGCAGGCACAGGCCTCTAAGCTATGTTACATTGAGGCTTGAAGGCCTATTACAGACATAATGGAAATAAATGAGCTAGGGTACTAGTAAAGTATCCCTGAGAAGAGATGTGTCAGCTACCAACCCCTAAACTGTGTTACAGAACTGAAATGATGGGAACAAGCGAGCTAGGGCACTGGTAGCACTTATCTCTCAAAAGAAATGTGTCGGCTCCCAGCCCCCTCAACTGCGTTACAATGAGGCTCGAAGGCCTATTTATTGTTGATAAACAATTTAAAGTCTAAAACGTCCAAAAATCTAACCCTAGGAGATGAAGCGCCAAAACTGTGGGCCTCGTTTGGGTAAGTTGGTGTTTCAACTTCCCAGGGACGTAACTTTGGCATCCGATCTCCGTTTGACGCGCTCAATAGCTTGTTAGAAAGATCTATTCGAGGAGTACAACTTTTGAGTGAGAAAAATTGGTCTACAACCCATGTTAGACCAATGTTGCTCCATTTGTTTCCAAAAAGCATCCTTTAGGGCCTCAAAATGACCCCGGAAGTTCAGGACCCGAAAAACTGCTATAAATAGTAAGTTGTGCTGAAACTTAAAAACTGAAATAACTAATGGTGGAGGTTCAAATGGACTCGGTGGGTGGCCACCAATATCCACCATGATAATTTAGTCCCAAAAACAACTCCGGGAGTGCAGGACCCGAAAACCTGCTAAAAATAGTAAGTTGTGTTGAAGGTGAAAAAACAAAAAGAATTGGTGTTGAGGGTCCAAATGGAATAGGTGGGTGGCCACCGATATCCACCTGGATCATTGGGGTAGGTATGTTGACATCTTCAATAGTTAACAAATCTACAAGAATCTTTTCCAATCTCTTACTTCTATATGCTTCGAAGGATTCCAAGTCATCTTGATTGAGTTGATTAGATGTAAACTTAAGTACATCTAAAAAAAATTCAATGCCTTGAAATAAATCATCAAATATATCTATCTCTTTCACAAAAGGCTTCATTTTGAGGTCTGTGATGTAGTTTTTAATGACATTATTCAGATCATATGGCCGTTTTGGCATTACAACCAAATTCAATAGATTAACCTTTGAAACTTCCTTATAGGCATGACCAATATCAAGAAGTGAAAAAGTACCGCACTGTAAAGGGAAATTAGGCCAAATGACCTTCTTAGCATCTTTAAGCTGTTTAGAAATACCATTTATGACAAGCTGGTAGGATATCTCTCTTGCAAGTAACTTATCAGGAACATAATATGGTAGGACATGAGGAGAAGCATAAATCCAAAATACTCTGATATATGTGACACTTTCCTCTGCAAACCATCTAGCACTAGAAAGAATGTTTGTACTAGCCTCTTTGGAAATGCTAGGGGCTTTCTCATTGAATATCATTTGGTGCATAGGCAACATGACTCTATGGAAAATTTTGTAAAAATGCAAATGGAATTCTAAATCCCAAAGGGCTCTGTGTTAAATGTGGATTGGAGTAGGGTCTTGGGTCGTCCATTTCCATCCCATGGTAGTAAAACTATAAGAAAAGAAAATTGTGACCATGACATATTCACTCATATAAAAGGGGGTATTTCTCTAGATGAAACACTTCTTTTATTCCTATACTCCATGATGTGTTTATCGAAATTATTAGATATGATATTTTCCCAATTCAGAATTAAAGAATTGACGATTGCATCAATTAATGGGACCCAATCTATAGAAAACCTAGTGGTATTAGGTTTTGCATATAATCTAGAAAACATGCCAGCCACATAAGAGTAAGGGGAAGGTATTTGGGAAATTGGGTACGTATCGCGTTTATCTCGCTTAATTTTTCCTTGGTCTTTTTTCCATTCCTTTATGACTTTCATCATATCTGGATTTTTTGTCCTAAAGATTTGGACAAATCTTTGTCATATTTCTGTTGCAGGGAGGGTAGATGGTACAATGTTTGTAAGTCTTCTACCCTGAATGAACCAATATTCTAGCCTTTTGAATCTTTGAATGTTCTGTCTTCTATGCTTAAGTGGTCGATTACCCACATAACCATGTCTGTATAGGGAAGAATCCTTGGCCTTGCTACTACCTTATTGATGAATGAACATGAAACGTCAAAATAAGTCGCATATGAAGTAACTAACATGCTAGTTGTAGCGTCTTTGGTTATTACCCTTGGCTTTTCATCCTCGAAAATCTTATACATTGCCTCCCATGAAGAACTTCCACAATCCTTGTTGCAGGTGCTGTCTGAGAATAGGGGAGACATATATGAGTCTTCGGTAAATGATGTTTTGTCAATTTCCTTTACTTTCTTGTTCATTTCAATTTTCCTCACTCCGTTAAGTGGTCTCCTGATTTGAAGTGAATAGATAAAACATTAAAATTATAGAGAACAAAGAGGAAAACAGAATTGAAACAAATGCGACATTCAATCACTTCAACACATGCTCGAAGTAGATATGAATCTATCAAAACCTTACTTCTATTAAATGTTATTAATCACCAATAAATTTTTTTAATCCAATGTCTTACACCTTCATGTGAAATGTCTATCGATAAATTTAAAGAGTTAGATCTCGTATTTCGGGTTGATTTGACATGAGTCATTTCACATCATATATCACAACTTATAACTATTTCCATTTATGATGTTACCCATAAATTCTACGAAATGTGATTTGCGCAAATCGCACATCGCAACTTTTATGCGGTAAATGAATTTTCTTTTAGTTATATCATGAGAAATGTGAAGTGCACTTTCAAGAAATCATGTTGTTGCGCTCTATCAGACTTTGGAGTTGCTTTATTACTTTATTGGCTCGTTGGGTCCACGTAATCGCAACTTTTACAGAATTTCATATAATGTGATCGTTTAAATGAGGCGCAATGTGGTTTTAGTTTATAACGGTGATTAGGGTGTTTTCAATAAGATTTTGATATGAACTTGGGAAGAACTTAGCGCATATCGCAGCTTGGATGACTTAGTGGATTTTAAGTCATTTAAGTTTGTAAGCTATGCGAATTGCGATGTGCACTAAGGAATAAAAGCGGATAAGCAAAAAAAAACTTCATTTCCTAGAATTTTTTGACTTAAATCTAAAATTTAAATAAAATAAATATCCTATTTATTTTTAAAGGGTCTCCATTTATTTTAATAAGTGGAGTTTTTTGTATAGCACAACAAGTTCTCGTTTTAAAGTTTACGTTGTTTTTACCAAATTTGTATATGTGTGTATGTGTATATTATTGTAAATATTGTATCAAGTTGGTTTATAAATATATAAAGACATTATGGTTAGTTTTTGGTTGAAGATGTGGTTATTATTATAAACACCATAATGAGATGTGTGATAAAGCTCCAATGAACAGTATGTTTATCATGTTCTTAATAGTGTTCATTTTAAATACTTCAATGATCTATATTATAAAGCTCCATAGGTAGTATGTTTTTTTTTTGTTGTAGGTTTCATTGAACACTGAGGATGGTGTTCCCTCAAGTCAGAGGGTTTTGTAACAACCTTGGTTAAAATCCATGTAAAAATATATAATACCAAGGTCATGGGACACATATTCCAACTTCAATGGTGGGGAAAACATCCTAGAAGGTGTTCATTTTGGTTATTATGGATAAAGGAAATTGGAAAAGGCAATGCCAAATGCTTTGGAAAGGCATGAGATATTAAATGACATTTTATTTATGAAAATAGTGGAAAATGGGAGAAAAGGGAGGTGAAATGTCACAGGTTTCATGTGAGGATGAAAATGAAGGAAAATAATGGAAAATAAAGAGAAAAAAGGTCTCATTAATAAAAGGGATTACCAGGATCATTTGGTAAGATTTTTGTAATTTTAGTTTTGGGGATCTCACTTTCTCTCTCTCTCTCTCTCTCTCTCTCTCTCTCTCTCTCATACTCTTGAGCACTTAGAGTATTCCTGGAGCACTCTTGGGGACTGTGGCATACTTGGAGATTTGGAGCAAGAAGGCGAAGGAAGAAAAGAAAAGTGCAAGAGGACATTAGGATCAGCAGCTACAACAGGTTTTTATTGCAGGTATCGAGTTGGATGTATGTTTTACTCACTATTTACGGAATGCATTGTGTATGCATGTGGTTTCCTAGTCATGATTTGTTATTGGCATGGAGGATTTCATGGATTGACAATGGATTTTCCTAGCCTTTCCATTTCCTGGATATTCCTGGTGTTGTGGGTTCAGTTTCATTTTTTATTCTCTGGTTGGTTCTCATGTTCCTTTAGCTGTGGGTTGAGTTACTAGTTCTCGGAAGCCTTAGTTTGAAAAACACTTTGGAAGCCTGGCGGAAAACTATGGATTGAGTTACTAGACCTAGAAGCCCTGGTTGGTTAAACACTATGGAACCCTAGGTGGGTTGAGTTACTAGTCTTGGAAGCCCTTATTGGACAAACGCTCTTGAAGCGCTATAACAACTGGGGTTTAGTTACTAGTATTGGAAGCCCTTGTTGGAACAAACACTTTGGAGTCTTAGAACAACTTGGGGTAGAGACTGATCCATGATGGTTGTGATATTCGACCGTGAGATGGAATCATTGGTTGAGGTTTGAGGTATTTTGGCCTCTGGAAGCCCTAGATTGGTTTTGAATGATGTGTTTGATGAGATCCCACATTCATGCTTTGAAAATGGAACGAGGGTGACTAGCTGAAGTGATATTTGGCTCAGCCATGTCTATAGTTGGGTGGAATGTGGAAGTCCCAAAACTGGTTACATTTTTCTGATGGAAATAAGAGCTATTTTCCTCTTTTATTGATGGGTAAATATTCTTGTTATTATGTGGATTCTATGGCTGATGTATCCTTGATATTTTTGTTGTTATTATGTTGGTTATAAGCATGTATTATGACAGTGATGATGTATGCCTCTCCTCACGTTTTGATTTGTAAATGACTGAATTATGTATCTATGACATCATAGATTATATTCTCAAATAAGTATGATACCCCTATGCTCAAATATGTTGTTTACATCTGTCACTTTCATATTTGTGACATGTTTGAAAAAATTTCAGTCCTGGTTGGTGATGGTCAGAAGTAATAATAGAGTTATTTTTTCATTTAGTAGCCTTTTCATCATGTGTTTAATGGATTCTGAAATTTACAACAAGTTCTGGGTAGTGGATGAAATTGTGGGCTTGAAAAGTGCCTTAAATTCTGCAGACTCTAGTACAACACTACTATAAATAGTCCTTGGACATAGTCATGAGGCTTGCACATGCATCTAGAGCCTCCCAAACACAACATGAAGGATTTTTCATGCATCCATAGGCCTAAGGGCTTAAAGGGTTAGTGGGACACAGGGGCAGGATGCCTAAATGATTGGGTTGGCTCCTTGGGGTGTTATTGTTGATGTACAATGTTTGTGTGATGTGTTTTCGTTGATTCTACTTCCTTAAGGTCACCTAGGAGGTTGAATCGCATCATATTAGCCTCTCTTTGCATGTTTACCATAGTTGGTTGGTTACTTGGGTAGATGTTGGAGGAGGGTGTTACAGGAATATAAAATTTTGAATGTAAATGAGTGTAAAAAGTTAAGTATGCATCAAATGGAAGTGTTGAAAGATAAAAGGATAGATTAGATTTGAAATATTTTTCTCAAGTAGAAGGAATTGACTAAATCGAAACCATTTCCTCTATATCCAAAATTAATTTAAACTACCTTTTTTCTCTTTCTTTCCACATTAGGGACATGGGAGGTCCATTAAATAGATGTTAAATATACCCCTTTTCATGGGGATTTGTAGCAATAACTTCATATGGAAGAACCTCTAAGAGATGTTTAGAATGACTCTGTTCCTCCTTTTTTTCCTCAAGAAATCCCTTTATCGCTTTACGTAAGATCCTCATGCTTGGTATGCTAAATAAATAGATTTCTTATTGACATTTGCTTCTTTAGATTTCATTCTAAACCCAAATTTCTATACCAAGAAAGTGGATAACCATCTCATAATACTTTATCTCTATGTTAATGAGCCTATACTCACTATTAGTGACACCTTATTTTCAACCCATGTTAAATCCTTCCTTATGAAGTAATTTGAAATGATAATATTCAAACATTTACATTATTTTCTCAGCCTCCATGTCTTGTAAATATAAGAGGAAATTTTCTTATCATGGTCCAAATAATGTGTCCTTCTTTATAGACTTCACATGAAAGGTTTTAAATTGGCCCAATCTCCTTTGCAATATGGACTCAAACTTATTTCTACCCATACTATACGTGAATCAGATTTCATGTTGTATATTTAGCTGGTATCCTTGTGCATTTGACACATATTGTGCTAATATTTCCTTTCTTGTGTGTCATGTTTCCTAGTATATGAAAGCACCCCATGACAGCCATTGGAAATAATTAAAGTGGATACATTAGTATACTCATGGTATAGTTCAATGTTAGACACATTATAATCTAGGCATATCTCCCTTGTTGTTTTTTTTCACTAATTTCAATGAGGATAACAACCCTAATGATTGTAAGCCTAAAATAGATGATTTTTTTTGTCTTGGTTCTAGACTTGTCACTTAGGCTTCTGAGGAGTAACATGCCCTTACTATTTCTTTAGTATAAGTAGAGTATAAAGTTATAGTTAGAAAAATTCAAGAATCATTTTGTCTTTAATAGATCCTTTTAGAGTTTGGATTCTCGTACCAACATCCAACAACTCTATAATGTAATAATTAGTGTGTGATGAAACTCACCAATTATCTAGTACAACATCAGCACGGAAAATAACATTAAGATATCCATACACTTCATTTAAAAACTTCTTCAATGCCATGTTTTTTAAGTGCTATATTGTCATAAAGATGATAAATTTGTAGATATTTTCATAAATAATATTACAAAAGTGAAGCTTTTAAGCTTTGATATATGGAGTTTTGGGATTTATCATTAAGGGGGAGAGGATATAATGTTTCCTTCATTCACCTATCGTGTCAATTTTATAAATACCTAAATTTTATCCTAAAGTCCTCTTAAATTTGGATGCTAGGATATTTATACAATTAGGAGTTAGTTAACCTTACGTTGATCTAATGTGTTTTTAGGTAAAGTGTATTTTTTAGCATCTTTTTGTAATTATTTATTCTAGTGGTCATGGTTATGTTTCATAGATAAATTTGTATGATAGATAACATTCTCCTTAACATTAATGGCACTTGATCTATAACATAACATCCATCTAGTCCATGATATCTATTTAAATAGTATAGAGGGTAACTTTTGAATGATTGATTGTGATCGATTCATGTGAATATTATTTTATTCTTTTTTCCCATGATCTCTATTTAAAGATTATGGTGAGTCATTTGCTAATGATCAATACCGATATATGTAGATGTAAAATAATTAATTATTTGAATTAATATATTCTCTCAAGTAGTAGTGTTGGTTGGGGTCGCAAAATGTTTCCATCTTTGAGGATTTTAATCATGTATATCATTACTGTATTGATATTTGATTTCTTTATATGAGTGGGTTCCTAAAGATGTTTGACTTGTGTTGATATATCTTTTTTATCAAATAACATGTATAAAATGACATATTTTATTTATTACCCTACTTGGAGAAGGGGAAAGGGAGCACTAAATGGAATTATGGGTAATAAGAGAAACATACATTTTCGAAAGAAATATATTATATAATTTTGACTTTTTCCATTTTTCTATTACCATAATTTGACCATGTAAGCTTTACTAAAACTATATTTTTGGATTAATGAGATTGTCATTTTTATTACAACAATGAATCTGTGACCCTTTAATGCTATCATAACATCCAAATTGTGAAATGTTAACATATGATAATTATAGTTCCATCAATATGAAATGATTGTTATCATGTTTGACATAAAAAATCATTCATTTCCCCTGCCATTAGTTTAAAAATTATAAAACATAAAACAATTATTTCATCACGCATTTAACTATTTCACTATTTTATTGTACATGAGAGGTTAATTGAGTCCATCCATTTAATTAGCTCCAAATATCTAGTATTCTTTCACAAGTAGGTGGTTGTCACATGTATAGCCATAATACAAATGAATTTTGGATAGGTTAAGTGTAAGTGTTGGGATGGTGGCAGGAGATGATGGAGGAGGGTGTGAGATACCCATTGATTTTCGGTTTAATCCAATCTTAATAACAATAATTATTTATAAATAGGTTCTTTCAATATTCCAATATAAATCCCAAAAAAATGGACATTTTGCAAGAATTAACAAATGATGATGTGAGTAGAAAATCTCCTAAGGACCACTCGAATAGTAAGAAATAAAATATAATCATTTTGATGTATAAAGGCATGTTCACGGGTCACCAATACAATGCATTTGAATATCATTGACCATTGTATTGTATCAAACAAACAATTCTTAAATGGTAATATTGACTTGCATATCAATGGTGATGGGAGACACAATATTATTTTTTCAATGTAAAATAAGTATAAAATAGATTATTTCAATGAATAGATGTTCTAAGGCCCTTCTCCACAAAACATTTCTAGCATTGTAAAAATCATCATGAAGATTGTATGTGATGACACAATTATATATTTTGTCTGCCAACATGTACTACTACTAATGCACATACATACAAATCATTCATAGACTTGAGTTTAGAGCATGGAGGTCATTATAGATTCTTTACATTATTAGAATACCATGATCTGAGATGCTTGCATGTTAGGATATGTGATTACTAAGTGTGATCAGAGGAATCAATCTCAATGATAAAAGGTGTGTTGATGAGATCTGGACACTATTCAGAAATCTAAATGTCATATACAAGAACCATTTTAGTATTACACATATTTTATATTGCCATGTTAGTTTTGTGGTTTAACATTTTTTTGAGACAATTTTATTTCTTGTAACACCCCATTTTTTATCCCCATCTTAAAAATGTATTAGTGTATATATTATAAATAGTCAAAGGCCTAGGAAAGTAATATATAGATGTTGTACACTAAGACAATAAAATGAAATACAACACCAATTATAAGGATAGATTCATAAGGGGTTAAGATTCAATAAGAGAAGGGGAATAAAAGGGGGTCCAAGGGGAAATCTGCATGCCTATATCTCCATGTCATTTTCCTATATTATTTTACATTACCATTAAATCTCATTTGACTTATTAAAGCCAATCATTAAATGTATGTGTGAGGTTGGTACAAGAGAATAATTGTTATGTACACTCATGTAGGGGTGGGTGAAAGATTCGTGTAACTTATTCATGACAACATGGGATATATAGAATCATCTTTGGGAAGAGTGAGAGTCAAGAAAGCAAGGGGGTAAAAGGAAGAGAAAAATTCAAATATAGTGTGGATGTAGACTTCTATATCAAGAAGTGGCTAGAAGTAAGGTGGGGTGCTAGGAAAAATGGGAAGTCGTGATTGCGTGTTAAAAAATAGCTTGTTGAAGCTAGTAATTATGTTGAGAATGAGGTTGGTATGTCTCTAAGGAGTTCTCATTGAAAATAACTTGAGATCATGTGTAAAGAAAAATGTGATAACTCCTACAATAGCTGGATTTCCTAGAGTCCCCAGTTGAGAGATTCCTGGACGGTTTTGTGCTAGATCCCTAGACAGGATGTATATTGTTTGAACGAATGAGGTGTAGGGGAAATCTCACTTCTTATGTTCTCCAAACTAGTAGGGGATAAATCATGACAGTTGGAATTATTATAGGATTCATGTCACTGCATTTGTTTTTGTTATTGGGTTGTGTTAATGGATCATAGACACATGTACAAGCCTATTAATCCTTGTTGACTCATATCCCTAGCTTGAGGGTGGCTTTTTGCAGAAAAAACTAGTGCAATGATGTATATGGTTGGTTGTAATGTCCAACATCTACAGCTGGTCACTTAAATCATTATACATAGAAGTGATCTGATCATTGTGTTATTTACTATATTAATATATGCTTGATTTTTTTTTTTTTTTTATGTTCTATATGGTTAAATGCTATGTTTCATGTTTAAATCAATTGCATTCACTCTTATAAAAGTTACGTTAGTTGAACAAGAAAATATATTTCAAATTGCACATGTTTTCAATTTTTATTATGATATTAAAGTTGAATTAGTAGTGACAAGCCTCAGAGCACAATCTATTTATGTTACATTTCTTATAGCCATAATAGAGGTAATATCATCCAATAATATCTACAAAGTATGATTTAGAGAACAATGCATTGGACTTTAAATTTTACAAAAAGGTTGTACTTCCTTGAATTAAGTTTGACATAAAATAATAATTCCTCATATATGTTCGACTTTAGGATATTTCCTTCAAAATATTCTCATATTTAAGTAGATATCAATCTTTACATTAGCACTATATCTTTTTTATAAGAATTATATACCTATCTAAATGATAATACAACTTTCTCACATGCCATGAATCTCTACTATTTACAAAAGTTGATATGTTTATTTAATCCATCCATGTGATAGAGTCCTCAATATACCAAGGTTAACTCTAAGAATGGGCCCAATTATTCTTAATAGTCTTATATTCTTATGGATGTTAAAATTTGCAATTTAATAAATACATTTTTATTCCTCATTACTTATGCATTTTGATAGAATATTGCAAAGCTCAAAAACTTGATAATAGCAATCACCAAGATAACTACATTAAAGAATTAAAAAACGATGCCTTATATATTCAATCATTTATGGTTCTAAAATTTGTTTTTGGAAGTTCTATCTTTAAACTAAAATTTATTTGTTCCTCTTATCTTTAATTCATGAGAATCATATTTCTTATCTTTTATATTATTATAATAACTATATTTTGTTAAAGTAGTAAATAAATATTAAGTATATTTATAAAAAAATATTAATAATATATTTATTTTACTATTAATTATTTTTATATTAAACGATTTTAGATTAAATATAATAATATTAATTGGAGATATAATTAATATAATAATATTTATTGAAGATATAATAACTAAGGAAAAAGTGATGACAATTATATTAAGTTATTTGGGATGTTTGTGTAAGATTATGCGATTGGTGAAATTATAAGAAATGCACTTTGTTTCTTAACTACAGTTTAGTTATTTATTTTCCATATTTTAAATGAAAATTATTATTTTGGAAAGAAGGATATGTTAGGTTTTTAATGTAAATAATAATAAAATTATTTTTGTTAATGATTTAATATATTAATAAAAAAGTATTATGTAAATATTGAAAAAAAAATTGTAATAAAGATAAATAAAATTTTAAAAATAAAATTTATGTATTGATAGGAAGTTTAATAATTTTTATTTTTTTTAATATTCAATTTGGAGTTACATTTTTTTAATATATATACACTAAAAAACTATTTTATATGTGTGTGGGGATTAGATTTAATTAGAAACAATATAAAACATTAATTTTCTTACTCTAAGATAATGTTGTTTGAGTTGAAATGTGATTTTTTATAACCAATACAAAGAAGATGTATAATTGTTCTTGTGTTTAATATGAAGTTGAAACATGACATATACATATGAATAGTATTTAAAAATGTATTAATAACAAAAAAAAATATTGTTATGCTATAATATATATATATATATAATTTGAAGTCAAAAAAATTTTGTTGAAGACATTTTAATGGCATATTATTTAATATTAGGAAGATATGTAGTTTAAGATTTAATAAATAGTTGATATGTGGTGTGTGCACACGCGGAATTCTTACAATAGAGTTAATACATGGTGCACATACAACTAGTATAAACTCATCTCAACTCTAGATCTATTATGCACCTATAGGGATCAAATCATTTGAGGTTCAAACCTCTTTTTATAATGTAAAACTTGAAAGAAAAAAAATTCACATTAATAGATTTTGTCCCTCTTGTTACATGATACATCGAGAGTTAAAATAATTCTTTTGAAAAGAAATACATGTTATGTTCCTATACACAACATATTTGTAAATGAATTATTTTTATTTATAAACTTATTACCACCTATCATTAATTAATTAAAATTAACCATTAATTAGTTAATAGCTCAAGGAATAAATCAACTTTGTTATATATATATATATATTACAAATAAATTGTAAATATTAAAATACTTCCTTACCTATAAAGTTTATGACAAAATCAAGTTTATGATAATAAAAATGGATTACAAACCCAATTATACTCCTCAGACCAGAGTCTTGTTAAATACAAACACTTTAGAATGGTGATTAAAGTTACACACCTAATCACGGTGGAGGAGCATATCTCTTGCCATAATCACAATGTTAGGAAGGGTAGGTGCATTGATAGACGTAGGGCATTATATTTAGAAAACCCATTCGTTTGTGTCTGGAGGTCATATCGATAATTGATGGACACAAACCATCGTGGAAATTCGGGACAACGTTTGCTCGAGGATCTTCATAATCATGGTAGTGATTAACATATCTTTTGAATCTATCCAAGCTAATAATGGCACTTGGCCCTGTTATTTATATACATTTTTTTTTGGTTGAATTTCTTATTAATAATATTGGTAGAGTATTTTATTATTTTATATAGTTGGGTTAGAAATGAGTTTATTTTAATAATTAGCTTAATTATATTTATCATTGTGGTTGATATATGTTGATAGACGTATATAAAACATATAAACAATTATATTAATAAATGTAATTGATATATACGGATAAAAATTTATTAATAACATTAATAATTATTAGACATGTAGTATTAATATGGATATTAGAAATTGATTATATATATATAAAGCTAATAATAATCATTTATCTCTCGTAATTATTAATATACATTTATTAATCTATTAATTTTATACATACATTAATGTGATGTTGGTATTAATCACATAAATATAAATATTTATAATTAATAAATAAAATTAATATAAATATTATTATTAAAAATTATAAATTATAAATTATAAATAATTAGTAACTAATAGTAAATAGTTAATTATTATTAATAATTATCAATGATTATAATTATTAACAATTATTAGTAATTATTAATAATAAATAATAATTACAATTATTATTCATAAAAGGGATAAAAATTATAAACAAAATGGATTGATACTATAAGCTCAAAAGATAAATATTATAAACCCCAATTAATATTCATATTAAAAACCAAATAGATTAAAATTCCAAGGGATTAATATTAAAATCCTATGGGATTAATAAACCCAAGGGATTATAAACTAAATGGATTTATGTTAAACCTTAACATTAATATTATAAACCATAGGCTTAATATTAAACCCTAGTAATATAAACTCTATGATTAATATTAGAAACCTTAAGAACAATATTATAAACCCAAGGGATTACTAAACCCATTGGATTAATTTCAAAAACCAGAGGGAATATAACCCTTCGAGAATAAAATTAGATCCTAATATTAATATTAAACTCTAAGAATATAAACCCTAATACTAATATTATGAACCTTAAGATTAATATTATAAACCAAGAGATTAATGCTATAAATACAAGGAATTAATAAACCTAAGGGATTAATATTATAATCTAAGGGGAATAATTTTAAACCCAACAGATTAATATTATAGACCTAAAGGATTGATAAACCCAAGGATTAATATTAGAAACCCAACGGATTGATAAATCCAAGGGATTCATATTAAACCCTAAGACTAATATTATAGAACCTTGTACTACAATTTATAAATCCAATATTAAACTTTAATATTATAAATTGAATATTAAAAGGCCCCAATATTATAAACCTTGTATTAAACCCATGTTTTGTAATGTGACAATGCAAAATTGGATAAATTACAACGTAATGTAACATTGTGATAATGATTGTTGGACTTATTTTCATACTGAAACAATTTTTGTCACAATGCGATGTTAGATACATTTTTGTACCATTCCAATGTTACAATCTTAAACCGTTGATATTATAAGCCCAAGAGACTATACACCCAAGGTATTAATAATAAAAATGAAAACGATTATAAACCGAAGGGAATAATATTAAACCCAAGGGATATTGACCCTGAGATAAATATTATAAACCATAAAACAAACATTATACCCTAAGATTCATATCATGAACCTTACGATTAATATTATAAATGAAACTGATTACTATTAAAACCCCATGGAAATAACATTAAACCCTAGGGTCAATATTAAACCCTATGAATATAAACCCTAAAATTAATAAACCCAAGAGATCAAGATTATAAACACTAGGCTTAATATTAAACCCTATGATTAACATTATAATCCTAATGGATTATAAATCCAAGGAATCTATATAAAACCCTACGATTAATATTATAAACCCTATAAATAATATTATAACCTATGAATATGAACCCTGAGATTAATAAAGCGAAGGGATTGATATTATAAACACAATGCACTAACAAAATCAAGGAATTAATACAAAAAACCTAAATAACCAAAAGGATTAATATTGCAAACCAAAGGTATATAAACCCTAAGATAAATGTTATAAACCCTAAGACAAACATGTTTGACCATGGTTGATTTTCATATTGAGACAATATTTGTCACAATGTGATGTTGGATTATGGCTGGCCATGATTACTTTTCATATTGAGAGAACCTCTGTCGCAATGTGACATTAGACCATAGTTAACCATGGTTGACCCAAGGGATTACTAAACCCAAGCGATTATAAACCCAAAATATTACTATACCCATTGAATTAATATTAAAACTCTGAGGGAATATAAACTTAAGGGAATAACATTAGACCTAATATTAATATTAAACCTAAGGAATATAAACCCTAATATTAATATTACGAACCCTAGGATTAATACTATAAACCAAAGTGATTAATGTGATAAATCTAAGGAATCAATAAACCTGAGGGATTAATATTATAAAATAAATGAGTTATAAACCATATAATATTATTATACATATTATGTATTAATGTAATCTCCCAAAATCGGGACAGCTCAGCAAGCCTGTTGAAATAACACACTTCTGAGAATTCTATGCATAGAAATGAGTTTGTGGCTCCTGTATCCCTTAGATCAGCTCATCTAAGATCTAAATCCATAAGGAGAGCAAAAAAAAATCAGACTAGGTGGGTTAAACAGATCTCCCACAAACTAGTCTAGCTAAAAATCACCCAAAGAGAGGGTTGCAACTATATGCAAAGGACTGCTTCAAGAATAACATAGATCCACTGAAGCACAATAGGAGGCTGATATGAAGGTTCAGAAATCAGATATATAACAAAAAATTAGATGTTCTTTACATCCCATACATGATACAAGAGAAAGAATGATATTATACAGCAAAAATCCTCAGAAATAAGGTGCTACAACCATAAGAAAAGACTGCATAACCATGACAATGTTATTTTTAGGGGTTGAAGCAGCATTTTATTAATATTCATATCTAGAGCAGATCTATACATAAAAAATTATATCCAATACAGATCCATGTACAAGAAATGTTGATCTATACATTCCCCTTGGGGTTTTGTGCAAAACATGACACACAAAGAGTAGATCTGAGATCTAAGATTGCAGATCTGCAGAATGATTCAGAAATTTCTGAATAATACAATGGTACAACAGATCAGATCTGAAACTAACATGGATTGGATGGCCAATCCATGGATCACCACAGTGAGAGGAAGAATCCCAACACCGGATATCTCTCCTCCAAAATGTATAAAAAACACCCTGCAGTTGTAGATCTGCAAATAACGTTGTCCAGGGAAAGAAACAGCGATGTAGCCTCCGAGAATGATTTGGCTTGATGCCAAGATTTAGATATAAATCACAATCAGCTAATGAAATTTTCCAGGAAGTTAAAAAACACACTCACTGAGAAGAGCCAGTAGTATAGGCTACATCTGAACAGATCTAGTGTCTTCCACTGCTGCAACTCACAAGGACAGATCAACTCTCAACAGGAGAAGCGCTGTAGGTGTAAGGTGAGCTTGGCCTAAAATTCTGATGTGGAAAAGATAGCACAAGTCTCCTCCAAGAGCTGCTCAAGGAAGGAGGTGGGGTTCCTAAACAGGAAGACCCAACAAGGAATGCATGAGGAGACAATACCTTCAGAAAATGATAATCTTCAACAACCCTCTCTTGTTGATCTCCTCCTCCTTTTATAAGATTGGAGTCTTGGAAAAACCCTAAACCACTTCATTGGTTTAGCCCTTTTCACATTTAGAATCTCCTTATATAATTGTGTTGTCCCTTAAGGAGTTTCAATGCATCTAGACTGGGTTATTGACTTGGTAAAAGATGAACCATTCTTGGTATTTAAACCCATTCACACCTGTAGAAGTTTATTTACATAGCCCATATATATCTCTTTTCACATAGGCATTGATTTATTCTTGGTTTTAGGAGTTTTACATATCCTCCTTTACAATTTATTCATCAATCATGAAATGAAAAAATAAACAGGGCAAAATTAATATTCCTATTATTTTCAAGCTAATTTAGGAATATTACAGTCTCCCCCTCCCAAATTTTGCTTGTCCTCAAGAAATTGAAAGGGTGTTGCAAGATATCCCCTTCTTCTCTTGTGGCCTCCTCATCCAATAGTCTCCCCCATTGCTCTGAATTTTCTGCAATAGTACTGTCCTCCAATGGTCCCTCCTCAATGTGAAAATTGGCCTTTGGTGAATAAACCCAATGGCTCTCATCATGAAAGAATGGAAGGTTGGTATGGAAACCTTCTTGCTGATCCATGGCCTCCTCAAGATAGAAGTGATCACAATCATGGGGATTTTCATGATTCATGAAAGTCTCCCATCTCCATGCTATCATCCAAATGAAGTGGATCACCTCCCAGCTTGGTAATCCATACGAAAAATCCCTCCCAAAACATATGAGAGGCATGTTCCCAACAAACATATGGCTCACTCTACAAAGAGACAAGTGATCTATCATACTGGCCATAGAAAATCTCGTGCTCCCATTGAAGCATGCAATGTAAAGAGAATGGGGAACTCCTTTCCCCAAGTACACATCCAACAAGTGTGCCTCTCCTCCAACCATGCCCCCAACAAAGATAAGGACATCTTCAGCTTGTGGGATCATGATTAGAATCATGCTAACTTCCATGTATGATAAATGAGAAGGAAGATGTTCCCTCATGTGCAACCAACGCATTTTTATCCTTAGCTTCCATAGAATAGGATATTACAAGTTCCTTCCCCAACACTTGTTTGTTTCCTCATCCCTTCTGAATGCTTGGAAAGAATCCATCATAGTTGGTGTAAAAGAATCACACCATGAAGAATATAATAGCTTGCCAAGATCCTCCCAGGAATGGCTTGCATCAACATAGTTCATGGCCTTGAGTGGCCCATGAAACCCATCATAAATAGTGCCCCATCTTGGCACAATGTCATGAAAATAAGTGTTAGAAAAATATAAGCATATAGGAGATACATTATAATACTAAGAAAGATAAGCCTCTCTATATACTTGTTTTACATTAGTGGGGTAACTCATGGATGATTTCCCTCTCACACTCAATGAGTAAGGGGGTGTGAATGGTGGATCTTCCCAAGAGCTATGTTACTCCTCCTTTACCAAGTAATCCATGCACATCTTCATATGAGAGTTCACCTCTTCCTTGACACCTTCCCATATGAAACCACCAAAAAGAGTATGATATGTTCTAATGAAACTAGTGGGTTTGGAAAGCAGGATCTCATAGGTGGCATCTAGTAGTCTCTCCTTGAGCTTGGATTCACTAACCAAAAGAATAAGATTATAGAAATAAATAACTCCATAAACCACCCTGAACCTTTCATCCTTTACTTCCCCATCAAGAACCCCCCATTTGAACAGGTCCTTGGAGTATTCCATCATGAGTTGGGAATCCCAATAAGGATCCAAGCTCTCCAAGAATGACAGTGTTGTAGAGGTATTAGATGCAGCCCCTGTCTTCTCATGGCCGTCATCTTTGACATCCTTGATATAAAAATCACATGCGGGAGCATCAAAATCTCCTCTTTGCTACCCCATTTGTAGTTGATCTTGCTCAAGACAAGATTGAAGCATATGGAAATCAACTTCCCCTCGAAAAGTCCTTGTCTTCCAAAACTTCCTCATTTTGGCCCAAATATACAAGAGGGTTAGCATCCCCTTGCCATGTTAAGAAATATTCTTTGTGAATGAATAGATCATGGGATTCCCCAAAGATATGGAGTTTCCATGTGTCCTCATGCTCTTGCCATCATAGATATCTAATTTCTCCTCTCTCAACGCAGATATTTGAGTGGGAGTTAGCAATGCCCCTTTCAGGAAACTGCTCATCTCTCTTCTGAATTCATGAGAGATTATCTGCATTGTGCTAGCTTCTCCCAAGGCTCCCTCCTTAGCCAAGTATGTATATGCTGCCCATAGTTGAGAGAACACTTTAGATTTCCTCCTATCAAGAGGTGCTCTAGGTAAAGTACCTCCTTGCAAAGAGGTGTAAAGGCATAGAGTAGAATGTGGATGTAGGTAAACAGATTTTCCCCCACCAATAATGCATAGGTTCTCTTGCCTTCTTTGTTCTTCCAAGATTGGAAGCAGAGAAGGGTTCATGATATTCATATTGTGATGCCCTTCCTCCTCTTTTCCTTATCCTATCTCCAATATCTCATCATTTGAAAATGATGGTATAGGCTGCTCATGTGTTATGCCAAGAGCTCTATGTGTGAGACCTTGTGGAACTCCTTTCAAGAGTGCAAGATTTTCTTCTCTTGGAGAAAGTGCTCCAACTTCATCTTCATGAGGTGCTTGAGGTTCTTTTGTCATGACTTCTTTATCATCTCCTTCCTTCTCCTCCTCTCCAATAACTGAAATTGTCTCATCAACAATAAGAGACCTTAGATCTTGGTCATCTATTGAAGGAGAAACCTTCATGCTTTCCTCTTGAGAAGAGGACCCTTCACTCAATGGAGATCTTGCCCTTGGCAATGCATCAAACAAACTTACACCTTCTTCCATGTTTTTCAGAAATGGATTTGGATTCATAGACCCTTCCAAATAATGTAGAAAATTTGTCTAATTTGGTTTCATAGTGTCAACAGAAGATGTTACACATGGAGCTTCATCAAACCTCTCTATCAATCTTGCAATAAACCTTGCTTAAGTAGGTGTATTTGCATTCTTTAAGGAGAAAGAATCAAACAACCACCAATCATATGCTTTACCTTCAAAATGCAGCACTGCTACTTTGATGGCTTCAATCTCTGAGATTTGATGTTGTTACACAAAGTTGTCTAGCTCCTCCACCCAAACCCTAACTGGACATCTAGGTGATCCATCAAAGATAGATAGATAGAATATACCCTTACCATGTTGCTCCTTATTTGTGCCTTTTCTCTCCTTGATCTTACATAACCCTTGGAAGTTCAAGTTATCTTTGAACTCCTTGGATTGATCTTCATACTCCTGCAAATACTCTCTAAGAGTCTCCTTCTTGGGTACACCTCCTTTCTTCCTCTTCATGAAGAAATCATAAAAAGAAAGCTAAAGCTTGGGTGATATGGCTGAGTGCACATATCCATGAGATGAGGATTCAAAATTTTCCTCATGTATCTATCTTGTAGATCTGATCGGAAGATCTTCTTGCTCTTGAAACTTCCTAGGAGTTTCATTGCTTCTTCTCTCTTCTTCTTGTACAACTTCCTTGGAGAGGTTATTAATGGATCTAAAAAGTGATGAGAGTAAACTCATGTTCTTCATCATTCTAACCTTTCTTTATATTACTTTGTCTTGAAGCCCACAGGCTGAGCCAAAGATCTTGCTTTGATACCACTGTAATATCCCAAAATCGGGACATCTCAACAAGCCTGCTGAAATAACGCACTTCTGAGAATTTTGTGCATAGAAATGAGTTTAAAACTTCTGGATCCCTTAGATCAGCTCATCTAAAATCTAAATCCAAAAGGACAGAAAAAACAAATCAGACTAGGTGGGTTAAACAGATCTCCCACAAACTAGTCTAGCTGAAAATCACCCAAAGAGAGGGGCTGCAGCTATATGCAAATGACTGCTTCAGAAATAATGCAGATCCACTGAAGAACAATAGGAGGCTGATATGAAGGTTCATAAATCATATATATAACAGTAAATCAAATGTTCTTTACATCCCATACATGATACAAGAGAAAGAATGAGATTATACAGAAAAAATCCTCAGAAATGAGGTTCTACAACCATAAGAAAAGACTGCATAACCATGACAACGTTATTTTTAGGGGCTGAAGAAACATTTTATTAATATTCAGATCTAGATCAGATATGTACATAAAAATCTAGACCTAATACAGATCCATGTACAATAAATGTTGATCTATACATTCCCCTTGGGGTTTTGTGCAAAACATGAAGCAGAGAGAGTAGATTTGAGAACTAAGATTGCAGATCTGCAGAATGATTCAGAAATTTCTGAATAATACAATGGTATAGTAGATTATATCTGAAACTAACATGGATTGGATGGCCAATCCATGGATCACCACAGTGAGAGGAATAATCCCAACACCGGAGATCTCTCCTCCAAAATGTAGACAAAACACCCTGCAGCTGTAGATCTGCACATGACATTGTCCAGGGAGAGAAATAGTGCTATAGCCTCTGAGAATGATTTGGCCTGATGCCAAGATGTAGATATGAAGCACAATCAGCTAATGAAATCTTACAGGAGGTTGAAAGACACACTCGCTGAGAAGAGCCACTAGTATAGGCTAGATCTGAACAGATCTAGTGTCTTCCACTGCTACAACTCACAAGGAAAGCTCAACTCTCAATAGGAGCAGTGCTGTAGGTTTAAGGTGAGCTTGGCCTAAAAGCCTGATGTGGAAAATATAGCACACGTCTCCTCCAAGAGCTGCTCAAGAAAGGAGGTGGGATTCATGAACAGGAAGACCCAACAAGCGATGTTTGAGTAGACAATACCTTCAGAAAATGATAATCTTCAACAACCCTCTCTTGTTGATCTCCTCCTTTTATAAGAATGGAGTCTTGGAAAAACCCTAAACCACTTCATTGTTTTAGCCCTTTTCACATTTAGAATCTCCTTCTAGAACTACATTGTCCCTCAAGGAGGTTCAATGCATCTATACTGCATTGTTGACTTGGTTAAAGATGACCCATTCTTGTGATTTAAACCCATTCAAACCTGCAAAAGTTTATTTACATAGCCCAGATATGTCTTTGTTCACACAGGCATTGATTTATTCTTAGTTTTAGGAGTTTTACATGTCCTTCTTTACAATTTATTCATCAATCATGAAATGCAAAAATAAACAAGGCAAAATTAATATTCCTATTAGCTACAAGATAATTTAGGAATATTACAATTAATATCATAAACTCGAGGTATTATTAAACCCAAAAGACTACAAACATGATACTATAAATACTAATATTAAACCCACTTTAAATATTATATTACAAGACATGCGATATTATAAATATACTTTATTATAAAGTAAAGTATATTAATGTTTTTAGTTCCCTACGCATCCTAAACTATACTATACTAATATTTTTAACCCTTGGGTTGATAATAGTTTTAACCATAATGCTAATAATATTATACTATATTATATTATAAATACTATTAACTGAGGACTGCTTTGATTGAATATGGTTAATCCTCCAGATTTGAGAAGCGACAATTGAGGGACATCTAAGTCATCAAAGTTACATGGGGATCGCACCCATCATGGGCCACAAGAGACCTTAGCTCACTTGATTTTTTAGCATGTCCCCTCTACCTAGCACATGACATAACCACCCCTCGTGAGGTTTCATCTTTGGTCACCTTGTTGACGAAGCCCATCCTCAACTGGTTATGCTAGTGAGACATGACTTTTATATAAATATTTTAATTAATATATTGTCAAATATTTGAATTAATTTTATTAAATATTTTAATTAACTTATTATTACTATTAATTAATATGAAAATATTAATTTTACATTTTAAAAATTAATGTTTATTGTAATTGAATTTTTTTTTATAAATGTTTTAATTAATATATTGTCAAATGTTTAATTTATGTTCGGAAACATTTTAATATTTTTATTAAAATTACCAATGTTTCATGTAATGTTAGAAATTAATTAATTAAAGTTAAAATTTATTAATGTTAATGTTATCATTAATTAATATTAGTGTTAATTACTATTTTAGTTATTTAATTAATTAATGTTGTATTAATTGAGGACTACTTTGATTGAATAAGGTCAATTATTGTCAAATACACTAAACATATTGTTGATCTAGATGTGGTCATCTTTGATTATGTTTGACAAATGTCATTACCTATTATAATTATGTATTAATTACTATTTTTAATTATGTATTAATACTTTAATTACTATATCAATATATAAATGATAATAAATTGGTAAATTAATATTATTGTTAATTAATATTAATTCATTTCTTTAAAAATGTTTAAATTAATGTTATTAAACATTTTAAAATAAATGTTTTAATTAATATATCTTCAAAAGTTTTATTTAATGTTTTAAAGTTAAAAATAATTAAGTACAATTCCAACATATTATTGTTACTATTAACCAAATCCTAATATATTAATGTTTAAATATATTTGAATAATGTAGTTAAGTATAATAATTATGTATTAATTATTTAATTAATATGTCATTGTAATAATGGTAATATATTAATATTACTTAATAATTAATCGTTAATGTCATTAAACATTTTTATATAAAAGTGTTAACTACATATTGTAATTTTTTTTAATTAATGCTATTAATTAATGTTTTAATTAATATTGTTTAATGCTCCAATTTATTAATATTTTAATTAATTAACTAATTAATTAATTAATGTATATTAATTAAGGATTGCATTATTGTCAAATACAATAAAAATAGAGTTGAGAAAGTTTTAATGTGATTATATTTGGCTATGTTTGACTAGTGTGGTTAACTAATATAAATTAAGCAATAATGTTTTAATTAATATATCAATATATTAATGTTAATAAATAAATCAATTAATATTAAAATATTTTTAATCATATTTAAATTAATTTAATTAATTAATTTAATTAATGAAATAATCAATATATTTAATTAAATCATTAGTAAATTAATTTCATAAATAATATAATATAAACAAATAATTTAAAATATTTTGAAAAAATTACTAATTCTTTCCCCTAATTTTTTTCCATTATTAAAATTTCCAGAAACCTTCTATTTTTATTTTTTTATGTATGTATCTTTGGATGTAAAAATATAATTTATGATATAGAATTATTACCCACAAAAAAACTTAAATGTGCTTTTCGCTAACTTTATCACATCAAGAGAGCAAGTATAAAAAATATTTTACTCTCTTAGAGACAATGGTTCTCATCCATTGATAGTGTCTAATGACAAAGGCATTAGTTAATATTAAGAAAACATGCAGAAACATATTCTAAAATAGAGATTGTTTTTAAATGTGTTGTAAATAAGCTAAAACATTTTTTAAAATGTGCTTTTTCCAAATTTTTTGTAATGTGATTATTATGTTTTTTTTTAGTGATGAAAGTTATATATTCACAAAAGTTCAGTATTCTCGTTCAAAGAAAAACACTTTTTTCTCTCTAATTGAGCAGTGAGCTCTCACTTGATTTGATCCTATGATGTACGCTAAATTTGGAACTTCCCCTTCGGTGTTAGTAGCATTCAAATTGTCAATCAACATGGTATTGATCTCCAATTGTGCCAAAGTAGTTCCTTCATTTCTCTAGAAGAGTGAGATACCTAATTTTATAAAGATGACCGGCTCTATGCCAAATAGAGATTTCATGGATTTTATTATAATTAATTCCAAACATTTTTTTAAATTTCTTCAATTTAAAATACAATTTACTCATCTCTAGTGATCAAGCAGATTTTTTTAATGCAAGGTTAAAATATTATTAAATTATTTCTAAATTTATAATAATTTATTACTATTACTATTATTATTTTTATTATTATTATTATTATTATTATTATTATATATAATAATAATAATTTAATAATATAATATTATAATATAATTGTCTTAAAATAATTATTATAATTTAATCTTATGATTTATTATTGTATTAAAATAATTTTATTATAATTTAACTTTAGGATTTATCCTTTATATGGAAATTGTGTGATAATGAAACCTTATTATTAACTAAGGTTTTCAATATAGCAAAAGTTAACACATATGTTGAATACAAAAAAAATATAATTGCATTAATTAAGTGATATATGATGACATGATAGTCACAAATTGTTTTTTACAGCTAATTTATGATAATAAAACTATATTATAATTTATACCTACAATTTATTAGTTATTCATTATATTGTTTAAATAATATGAAACTGTAATTATTGCTAATCATCATACATCATATAAATCCTATTAATCATTGTATATTTGATTGTGCACGTGGATCATTGTAGATTTGTGTCTGCAAGTAGATACATTACGGAAGGAAGCCTACATTAAGGAAGTCGAAATGGGTATCATGGAGAGTTGAATACCCGAGGAACAACCTTTTCTTTAAGTAATAAAAAATAAATCCACCCCAGCAAGAATAATTTCATAAAATAATATTTTGTTCTTTATAGTTAACTGTGAGTAGGCATACATTTGAATGGCATGCATAGGCAATCACTACTCCATTACCCTTATAATAATTTAATAATCTAATATTACAATATAACTGAATTAAAATAATTATTATAATTTAATCTTACAATTTATTATTGTATTAAAATAATTTTATTATAATTTAATCTTATGTTTTATCCCTTATATGGAAATTGTGTGGTAATGAAACCTTATTACTAACCAAAGTTTTCAATACACCAAATGTTAAAAAAAATGTTGAATACAACAAGAAGTATAATTTCATTAGTTAAGTGATATATGATCACATGATAGTAACAATTTTTTTTTTTCACTAAATTATGAAACCTAAAACTATATTATAATTTAAACCTACCATTTATTATTTATTCATTATATTGTTTATATAATATGAAAGTGTAATTATTTTTTATTCTCATACATCATGTCAAATCATTGTAGATTTGTTTGTGCACGTGGATGGAAGGAAGTCAAAATGGGTAGTATGGAGCATCAAATATTCAGCAACAAGATTTTTTTAAAGTAATAAAAAATCAATCCACCTCAGCAAGAATAATTTAATAAAATAATATTTTGTTCTTTATATAAACCCGTGAGGGGGAATACATTTGAGTGGCATGCATAAGCAACCACTACGGTAATGGAGTGTAGGAAAAGTTTTTAAATGCACACTTTCCAGTGGTTAAACAGGTATACGTTTGAGAATGTGAACAGTTATAAGTTTCAAAATTAATCCATGTTGTAATGCATGTTTAATAAAAAAATTTATTTTATTTCTTTTTTAACTAATTAGCATACGTGGTTATCAAAAACACACACTGTAAATTTTAAATCATGTTTTGTAAAAAAATAATTTAAGTATGGTTTAAACATGTAATTTATATATGCAAGGAAGTTATCACTTTTAATTCCATTCGTTGATTGAGTGGTGATGACGAGAATATACTGGAATCATCCAATTTACACCATATGATAAAAAATATTAATTAGAAAAATTATTAAAGTAGCCACTTCCAATAGGGGGGACGCCTATCGGCGTAACTAGAACAATCATATTTACCAATGTGGTTGATATATGCTAATAGGCATATCTGAAGCACATATACAACCACATTAGTAAATGGGGGGACACCTATCGACGTTACTAGCACAATCATATTTACCAATGTTGTTTATATATGCCAATAGGCATATATGAAGCACATATACAACCACATTAGTAAATGTTGTTGATATACGCCGATAGGAATTTATCAATCACATTAATAATTATTAGACACGCAGTGTTAATGTGGATATTAGAAACCTTAGGAACAATATTATAAACCCAAGGGATTACTAAACCCATTGGATTAATATTAAAAATCAGAGGGAATATAATATTAAAAACTAGAGGGAATATAACCCTAAGGAAATAAAATTAGATCCTAAGATTAATATTAAACTCTAGGAATATAAAACCTAATTTTTATATTATGGACCTTAAGATTAATATTAGAAACCCAAGAGATTAATGTTATAAATACAAGGAATTAATAAACCTAAGGGATTATAGCCCACGGGGCTTTGGTTCGATGGTGAAGGGTGTACTGTTAAGGCACTCCATGCGATAGGTCATCGGTTCCAATCCCCCCGTGGGTGCTAACTTACAAAAAAAAAGGAAAAAATAAATAAATATAAATATAAATAAATAAATAAACCTAAGGGATTATATTATAAACTAAGCGGAATAATTTTAAACCCAACGGATTAATATTATAGACCTAAAGGATTAATAAACCCAAAGGATTAATATTAGAAACCCAAGGGATTCATATTAAACCCGAAGACTAATATTCTAAACCCTTGTACTACAATTTATAAATCCAATATTAAACTTTAATATTATAAATTGAATATTAAAAGGCCCCAATATTATAAACTTTGTATTAAACCCAATTTTTGTAATGTAACAATGCAACATTGAATAAATTAGAATGTAATGTAACATTGTGATAATTATTGTTAGAATTGTTTTTATATTGAGAAAATGTTTGTCACAATGTGATGTTAGCTACATTTTTGTACCATTCCAATGCTACAATATTAAACTGTTGATACTATAAGCCCAAGGGACTAATAAACCCAAGGTATTAATACTAAAAATGAAAACTATTATAAACCCAAGGGAATAATATTAAACCCAAGGGATTGATATAATAAACCCAAGGGATATTGACCCTAAGATAAATAGTATAAACCAGGAAATAAACATTATACCCTAAGATTCATATCATGAACCTTACAATTAATATTATAAACTAAACTGATTAATATTGAAAACCCATGGAAATAACATTAAACCCTAGGGTGAATATTAAACGCTAGGAATATAAAAATGATCTAAAATACGGATCTAACATGATTTGAGAGGGATCAAATTTATTTTGTTACAAACTTACTTTAGAGTGAAAAAAAAAATGTGTAATTTTTTAATGTTTAAATTGCATTTTTTAATGTTATAGAGATTACATAACATGATACAGCTTGAGTGGGCCTAATGGTTGAGAGCAGGCGTTTCTTCTTAAAAGGTCACTGGTTCAAAACGATAGGGGATAGGCTATGTATGCCTTGGTAAACTCTGCACAAAGTTGGGTCCCTTGTACCACAAAGAAGGGAGTCACATACACCAATTTTGTGTTTGGGTTTTCTGTGACCTTAAAATTGGATATTTATATTGAACCATTTTATATTAATTCATATTAAAATATTTTATTGATAACTCACTTTGGATTTTTTATTCTATACCACAAAAAAATATTTTATTTTAACATGTTTTAAGTTGATATGAGGTATTAAAATATTTTTGAAAAGCATAAGGTTCAAATATCTTACTCACGTATTTTTTTTACTTATAATTATGTTACATGATATTAGGTCATATGGTCAACTAATTAAAAATGCATATATATATATATATATATATATATATATATATATATATATATATATATATATATATTTTACGATAGTGGACATTGTTTTTATATTTAGAGAATATTTTATTTTATTTTATTTTATTTGAAGAGGGACAAACATACTTACACATTGCCTTCACATGGGGTTGTAGAACCAGTCAATGCATTTTAACCACAGATCTACCCAAGAGCCTAGAGACTAGAGGGATCAAATCTTAAACTTGAAAAGATATTTACACGCCAATTAATCCATTTTAGTGCTTGGTAAATATGTGATTAATAAAGATCTATAGTGGTAAATTTTCATTGCTTAAACTGTATATTTTGATATTTTATCATTATTAATATTTATATTAAATATTGAAAAAGTTACACATTTTCCTCTTATTAAGAACTAACTACTCTACTTTACCTTTAATTACCTTTTCCTTTCAGGCTAAGGTTAGAGAAAATTGATAATGAAATATATTAGTTAATATGGATATTCAAACAGTTTATTTAAGTTCTATATTGAAATAGACATCGAAATATTGTATTTATTAGTTGAAGAGTGAAAGTGAAATATAAACAACTATGTTAATTGTTGTGTTAATAGATTTTTACTTGTTTATTTATATGGTTATTTAAATTTTAATTGTTTATTTATATGGTTATTTAATTTTTGTTTTCTTTTTCTACCGACATGAGTGAAAATTATTTTTATTGTTTTTTTGAGGATGTTACATACTTACACATATAACTCATACTGGATTGTAGAATGAGCCTCTCCACTCAACAATGAGCATGGTCGTTGATTTCTAATGGGTGATCTACTTATCCAAATCTCCAACCATATCCATAAGATCTACTCTAATTATTTTATTATGTTGGATTTTTTTTTTTGTCGGTTAGTATTGCGGTATTTCTTAATCGCTAATACATTCATATTAAGAACTCTATATTCTCAAGGATTTCCTTTTACGTCTGGGAATTTAGAACTTTACAATTGTAACTATCCTTTTATGTATCAATTTCGGTGTTATTTTTATTGGGCATTGCTAACAATTAGGTTTCTATCTTAGATATGTACATTATTTTTATTTGTATCCTCTTAAATTTTGGTTAATTTTGTTCATTTGACTCTATATTAGACATATTTATAATTTATTTTCATTGGTTATTAATGAAGATAAATTTTATATTATTGCTATTTTTTTCTAATAAAGTATTAAGTTGGTTCTAAGGTGTGTTGCTACTACTGTGTGCCTTCTCCCTTCATGTTGCAACAAACTTCCTCCATGACCTCTCCCACCTACATAGAGGGATTCCGATCCAAGTGGATATTCATGGCCACCCACCTATTCAACTACCCCACCATTGTTTTTTTCAGTTTTTCAGCTTCCTTAATTGTAGAACAGTTTACTATTTTTGGCAGTTTTTTCGGGTCCTAAATATTTGGATCTATTTTAAGGACCTATACAACGTTTTTTGGGAAAATTGGGACCAACATGGGTCATTTACTGATGTTGGTCACTCGAAAATTGTAGTCCTTGGATAGATATTTCTAACTAGGTATTGTGCATGTCAAATGGAGATCGTAATCCAAATATACATCCTCGTGAAGTTGATGTACCACTTTACCCAAACAAGGTCCATAGTTGTGGCGCTTCATCTCCTAAGGTTAGGTTTTTGGATGTTTATGGTTTTCCCATGTTGTTCAATTATAAAAATTCCCTTGAGCCTCATTGTAAGATAGTTCAGAGGCATGTAGCTGTCAAATTTCTTCTTAGAGATAAGCTACCATCGCCAGGGCTAGTTTATTTTCCATTCTGTCTTTAAGCATTTTTTAGTATTTGATATTAATGAAATGAAGTGTTATTCCTGCTACATATCTGTGTTTATGTTTATTTCTATATTTTATTGCATTCATGCATTAGTCCGAATCAGTGGTATCAGATTGGGTTTGCACTTTGTCGATCTTTCTTTGCATGTCACCAATGAGGTCGAGGTATAAGGAGTTAGGGCTCAATCTGGTTGAAACTTTGCAAGATCAGCCTCGCAAACCTCGATGGCCTCCCATGGGGGAAGAAAAGAAATATGAGGGAATAGGATATCCTATCAAAATATTTCTTGAGGAGGCCCTTGAGAAACAAAGGAACACGATGATGAATAACTTTGAAGACATCCTTCAACAACTACCCACCAACGATGCATCTTCATCCAGGAGCCACTCTTGAGGAACCACTCCTTTAAAGGTTCAATTAAACTTTTGCATTCCTATATTTTAGGGCCAAATAGATGCAGATGTCATAGATAGATGGTTGAATCTATTAGAAGGATATTTCTCAGTTCATTATTTTTCCAATCAGGAAAATATTACTCTTACACTCCTCAAAGTTTCCCCCCATGTCAAGGACTCATGGGAAGCCTATTGTGAGGAAAAGGAAAAGAGGGAACCCTCCCTATTCTTAGCCGCACCAACGTGGAATTATTTCCAAGATTCCATCAAGGAAAAATATTATCATATGGGGAGCCATGACTAAAATTGCATACAATGGGCTAAGTTGCGGCAACAAAGGGATCAAGATGCGCATGAGCTAAGGAATCTATTCCACACCATGTTTAAAAAGGTGGGTATCAAAGATTCAGAGAAACGTTTAGTGTTGAAGTACCATAGTTTTATGCACATATACATTTAGGAGGAAATGGAGTTCCTTGAAATCTCCTCACTTGGTGCAGCATACAAATATGCTACAAAGATTGAGCAGAAATTCAAATAGGATAAGCGAGACTTTGGATATATGAATCTAAATCAAGGGAAATGTGCCCCCAAACAAAAAAATGCAATAATCTCATTTCCAAAACCGGGAAATTTTTTTTCTTGATTATCCACCCCCATGAAAAGAAGAATATTGTGACCATAACCTCAAGACAGGGCTCCTCTACACGGAAAAAATAGATGGACAAGGACATGGAGGAGTATGGGGACATATTCACCTCCCTTACAGGGGTACCTATACGTTATAAGTTCAAGCACTCCATTTATCTAACCCTTGGTGCGCTGCTACCCAATGGACCAATCTATCGACACTTTGTTCTAGAGAATGAAAAAATCAAGAGGAAGATTCAGGAGGTGCTACATAAAGGTCACATCCAGATGAGTTCATTTCCCTGTGGGGGCCTAATCGTATTGGTGCTAAAGAAATATGGGACTTTGGGATTCTGTATTGGCTATCGGGCATTGAACAAGATCACTGTCTAGAATAAGTATCTCATACCACAGAGTGATGACCTTCTAGACACAATCAAAGGGGCGAAATTTTTTAGTAAGAATGGCTTGAAATCCGGGTATTACTAGGTACCAATCAAAACCTCTAATATGTGGAACACTTCCTTTAAATCCAAGGAGGACCTTTTCGAATGTCTTTTCATGCCTTTTAGGTTGACAATTAATCATGCAACCTTCACGAGGCTAGTGTATGACATCTTGTGACCATTCACAAATGCATTCGTGGTGGTGTATTTGGATGACATCCTGATCTTCAGCCAAATGTGGGAAGAGCACCTCCACCACATTCGACAGGTCCTCCAAACACTACGACAACACAAGTTGTGTGCCAATTTGGAGAAATGCACTTTTCGCATGACCGAAGTTCAATATATAGAATGCATTATTGATGAATGGGGGGTTCATGTGGAACTAGCCAAGGTCCATGTCATTCAGGATTTTCCAACCCCAACAACTCTGACAGAGATCCGTAACTTTCTAGGTCTTGCCAATTTCTACCGCAAGTTCATATTGGGGTTATCTCATATCACATGGCCTTTGAGTCAAGTCACTAAGGGAGGAACAAAATAAAAATTATTTTGGCCTAAAACTCAATAGGAGGCATTCGCAGAGTTCAAGCATCGCCTCTGCTCTGCACCAGTGCTAACATTACCTGACTTGTAGCAACCATTTTAGATCGAGACAGATGCCTCTAACTATGCTATTGGGGAAGTATTTACTCAACAGGGGAATCCAGTGGCATATCAAAGTGAGACACTTTCATACACAGTAAGAAAGTATCCCACCTATGAAAAAGAAATGTATTCCATCATGCATGCCCTTCGACAATGGAAACATTACATTTTGGGGAAGGAAAAATTGATCCACACAGATCACCGACCCCTACAGTTCATACAAACACAAGGAAATTTTCAAAACGATCACCATTAGAAATGGTCCACATACCTGCAACAATTCCATTTGAACATCAAGTACAAGAAGGGAATCACCCATAATGTTGCATAGTGCCTTAGTCGACCACTGAATGTGGTGCTAACCATTGTTCTCAACTCTTATGGGCATGAGACTTCGAGTTGGCCCCATCTCTACAAAAGTGATCCAGAATTTGGAAACACATACCAGACTCTCCTAGAAGGTAAGCAAGTTCCAAATTTTCATCTCCAGGATGCACTGTTAAGCCACCTAGGACACCTATGTGTTCCTTCAAGCGAGTGTGGAAAGATTAGTTGGGAAGCACACTATAGTCGGGTCATTGGACATTTTGGGGTCGAGAAAATAGTGGAAATACTCCAAAAGTATTTCGACTGGCCTAACCTTCTACATGATGTTGGCAAGTACATGAGATCCTTCACTGCCTAAGGAATTTCCAAACCAAACATCAAAATAAATGCCTATATACTCTATTGCCTACCCCTAGCTAACCATGGGAATCCATCTCCATCGATTACATGTCGGGCCTTTCTTCTACCAAGCATGGAAATGACTATGTTTTTTTGGTCGTCAACAGATTCTCTAAAATGGCCATTATGGTATCTTGCAAGAATAATATCATAGAAGAAGGAATTGTTAAACTCTTCTTTGAAAGAGTGTGGGTACACTTTTGAATCCCACGATCAATTATCTTAGATCGGGATATATGGTTCCTTAATAAATTTTGGTCAAGTCTCTAGTCTATGTTGGACACCAAGCTCACTAATTCCATAAATTTCCACCCCCAAACTGATGGAAAAACAAATTTCATCAACACAATGGTCCTAAAGAATTTTTGCATGCACAAATGGACCCATCCACGCACATGGGATGAAAGCCTCCCCTATGTCTAGCACAAATATAACCAAGCTCTCCACAACTCGACTCACCATAGCCCCTTTCAGGTGGGCTTGGGATTCTAGCCACTATGTCCCATCAATGTGGCCATACCATTTGTATCTACTCAAGAAGATTTGGCTCATGTTCAGTCTGAAGCCGACAAGGCGAAAAATTTCGTTGAGCACATCCGCCAATAGTTCCATGAAATATTGGACAGATACAACACTAAGTACAAGCAGCAACATGAGTAGTGTCGAGTGCCACACAAGTTCTAGGTGGGTGAAAAAAAATTTCTACATTTGCAGAAGGAGCGACTCGTTGGGCCCCACCACAAGCTTTGCCCACTCTGATATGGGATACACACCATCACCAAGTCAGTAGGGGACAATCTCTTAGAGCTTGGTATTCCACCATTCCTTGGTCTGCACCCAGTGTTCAATTTGGACCACCTTCGACACTACTTTCCACCATTGTTGGACACATTCAATATTGCAGGACAAATCAAACCAACAGAGTTAAACCCAGACTTCATGGAACAAGCCACAACTGATTAGATCATGGACACACAAATAAATAACATTTGCTAGAAAATTATCTAGCTATATTGAGTTCTCAAAGCAGTGCAACTCCTTCACCATGGCAAGTTGATGCAGGGGCATTAGACACTAGCCAGCAATGTAGGAGGTTTTGTCCACATGTTGTGGCGAGGAGGGTTCGAAAACATTTGAATTGTAAAAACTAGGTGTCAATACCTCAGCTGACTGTATCAATTAGATTAGTCAAAGTTTGTAGAAGTCGAATAGTTCAGTTCAGTCCATCTGCCATATTTCAGTTAGTTGAATAATTTTAATTAGGCTTTTGATTTTCTAAACGGTCCTCACAGAGGAACTGAAGAGACACATTGTAATGTATATAAATTGTATCCCTCGGATGTATTGAAGGCGAAGATAAGGAGAGAGATATTTCTGCAATAAAACATGTATGTTAACAATTGCTTCTAGTTAAATAATTTCAGTGCTCATTGGCCATAGAATTGTCTCAAATCCTTATTTGTGAAGAAATTGTTTAATTGTGAGGTGATTGAACTCTGTGCATATATAATTACCGAGTTGAACTATTGTATAGATTCCGCACTCCTCTGTCTGTTGTTTCTTTCAAAATTATTCAAACAAACCCTGTTGAATTAATCCCACCCGCAGGCGAGGCCTGTGTGGAGAAACCGTGGTCATGAACTCTATTTAAATGATAGTAGAATTCCCACGTAATAACGAGATAAATTTGTTTTACTATCGGAATCCTGACCTGAGTTAGTGAATGTCGGGGTTAGCATAAACCGAATTAACTTTGGTTAGTCACTATTCCATAACCAGAAGTGGATTTGCGAAACCCGCATGCCCATATTGCACCGCTTTTTGGAGATAAGTGGTATTCTCCATTCGCGAGCGATTCCATAGAACAGTTGACACGTGGCGTTGGCCGAAGTTTCAAAACTACCTTTTCCCAATGCCATCACGCATTAACGATCAACTAAGGAGGCAACACAATATTTTTGAGCGCCATCGATCTGGAGGGGAGCCATCGGACGGTGGTCGTATGAGGAAGATGCGCAAAGGATAACCAAGGTATGGTGCGTGAATTTGATTGGACCAATGATTATAGATGTGGGGCCTGGAGCCAAAGGGTTATTACAAAGCCATTTGTTTTAAAATAATTGGGTATTAATATAAGGTTCGGAGATATAAATTAAATTTCAGAGGTCATTGATAAGGTTATTTATCCAATTCCACGAATTTGATAAATAAAATTCTGAGAAAATAAAGAAGGCCACATGGAGGTAAACTAAGTTAATGGAACGGAAATGCTGACAAAGTGACTACAGTAGACTAGCTCACCTTAGGGGCGACTTTTAGTTTTGTTACCGTCATTTGTGGTATCAGAGCCATTGTTTTTAAGTGTTTTTGTAGAGAACTGACATGGTAATCCGAGTTGTTAGAGGTGCTGGCAGAAGGAGACTTGTTGCCAACGCAGAGGTGTTGGAGATTTTGCAGAGGTTCGAGGCCAGAATGGATGCCATGGAGTGAAGGCAGACCAGAGATCCTGAAGACATCAGCGAACCTGAAATAGAAGAAGCTAAAGAGAATGTTGAGATTCCTCCTGACTTGAGGCTCCTCAGAACTGTTCTGGGGTCTGCAATTAAGCCCAGGATTGAAGTATCAAATTTTGCAGGAGGATTGAATCCAGAGGAGCTGGTGGACTAGATAAATGAAATGAACAAGTGCTTCGACTATGAAGAAATAAGAGAAGATAAAAAGCTCAAGTTTGCAGTGACAAAGTTGAAAGGACATGCTACACTTTGGTGGGATGGAGTGCAGGCAGAAAGGAGGAGATTTGGCAAGCAACCTATCAAGAGCTGGACCAGAATGATGGCTAAATTAAAATGTAAATTCTTGCCTAGTGATTATCAGCTGACATTGTATAGGCAAATGCAGAACCTGAGACAGAGATTGTTGTCAGTAATGGAATACACAGAGGAATTCTATAGAGTGAGCATAAGAGTTGGGCAATTTCAAGAAACTCCAGAGAAGACTGCCAAATATGTGAATGGTCTCAAGCTGGAGATCTAAGATGATATTAGTCTTTTGTCTCCTAAGACAGTGGAAGAGGCCTACCAGATGGCCTTGAAAGCAGAGGAGAAACTCCTGAGGAAACAGTCTACCAAGAAGAGAGGTACTTTCCTTGGAAAGGGAAGTCAGGGGAGTAGAGGAAAGCCTACTACACCCAGGGATGGAGCTAACAGTAGCTCACCTCAGAATGCATCTACAAAGGATGATGCAAGGGGTAGAAGGGTTTCTTACAGAGGAAAAGGAAGAGGAGGTAGAGACAGAGGCAGAGGTAGAGAGTTGAGGTGCTATATATGTCAGCGAGTGGGACATAAGCACTATGAGTGTCCAGATAATGTGGGTGCTGGTCCAAGAAATGTTGTTGTTGCCCAGGCTGGAGGAGAGGCAGAAATTGAAGAAGAAATTCTACCAGAGAGGGGAGAGTCCTTGGTGGTTAACAAGGTCTTGTTGAAGCAAACCAAAGAGGTCACTGAGCCTGCACAAAGGAAGACTTTGTTAGGAGCATATGCAAAGTCCAAGGGAAATTTTTCCAGCTAGTCATTGATAGTGGCAGAACAGACAATCTAGTTTCCACTGAGGTGATATAGAAGTTCAAGTTGAAGACAAGGGAGCATCCAACTCCCTATAGGGTGTCCTGGCTGCATAAAGAACACCAGCTGGTTGTAAAAGAACAGTGTGAGATAGAGCTGCAAATGGGAAAATAAAAAGATAAGGTCCTGTGTGATGTAATTCCCATGGACGTGTGTCATATACTGCTAGGTAGGCCTTGGCAGTTTGACAGAGCAGCAGTGCATGATGGAAAGAAGAACATTTACAAGTTTTTCAAGGATGGGGTGTACCATACATTGATACCCATGGAAGAAGGAGAGCCAACCAGTAGAGTGATTGATCCAAAGACCTTTTTGCTGAGCGGGAAGGAATATATGCAGCAGATAGAAGAAGAATAGGTAAGTTTTGCTTTATTTTGCAAACCTAATGTAGTTCTTACTTCTACAAAGATCTCTGATTTGCCAGTAGAAATCCAAGAGATGTTAGACAATTATTGTGACATTATTGTGGATGATTTACCTGATGAGCTGCCACCTATGAGAAAGATCAGCCATCAGGTAGATTTTATCCCTAGTTCAAATCTACCAAATAAGGTAGCCTATAGAATGAATCCCACAGAAAATGAGGAAATCAGGAGACAAGTACAGGAATTGGTGGACAAGGGACTGATCAGAGAAAGTTTGAGTCCATGTGCAGTACTAGCAGTATTGAGCCCAAAGAAAGATGGAGGCTGGAGAATGTGTACTGATTCTAGAGCAATCAATAAGATCACAATCAGGTACAGATTCCCTTTGCCCAGAGTTGAGGATTTAATGGACTGTTTGAGTGGTGCTAAATATTTTTCAAAGATAGATTTAAAAAATGGATATCATCAGATCAGAATAAGAGAGGCTGATGAGTGGAAGACTGCCTTTAAAACGAATGAAGGACTATATGAATGGATGGTAATTCCTTTTGGGTTTTCAAATGCACCTAGTACTTTTATGAGACTTATGAATGAAGTATTGAAGGAATTCATTGGTAAATTTGTGATAGTATATTTGGATGATATATTAGTTTTCAGTAGAACTAAAGAAGAACATTTAAAGCATCTTAATCATGTCCTGAAGAAGCTGCACCAAGAGAAACTGCTGATAAAATTAAAGAAATGCTCATTCATGAAGGATGAGTTGGTGTATTTGGGTTTTTTTGTTTCTCCAAAAGGATTGAAGATGGACCTAGAAAAGGTTAAGGCAATTGTGGAGTAGCCTTCACCCAGAAATGTCTTTGAGGTAAGAAGTTTTCATGGACTTGCTAGTTTTTACAGAAAGTTTATAAGAAACTTCAGTAATATTAATGCACCCATAATTGAGACAATGAAGAAGAGAAAATAGCCATTTAAGTGGACTGCTGAAGCAGAAAGAAACTTTAAAATTTTGAAGCAAAAGATAACCGAGAAGCCTGTTTTGATCCTGCCTAATTTTACTAAACCATTTCAAGTAAAGTGTGATGCCAGTGGAGAGGCCATTGGAGGTGTGTTGAGTCAGGATGATAGGCCTGTAGCCTATTTCAGTGAAAACTTGAATGACACCAGAAGGAATTATTCCTCTTATGAGAAGGAATTCTATGCAATTGTTCAGGCATTGAAAAAGTGGAGACATTATTTGATGTCCAGGGAATTTGTATTATATTCTGACAATCATGCTTTGCAGTATATTGTACAACAGCCCAATTTGAAGCATAAGCATGCCAAATGGGTTGAGTATATCCAAGGTTTTAACTTTGTTTTGAAACACATAAGTGGCCAAGCAAATAAAATAATTGATGCTTTGAGTAGAAGGCACATGCTTGTTCAAGAAACTAATTTTGAAGTTGTAGGATTTAATTTTCTCAAAGAATTGTATAGAACAGATCCAGATTTTAAGGAAGCATTTGAGGCATTTTGTAACCCTGTTTTAATAGATAGAGGCCAGTGGTTGGATTATTTCTTGCAGGAAGACTTGTTATTCAGAAGAAATCAACTGTGTGTACCAAAATGTTCCATGAGAGAAAATTTGATCAAGGAAAAGCATAGTGGTGGACTTGCTGGACACTTTGATACTGATAAAAAATATGAGCAGTTGAGTCACTTTTATTACTGGCCTAAGGTGAGAGAAGAAGTGGATAAGTTTGTGAAGAATTGCAAAATCTTTCAATATGCCAAGGGAAGGAGCCAGAATGCAGGATTGTACACTCCCTTGCCTATTCCAGACAGGCCTTGGGACATGGTGAGTATGGATTTTGTTCTAGGATTGCCCAAGACTCGGAGAGGGAATGATGGAATCTTTGTTGTAGTGGAAAGATTCTCCAAAATGGCACATTTTATTCCATGCTATAAAACTAGTGATGCCACCCATGTTGCTAACTTGTTTTTCAAAGAAGTTGTTAGATTGCACGGGTTGCCCAAGAGTATTGTTTCAGACAGAGACACCAGATTTGTGGGTCATTTCTGGAGGACACTATGGAAGAAACGTGGTACCAAATTGAGTTTCATCTCAGCTTATCATCCTCAGACTGATGGACAAACTGAGGTAGTGAGTAGGAGTCTGTTAAGTCCCTATATTAATAGTGTAACCCCTTATTATGTTAGTGTAGCCCCCCTTATTGTTATTATTGTACCCCTGTAACCCCCATATTGTTATCATTGTGCCCTTACATTATTATTGTTAGGTCAGCTAGGATTACATTGTGGCCCACTAGGATTATATTATAGCCCCATGGACTCCTCTATATAGAAGGAGGTTTTGTTCATTTGTATCATCAAAGAATTGTTCATTTTTGTAATATATTGGAGGTTTTCCCCTCGAAGTGGCTTATTTCTAAGGCGTTTATATCTCTTTTCTTCTATTTTTGGAGTTGGTTACGCAACAGAGTCTGGGAAATTTGTTGAGAAGTCTTGCAGGAGAGAATCCCAAGCAGTGGGACCATATTTTTCCCCAGGCAGAATATTCATATAATGACTCACCGAACAGAAGCACAGGGCAGATTCCATTCCATATTTTGTATGGAATGCACCCCAGAGGAATATCAGAGTTAAGAAACCTCGGAAAGGTAGAACTGAGAAGTGCTAATGGCGAGGAATTTGCTTCAGAGATCCAGACCATACATGAACAAGTGAAACAACAACTACAAGGCAGCAACATCAAATACAAGGGCAGAGCAGACTTGAGCAAAAAAGAAGTTCATTTTGAAGTAGGAGATCTGGTTTTCGCGCACTTGAGAAAGGAGAGATTCCCAAAGAAGCAGTACAATAAACTGAAGTTCAAAAGATTAGGCCATGCAAGATACTTAGAAAGTTTTCTGCAAATTCCTATGAGATTGAATTGCCACCTGATGTCGGAATATCTCCCATTTTTAATGTTGCAGATTTGTACAAGTATGAAAATGATGGTGAAGAAGAAAGATCAGCAGACAAGGAACTGATTGAGTGGAAGGAGTATCTACCTCTAGCACAACCATTATAACCAAAGAAGATATTGGACAAAAGAGTGTTCAGGAAAACCAAAGGACAAGAGTACTTCCAGTACTTAATAAAATGGAAGGACAAGCCAGAGGAAGATGCCACTTGGACGACTGAAGGAATGTTGCAGAAGATAGGCAGATTAGTGGAAGAGCTCATGGACAGGAGCCCATGAATAAAATTTCCCTCGGGAGTCTGATGCAGGGGCATTAGACACTAGCCAGCAATGTAGGAGGTTTTTTCCACATGTTGTGGCTAGGAGGGTTCGAAAACATTTGAATTGTAACAGCTAGGTGTCAATACCTCAGCTAACTGTATCAATTATATTAGTTAGAGTTTGTAGAAGTCGAATAGTTCAGTTCAGTCCATCTGTCATATTTCAGTTAGTTGAATAATTGTAATTAGGCTTTTGATTTTCTAAACGGTCCTCACAGAGGAACCGAAGAGACACATTGTAATGTATATAAATTGAATCACTCGGATGTATTGAAGGCGAAGAGAAGGAGAGAGAGATTTCTGCAATAAAACCTGTGTGTTAACAATTGCTTCCAGTTAAATAATTCCAGTGCTCACTGGCCATAGACTTGTCTCGAATCCTTATTTGTGAAGAAATTGTTTAATTGTGAGTCAATTGAACTCTATGCATATATAATTACCGAGTTGAACTATTGTATAGATTCTACACTCCTCTGTCTATTGTTTCTTTCAAAATTATTCGAACAAACCCTGTGGAATTAATCCCACCCGCAGGCAAGGCCTGTGTAGAGAAACCGTGGTCGTGAACTCTCTTTAAATGACAGTATAATTCTCGCGTAATAACGAGATAAATTTTTTTTACTATCGGAATCCTGACCTGAGTTAGTGAATTTCGGGGTTAGCGTAAACAAAATTAACTTTGGTTTGTCACTATTCCAAAACCGGAAGTGGATTTGCGAAACCTGCCTGCCCATATCGCACTGCTTTTTGGAGACAAGTGGTATTCTCCAATCGTGAGCAATTCCATAGAACAGTCGACAGATGGCGTTAGGCGAAGTTCCAAAACCACCTTTTCCCATTGCCATCGTGCATTAATGATCGACCAAGGAGGGTGCGCGATATTGTTGAGCATCGTCGATCTGGAGGGGAGCCATCGGACGGTGGTTGTATGAGGAAGTTGCGCGAAGGATAACCAAGGTACGATGCGTGAATTTAATTGGACCATTGATTATAGATGTGGGGCCCGGAGCCAAAGGGTTATTACAAATCCATTTGTTTTAAAAGCGTTGGGTGTTAATATAAGGTTCAGAGATATAAATTAAATTTCAGAGGTCGTTGATAAGGTTATTTATCCAATTCCACGAATTTGATAAATAAAATTCTAAGAAAATAAAGAAGGCCACGTGGAGGTAAACTAAGTTACTGGAACGAAAATTTTGACTACAGTAGACCAACTCACCTTAGGGGAGACTTTTAGTTTTGTTGCCGTCACAAGTGGTTCACGAGGGACCAGATTCAACATAAATTTCCTCATCTCATGGAGGAACTCAATACAATGGGGACCATTAATTCCTAAGGGGGAGTATTGATGTACGTGGATATTGGTTTCCACCTGCCTATTCCACTAGGACCCCCACCATTTTTTCTTTCAATTTGTCATTTTCCTAAATTGTAGCACAATTTACTGTTTTTTGGTAGATTTTCGAGTCCTGAACTTCTAAAGTCATTTTAAGGCCCTAAAAAACGTTTTTTGGGAAATTGGGGACCAAAATGGATCATTGATTCATTTTGGGCACTCAATAATTGTATTCTTCACATATATATTTATAACAAGGAATTTTTCACATGAAACATAGATCATATGCAAAGTTACATCCTTGGGAATTTGATGTACCAATTTACCCAAATGGGGCCCATAGTTGTGGCACTTCATCTCCTAGGGTTAGGTTTTTGGATGTTTAGGGTTTTCCCATGTTTTCCAATAATAAAAATTCCCTTGAGCCTCATTGTAACACAATTCAAAGGCATGAAGCTGCCACATCTCTTCTCAGAGATAAGCTACCATTTCCCGAGCTAGTCTATTTTCCATTATTTCTATAAGCATTTTTTAGTATTTGATATTAATGAAATGAAGTATTATTCCTAATACATATCTGTGTTTATGTTTATTTATGTATTTTATTGCATTCTTGCATAAGTCTGGATCAGATTCTATGTGCCCATCCCTCTTCATATGCCTTCACTTGAAGCTGATATTACAACTTTTGCTACCCTAGTCAACACTCAAACCAAATTCGCCAAACCTAGTATTCCAAAATCTGTTCATCACTTGGATAAAATCCCTAAAGTTGTTTTCCACACTGCCCAATCTAAATGCATCGACCTTATACTTGCATACAGGGGCCTCATTGGTTAATTCATGGGCATTTTTTATTCTCATAGAACTCTTGTGTCTTGGGTGGATAAGAACGGGAGATATTTGATTCAAGGTAAGTTATCAGTCTCTTTCTATATAAGGGGTTTCTTTTTCTTTCTTTGAAGAAAATGAGGACGGGTATTTAATATTTACAATTGGGCCATATTTTACGGGACAAAAATGTCTCTACATTAACAAATGGGATCCATATTTCAATATTGAAATGAAACTCTTTCAACTATCCTAGTTTGGGTCAAGCATTCCCATCTTCCGCTTCACTGTTGGAATGAGGTAACTCTAAGAAACATTGGCAGTGTGCTAGGGAACTATATTAACAAAGTTGAGCCTAAAGGATGAATTTTTTCCTATGCAGGAATTTGTGTAAAAATATTTCAATAAAAGGGCCTTCCAGAAGTGGTGCAGTTATGGATAATTGAAGCTTCATCCAAGAATTTTATTATGATCAAATCCATTTTAAAATAAAATCCTTCCATGAATATGTAAATTTTGGAAAAATATTCCCCAAATCCACATAAGGGGATGTTATAATGGCTAAGGAATCTCAATGGAAACAACCTCATCAAAGAGGAGACAAGAAAAATCCCATTCCAAAACCTCATTCAACCCCTTCTACTCACTGCCCTTCCCTATATTTTTTTCCCTCCTCCTACCAACCTCCTTGTACTCTCCCTTCCTTTCCTAACAGCTTCAACTTCCTCTTGGTCATTAACCTTGTCTTTTTTACCGTTCTGCCTTGATGGCTCATTTAGAGGGTGATCCACCTTCTCAATCTAGTCCTTCTTTCCATCAAAATCTTCAAGTCTCCCTTCTCCTATTTCTTCCCCTTAGCCTCATGTTTGGGCTCGGGGATTTTCCTTCAAGTGATAGATCCCATAAATAAATTGGAATATGATACTACAAAGGAAACAACAAGCACCAAAATCACAATAAAGGGAGGAAGGAAAAAAAATAAGGAATGGTGAGAAGAACAAGCAGACAAGGACAAAGGTGTCAAAATAAAAAGTACAATTGAAGGATGCTACAACTAAAGTATAACAAGTGAAAAAGGAAAATCGGTTTTATCTCCTGCCTCTCAAGAAGAAACACTTTCTTTCTTGAAATAATGATGAATATCATCTCCTGGAATTGCAGAGGTATTTGAAGTTAAGAAAATGGTAAATCCCTTAGAAGCTTAGTAAAGTTTAAAAATGTACAAATATGCATTCTTTAGGAAACAAAAATAAAGGATTCAACCTCCTTATATAGATATAGAACCATTTGAAAAAATTTCTCAACTAAAGAAGTAAGTTCACAGTGAGCCTCTTGAGGTCTCTATATGATTTTGTCAAATTCTCACTTTCAACTCCTCCATTTATACAGTGCTTCCCATTGGCTCACTATGACTCTCCTTCACCTTTAGGAAAGAACAAAGATAATTTTTGTCATTATTTACATCGCCAATAATTATCCAAACAAATCAACTTGCTGCTCATATCTCATCACTCAACAGGGCCCACGTTGGAACTCAAGTGGTATTCTAGCTAAGGACTACAACACCACTTTACACAATTAGTAAAAGAAAGGGGGTCTACAATAGGGGAAGTGGAGCTCAAGGACCTCGAGAGAGGAGGAAGAGAGGCCAGGATTGCATATGAAGAAATTGTTTATCAATCCCTAAATATTTGTATGTTTGAACTTAATTAATTAGGAATTCATATATACATACTTTGTACTAATGTAATATCATTGTATATGTGTTGATGTTAATGGAACTACAAGAAAAATACCTTCTATCAGAGGTTTTTGCGGCAACCCTTGTAAAAATAGCCCAAAAATATTTATGTAGTTGAGGTCCCTAGCAGAGGTGGGCAGGTGGATGTTTTAACATATGTTTTTCGGACGACGCATATACAATCTACAAACTCACCAATGCTTTACTACACATACATGCATTGACATCGCATAGAACATGGTGCATAGTGGGAAATTTATTTTAAAAAATAAGAAAACATGGTGCGTTATGTAATACAAGGACATGGTTCTTGAATAATGGATATCACCAAATCTCTTCATGTATCAAAACCCCCCAGTGCATACCCTGAAGGAGCACAGCAATACTTTTTAAATTTCAGGAAAATGTGGTGCTAATGCATTGATCTGTTAGATGTATTAAAACACCCCAGTGAATCTCATAAAGAGCACCACTAGGAGGTTTTCATTTTTTTTAAATATAGTGGTGCTATCATCAAACAAAGCACCAGTGTGGTACCTATATTAGAGTGTCTTGGCACATCTCAAGAAAAGCATCACAATGGATTTTTTTTAAATGTAGTGGTATTGGATGTATACCACATTGGTGTGGTTATCCAAATGCGCCAGAGGAGGGTTAAATAAATAAATGAACTCCCGGCTGTAAATTTCATTTTTACCATCTATAGTGCTGGAGAACTCTAAAGCATCGATTCCACTCTTGCCTCGTGAAATCTCCCTGACATCGGTGCTTCTCTTACTCACCATCCTTCTATATCGTGCTCACTATCTCACTTTCCAAATTTTTCAAACGGTGCTAAAAAAATCCCTATTACGTGTCCATAATGGCTTCCTGGCAACCAAATTTCCAGCTAATGTATATGTTTCTCTCTAATTTAAAGTTTTTTCAGAATAGAATTGCAAATTAGGTTAAAATTTCCATTGTTTTTGAAAAAAAATTATTTCACTAGGTGGTACATCTGATATGTTTGGCTCACATAGATAGGGGGTGCCCTATAAATTTATACGGTGCACCACATTTCGGTGCGTGAATATAATGCACCATAATTTTTGTAGTGTGTTTCGTAAATTAAAATGCACCGAGAAAGAGATAAAATTGTATGGTGGTGTGTTACATGTGGTGCGTTTAGATTTAGGAAACACACTACAAAATAATATTTAAAAATATAACTATACATCGGTGTGTTCTATAACCTTGATGTTTCCCATCATTGAAGATAGGTTATGCATGCACATCGGTGCATAAGTGGGATGCACCACTATGAAAATGTAAATTTGTGAAGCAATAGTGGTGTGTCATACTTATGTGAGCACCGACATCGGTGTAGTGATAGTAGGAAGTGCACCAGAGTTGATGCATTATTGTATTTTGAGCGCACCGATGATTTATTTTACTTTAAAGTTATGTTTCCATATTTATAAATACATGTTTCATATAATATAAAAATTTCATTTTATATATGAGGCTAATGTATTTTATATGTCAGTCATGTAGCAGAGACATGATAAGAGGGAGAAGTAGAAGGAGCAGGAGCAGGAGGCGGACCCATACACTATGGTTTGATCATTTGAGGCTAAAGAGAGGGAGAGGGATTTATACCTTCACCCTATTACTGCAACGACCCAAACACTCTTAAGGGATGTAGTCCTCCTCAAGTACTATGACAAGGTTTCATCCCTAAAGACACACTCTGTGTTATTGGTGAATCTGATCCGTCGATTGAGTGTTTAGGAGCGGGATTTCCATGTCAGTCATGGGGTGTGGTATAACCCCTCTAAGGAGGACATATACTTGGTCACTGGCCTATCCAGTAGAGTAGAGGATTTTTTTATAGTTCCTTGATTTCCCCCATGGGGTTTCAATTGAGACTCATTTTTCCTACACCAAGAGATATGTAGGGCCTCATGCATTACATCCAAGAGCTTTATAGGTACGTGTTTGAAAACTAAAAATTTCTTATTGTATTTCACAGGAGGTTATGTGCCTCTCGTTATTAGTCACCACCATTGCAAACTCTAGTATTGATGGGTAGCACATCAATTTCCCTCTTTTTTAATATGTCGATTATTTTATTCCGACACCACGTTATATCAGGTGGTATGCCATTTTTTAAGTCAGTTTTGTATGACTTTATATAGGTGTCGTGCATCCTTCCCTTTCCCTTCAAAGGTTTTTTTGTTTATTTTTTGATAGGTTTCTAGAGATGAGGCCTGCATTTCATCGTCTCCCTCCTAGGACGATCACTAAGGTACAAATGCGCAAGTGGGGGAAGCTAATGCCCAAGAGGGGTTTGCCGAACTATCCGACTAGGATTTCTGCTAAGGCACTTGCGCTACTGGGTAGTGAGGATGACCATGAATTTGTCATGATGGTCATTCCATATGTAGGTATTGGTTGGAGACATTGTCCCAACATCCTCTTCACAGTGACTGAGCCTCCAAATGATAGAGGTAATATTATTGTTTTATTTAAATCAATCTAGTTTCATTTTATTGTTTTTATGAATATAAATCAAATTAATTATATCATGTTCTTTAACTTGTTTTATTAAAAATTTTAATGAAAATTTATAATTATTTTTCTATACTATATATTTTATAGACATCGTCACATTAGATGGGGAGTTTCCTCCTCCCCCACCAAATGTCAGAGGAGATGTGGTGATAAGCGAGGCTAAAAAAGGGTGAGGCACATCCTCAGAGGGGGGTGTGGGCGTCTGGGGCCATAGGTTTGGTCCATGATTTCAGATAGATTACTGCAACAGATTGGTCAGAGTTTTGGTTGATATGGGAGTCCACCCTATGAGGGCTCGAGATATCACCGCGGATCCTAGGTTCATGGGATTGTGCAAAGATTGTCCACACAAGATAATGTCTCTTATGCAACATATCATCGAAGCTAGTAGGTTATGGGAAAAAATGAGGTATGTAGGGAATGCAACAACATATACATTGGATGATCAAGGTGGTGGTGATGATAATGAGCATGGTGATGATGATCACGATAATGAGGGTGGCGATCATGATTCTTCTGGTAGTACTACATTATCAGATCATGGTTGTCAGGGTGTCAGTGATCCATCTGGTAGTAAAACTCCTTAGTCACCTGATGATGCAATTCCATAGCTAGAGGATGTGCCTCATGTTTCTCCTAACATAAAAGTCCATCCACCTCAAACTTTGTCAGACCATGTTGATAATGTAGTTTTTTGAACCCTTATTTAAACTAAGAGGGGGGTGAATCAGTTTAACACATTCATGAACTTTTAAACTTTCCTTTAAACTTATTTACACCTTCATTTCATGATCAACTTATTATATAATGACACATCAATATTAATATGTGAGCAGCAAGTATTAAGAAAATTAAATACATAACATCAACACATAATCATCATGCATATGGACAATAGATATAAGTGGAAACCCATAAGGGAGAAAACCACATATTATTATTGTTATGATGCAAACGAAAGCTCTAACTCCCTCTCACCACTATTTTTTGTAGGCTCCAACCTACAGGAGGCTGCTACCTCAAATTCTGCAAGCTACAACTTGCAAGGAAGCTCCAACTCCCATCTGTTTTCTGCAAGCTACAACCCACAGGAGGCTCCTACGTCAACCAACTCCAACTGGAAATCTATCAAGCTACAACTTGAAATAGAAGCCAAAACTCCTATGTATTTTATATAGGCTACAACCCACAGGATGCTCCTACCTCAATGAGATACAACTCGACATCTATCAAGCTACAACTTGAAAAAAAATCACCAACTCCCATGTATTTTCTATAGTCTACAACCTAGATGAGGCTCCTACCTCACCCAGCTACAAATGTACATCTACCAAGATAAAACTTGATATGGAAGCACCCAATTCCTCACTCTATAATAAAATCATAAGCTGATTTACCTGGATATTAGCTATGTTTTTCTCCTACTTCATTGATGTCCTTCCAGCCTTCATATCTACTTTAAATCATCTTTGGATCTTCACAACTTCTTTGTCTGCTCCTTCTTCTTCTTCCACTCTCTAACCTCTTAATCCATATGACAGTAACGTCATTTATATATATCACCCTCTCGTTGTTTGTATTCGAAATGGAAATATCAAATGAATAGGCACAACTCTTTGCCTTCCACCTTCTCATTTTCTCGCTCATCATTTTAGGAGGTTACAACACTGTCTACTCATTTCAGAATTAAATTGGAGTTTTTCGTTGCCTACGAAGGCTTGCCTTTGCATCACAAAAAAAATAAAAATAATCATAAATTTTCAGTTATAATGAATTATTTACTCATCCCATCATTTTTTTCTCTTTGTTGTGCATTTGTCCTCTTCTTCTTGTTGTCCTTGTGTCTTTATGTTTCTGCCATTTTATTTCAACTTTAATGCATAATTTCCCTGTTTCTTCTGTTACATGTGTCTTTTCTGCCACGTTCAGCCTTTTCATCTTCCTTACTACTGCAACACTACTCTGCACAAGTTCCTATTCCTTTGTCATGCGTTCAGGTCTTTCCTTTGTGGCCTATGGGGTATGGCCCACATAAAATCCATTTTAATGCGCGAATTACAATTTTTGAGTTTTATCAACATACATATGTTTCAGCAATCAAACAATGCATATTAACATACATACGACTAGAAATCAGAAACATATACTTCATCACATGACGCATATAACAGGATGCACATATACATGGAACAGGAGTTTTCAAGTCCCACAATCCTAAAACTAATCACAACACATCGCAAATACTTTCCCACAACTTTTAATGTTTAGAAATTAAACATATCTCCTATCTTGTGCGATCTATGATCACATCGCATCACATCCAACTTACCTTACCTTTCGAACCTTAAGCACAAAAACATAAACTTTGTGATGTGCACTAATGCCTAGTGTTGACACGTGGCTCCTCCCTTTCACCACATTGCAACTTTCTAACCTTACCACATCGCAAACAAATTAAAATTTCTTAGTGCTATTTGCTAACATTTGCGATGTGTGGGTTTTCAATTCATCATCTATCATTGATCTGCCCTCAGATCTAATGGTCCTCATCTGATCGCACTTCGCACTTTTTAAGATTCACTTTTCCCGCAACTTCGCACTTCACTCACTTTACAATTTAACTTAGTGGTTAACCTCTATTTCTTGCGATCATCGATGTTGCACCGTGCCAACGCATGTCTTCTCCATTTCATATCACACACAAAATAAATTACCTTGCGATGGCCTTAATACTTAGCCGCTAAACTTTTCGATTTGCACTTTTGATCTCCGTCGATGTGATCGTCACTATTGATCTACCCAGATCTACGGTCCTCGTTGCTTCTGGAAATTTCGATTTGTTTTTGCCGCGCTGATCTTGCGATGAATATTATCCATTCATTTCTTGCCTTCCCTTCTGTGATCTAATCCCGGTCGTTCGCTTGCCTTTGTGCAGCTCTTCTTCGCCTCTTTTGCCTGCTTTGATCTTCAGCCGTCAATTCTTATCCCTTGATTTTGTGATCCGATCGTCACCATCGATTCCTTCTTAGAAATTATTCTAATTGTTTTATCTTTTTATTCAAATTTTTTTTTTTTATATTGTCCCGCTCTGTAACTCTGGTTCATATTGATTAAGGCCTTCTCTTCTTGCAAAGCCTTCTCTTCTTGCAAAGCCTTCTCTTCCTGCATATCCCTCTCTGTATTTCGGCTCTTGTCTTAAGTATCTTTGCTTAATTGGCCTCTTCCTCTCGGCTCTCACCTCTTCCTGCTTCTGCTATGTATAATATCTCTTGTCCTCATCGTGTCTTGCAAACCCGATTCCCTTCTGTTGTGCACTGAAGCAATTCGCTGCCTCTCTACTTCATTCACTGCTTCTGCTTCCTTGCTTCCTTTGGTGCCTTCTTAGATACATTTTCTTCCTCTGCTACATTCACTGCCTTGGCTACCTTTCACGACTTGACCCGCTTTGCTGCCTTTCCTGCCTTTCCTGCCTTTCTGTGCCTTGGTTGCCTTTGACGACTTGACCCAATTTGCTGCCGCTTTGCCTTAAGTAATCATTCTAAAGCATCTCCATGCTGCTCCTTTTTCCTCTTTTCTACTTCTCTATGTTTTATTTTATACTTCTATTGATGCTCCTGTGCCTCTCTGCTGCACATTGCTACACATTGCCTGATATGCTCATTTTCCTTATAACTGTTGCTTCTCTGCTCCTCTTCCATCAATGATAATTTTGGTGTTACTCCTTTCTGTTCCTTTCCCATAAATGACAATATTTCCAATAGTCTCCCCCTTTTGAATTAATGGCAACACATCCAACAATACTCCAATACTTCCTACAGGACTTCCTCCCCCTTTCATTCCGAAAAGTGTCTTGTCTTCCTCTACTTGCTTTTGAGAAGTTCCTTTCTTCTTTTGCTTTCTTTTCCTCCCCCTTTGACATAAATGGCAAAGGGTTGCACATTTCCTAGTTTATTTTCTATCCTTGATTTATTTCTCTCTTATTTGTGCTTAGGCCTTCTTCTTCTGAATCTATACATTGCTGCTCCAGACTGGTGTATCAAATTTGTTGGGAGAACACTTTGAGAATCATTGAAATTGTATGTATATACACAGTAATTTGACACCATCCCAAAGCTCGATCTCCTTGCACTTGTATAAAGTTGAAAGTGATGATAAGGACACTTCATAGAACACATTATACCAAACTTATATAATTAGAGATGCATCACTGGAACAATACTAAAATATTGAGAATGCTCCATATGACATGTCAAATCTGCTCCAAATATACTTCAGTCTATATTATAATCTTCATCTGAGATACATATTTGTTGAGGAAGACTGTAGATGGAATATGTCTTCTTCTCCTATTCAAATATGCAGTACACATCTGTTCAAATATGATGATGCCAATATATCTTTTGCAGCCATGGTTCACCTTTACTACCAGATTACATAGTGATTTCATTGCAAATTCAAGGATGTCTTTGCACAGAACTTGGTTCATACGCCAGCTGCTCATAATTTTTTATAAGGGATTCTCAAATTCACCCACATACCATTGTTACATAGCTTTTAGGTGTAACACATGATTAAGGAAGACGAATGTTTAAAGCTTGATATATCTGATCTCTACAGTATACACTTGCCAAAAGTGTCTATGCATCCAAGGCCATGAGATAATATGATACCCATTGATAATCCATGCAGTAATTTTCACTTAGGCTCGCACAAACAACCATAGTCACATTACCCTTCATACTCTCAGTTATTTTTGTTGAGCTCTCCACTATTCTCAACAAAAATCAACAATATACGGAATCTGATTCTCGAATTATTAACCTTTTGTACTAGTGGAGATGCGAGATCAATAAATTATTTTATCACAATGTCTTTCAGGAATAAATTTTCAATTTATTTAATCAGAGTCTCAAAGACAAACTGTTCACATTTTTATCATTCATTAATCTACTTACCTCCAAAACAAAAACATGCCCAATTTCAATGCAAGCTCAGCACATCAATAATGGTTTCTCCAATACCAATGCGGCTCCAATAATAATGCTTGGGTGATTCCTAGAGAAACTATTGAGAATAATACTGAGAGGGGGGGGGGATGAATCGATGTTCTGACATATTCAAAAATTTTACTTTTTCATGCTCCAAAACCCATACGCTACTTTGCTGAAGCCAAATAGCGTATACACACGGATATCCTTCATAAAACTCGCGTATACACAGAGATCTAATAATGCCATTAATTCTTCACTTATATCATTCCATCATTCATTCATTAGATGTTCTATAAACAGTAAACATGTGCAGTAAGAACAGAATAAACCATCACACATAAGCATCACACATGAACACCGGGATTTTTAGGTGGAAACCCAAGTCGGGAGAAAACCACCGCTGCAGTTGCTCAGCCTTCAATATTTTATTATAGAGAAAACATCTTACAACATGTGTGCTGGCGCAGACTTGACCAGCACGCAGGCACCCACCTGCGCTCGTTTACCAGCCTCTCCTGGAAGGGAGCTCCAACCCCCTGACTCGTTTACCAGCCTCTCCTGGAAGGGAGCTACGACCCCCTACTCTCGTTTACCAGCCTCACCTGGAAGGGAGCTACAACCCCCTGACTGAAGGATACAACCCTCAACACCCCTTTGGACCACGTTTCATCAATTTTCACACTGGATCCAACAACTCCAATAGAACAACACTTGCAGGCCACGTTTCATCATATTTTCAGACTGGACCCTTTCCATACTTTTAAGCTCAAACATACATCACCAATAGGTACTTATCAATTCAGACAACACATATCAGACAGCAGTAATACAGCAGAACAGATCATATGTTTCATACCCCGTGCTTCAGCAAACCCTAGTTTGCATACGCGCTTTCCTTTCACCGATGACACGTATATACGCGCTTCCGTCCACACAATCCAGCGTATACCTTTGTATGTATTTCATTGCGCATACGCGCTTTCTCTTCAGCGAAGCCGCATATATACGCGCTTCCTTTTCGGCGAAGTAGCGTATAGATCTTCAACCATCATAGAGCAGCATACTTCTTCAGATCAGACATTCAGTTCAGATTTAACCCTTTACTTCAGACAGATGTTCGCCTCATCACAGATCTAATCACTCCATAAACAGATCTAGCAAATACAGATACATTTCAGATCTAGATATCCTGCTTCATCATTTCTTCATAGGTGCATCATAAATTCAGATCTATCATCAAGCCTTTACCCTTTCCATACATATATACTTCACAGAGAAGTATTCATTCAAGCTCAGACATCTTGCACCCACACTCATGATTTGAATAATGAATTTCATCTCTTTATATAGGTTTATCCTTTTTCAATACCATGAGCCCCTTTTCCAATACCATGAGCCAAAACAATACCATGAGCCGAAAACTACATTACTTCCGATGGTATTCTTGGACAGGGTCAATTAGGCGGATCATTACCCAATACAATGGGTCAATACCATGGTGGTTACCCTTGGTTTTGCACTTTTTGAGCGCTTTTGCCCATACGCGACTTGGAACGTTCTTTTCCGCGTGCATACATGACTTCTCCTAGACATATCCGCGTATGCCTTGAGACATACTCTTTTCATCAAATATTTAGCACATGCTGAATTTCTTTCTTCACTGCCTTCTGTACTCACTGTAGATACATCAGTTTTAGTTCATCAAGACATATTCTATCAAGCACAACTTCATCCAGTAAGTTGCCATTATCTTCATCAAGAGGGTTGCCTTTCAAGGACAACATTCATCATCATATTGCTAACAAACATCATTTACCAAGTCCATCACGTCAAGAATAACTTCATCAGGTGGTTTGCCATCAAGGACAACACATGTCAACAATCGCATGTCTTCATCTTCATTTAGTGGGTTGCCATCAAGGACAACACTCTGCATCATATTTCCAACAGAAACTCCTCTTTGAGTTCTCTATAAGCATCCTTCATTCAGTTCTTTTGTTATTAAATGAATATACACAACAAAATGATGCTATCACAACTCACGAGAATGCTGGAAGGCATATCACCATAGAATGTTCAGTTCTTTTGTCCCTTGATGCTTGATGATAGTGATATGGGCTAGACTTCTCATGAACATGTAATCACTACAAGTCAAAATCCCTTGATGCTGATGTGAAAAATGAGGTCAAACAAAGCTTACACTTTATTGTAATACTATACAACATCTTTCAATATAAAGGTCCAATGACTTTAATACTAAATAGTTACATATTTGAACATAAAACCCTTCAGGCTTGATACATTACATGCATTGGACACTCTCACTATCAACTGTACACTTTCATTAATGATACAAGGGGGTATGTAGTTCAATGATCAAATCTCCACCATACTTTAGACACTTCAACTATTCTGTCAACATGTTTTTCAGGAAAACATCTTCAATTTTTCTACTTGAAATTTCATCAGATGGACTTCAACAAGATTATGGATGACTTAAGAAAGAGGCCATGAAAGTATATCAATACTGACTTGAAAAGGCGGACATTCATATCCAAGAATACAAGATTATTCAACTCTCACTATAACACATCAACGAACATAAGATAATGATGATTTAACAATTTACTGACCTTTCCATGCTTTTCACTAATCAGAGCAACCAGAACTTAATCCACACATATTATAATGTTGATAATTTTGGGATTACTTCCTTGATGTATTTCTAGCATACCACCACCATGATGCATACCACGATATTCCGATCCTGAGGACCTGTATCATACCACTGCTCCAATAATAACACTTGGGATGGATATTTATAATGATATAATGATAATAAAAATTTTATTATTCATCCTTATTAAAATAATTTTGTTTCAATATCAACACTTGCAGTGAGACACATAGTGTAATCATCCTCTTAGTTTCCAAATTCATGACTAATGTTCCCTTTACCCCCATGGTTGCTTGTTTCTTTCTCTACTTCCATAAACCTTTTGGTTGTTGAATGCTTCACGTTTCCTTCTTCCTCTATAGTTCTCTGCCAGAGGAATTGTCCTTCTCCTTCCTGAACTTTTAGATGATCTTATTCCAAGTAGCTCTTCTTTGACAACTCTAATGGGGACCTTTTATGAACTGCACTCCCCCTGGGATGTTGCTTATTCTCTATCATTGTATCTATATCTATGTTGCTTCCTAGAGCAGCTCCCCATAAGAATATGATGGATTCATTATGTTATTGGAGTAATAGGCTCCCACTTTTTCTTCTTCCTCTATACTTTGTTAGGATTCCTCATAATGTATGCATTTTTTTTATTCACGGTTTGGTCTTATTTGATTTGGTTCCATCATATATCTATAGTTCTTTAATGTATATGGCAGCTTACAGTCATTTTCTTTGTGTCCCAGTTTGTGGCATAAATAACATCTTATTTTTCCTAGGTACGTTTGAGCTGATGTATGGCATTTTGTTCCCCTTTTTTAACATAATTTATATTCAACAAGTTTATGTCCAAATTTTCTGTAGGCATAACAGTAGCCATGGAAATGATTTGTGTACCTAGTGAAATATTGTCTTTTCCATTTTCTTGCTTGAGGAGGTCTTCTCATTTTTTGGTTAAACTTGTTTTTCTTTATCTTACATTGGGCTGCTACATGTCTAGGTTTTTGTCAAGAAAAACATGTAATACTTTTCACAAGAGGAAATAACCTTCTTTGTCATCTCCCGAACTTGTTCAATTCCTCTTCAAGAACAATTGAGCTTTTTGCAATTTCTTGCTTCTTCTCCTCATTATTTGTCTCTTGATGTTGTTGCTAGTTATTTTTCGTTTCTTCTTCTCTGGGTCCCTTTTGAGCTGCTTCATATTCCCTTTCAATGTCTGCCTTCTCTAAGTTCTTCATGGAGGTAATCTCATCTCCGAGCTTCTTACACAACTTGCTCCTTTATTCTATCATTCTTCTAGTTGCAATAATCTCAGAGTCTAGTCTTCCATATTGTATGACTTTCTCATTTAATTAGTTATTCATCATCCCTTCTATTCTCCTTACTTCTTCAAGATGAGCCTTCAAGTCCACAATTTGTTCTTTATGTTCATGTTCTCTCTCATCACATATTTGCACCAATTTATTCAGGTCTTTGTTTTCATTCTTCAATCTTCCTTTTTCAGTCAAGGCAATGTCAAGTTTGGTTTGTTCTTAATCTATAATTTCTGTATCGAACTCACTTCCATTCACACTAGTACATACCTCATTTGATTGAACATTTTCATTTTGACAAGAATTTTTCTTCTTCTTGTTTCTCTTCTCCTTCTTGAAAAAGCAACCCCTAGTATCTACTTCATGCATGAAATGAAATCTATCCTAGATTTCTTTTGCAGAGGTTAGACCCATTATTAAATCAATATCCTTGTTATGGAGATTGTTATATATCACATATTTTTCCTTGGAATTCCACTATTTTTCTTGCAAAGACGGAGATTATGTGCAGTAACCATCACATACAAGCTTTCATGCCTCAGGTTCATAAGACATAAATTTGTTTTAACCTTATCCCTTCCTTCAGGAAAGTTTGTTTTACTCAACATGGGTAGACTTCGATAGTCCATGACTCAACCAAATCTCCTTCAAACTATTAAGCTTACACCAAAGGAACCCGCTCTGATACCAATTGTTGAACCCTTAGTTAAACTGAGAGGGGGGGTGAATCATTTTAATTCATTCATGAACTTTTAAAAATTTCCTTGAAACTTATTTACACCTTCATTTTATGATCAACTTATTATATAATGACACAAAAATCTTAATGTGTGAGCAGAAAGTACTAAGAAGATTATATACAGAACATAAACACATAATCATCATGCATATGGACAACATATATAAGTGGAAACCCATAAGGGATAAAACCACATCTTATTATTGTTGTGATGCAAAGGCAAGCTCCAAATCCCTCTCACCACTGATTTTTTATAGGCTCCAACCTACAGGAGGCTGCTACCTCAAATTCTACAAGCTACAACTTGCAAGTAAGCTCCAACTCCCATCTGTTTTTTGTAGGCTACAACCCATAGGAGGCTCTTTCCTCAACCAGCTCCAACTGGAAATCTATCAAGCTACAACTTGAAAAAGAAGCACCAACTCCCATGTATTTTCTGTAGGTTACAGCCCACACGAGGCTCCTACCTCAACTAGCTATAACTAGACGTCTATCAAGCTACGACTTGAAATGGAAGCACCAACTCCCATGTATTTTCTATAAGCTAAAACCCACAGGAGCTTCCTACCTCGACCAGCTACAACTGGACATCTATCAAGCTACAACTTGATATCGAAGCACCAACTTCCTCATTATACAATAAAATCATATGCTGATTTACCTGGATATCAGCGTTGTTTTCTCCTTCCTCACGGCTATCCTTCCAGCCTTCATATCTACTTTAAATCATCTCTGGATCTTCACAACTTCTCTATCTACTCCTTTTTCTTCTCCACTCTCTAAGTTCTTAATGCATATGACAGTAACATCATTTATAGAGATCACCCTCTCACTATTTTCATTCCACATGGGAAAATGAAATGAAAAAGCACGAATCTTTCCCTTCCACCTTCTCATTTTCTCTCTCATCATTTCAGGGGGTTACAACACTGTTTACTCATTTAAAAATTAAATTGGAGTTTTTCTTTACCTACAGAGGCTTGCCTTTGCATCATAAACAATATAAAAATAATAATACATTTTCCGCTATAATCAATTGTTTACTCAGGCCATCAGTTTTTTCGCATTGTTGTGCATTTGGCCTCTTCTGCTTATTGTCCTTGTGCATTTTCTGTTTCTGCATTTTTATTCCAGCTTTGCTGCATAACTGCCTTGTTTATTCTGTTATATGTGTCTTTTCTGCCACGTTCAGCATTTTCATCTGCCTTACTTCCGCAACATTGTTCTGAACGAGTTCTTATTCCTTTTTCATGCTTTTAGGTATTTCCTTTATGGCCTGTGGGGTATGACCCACATAAACTCCCTTTTAACGCGTGGATTACAATTTTTGAGTTTTATCAACATACACATGTGTTTTAGCAATCAAACAGCGCATATTAACATACATATGATTAGCAATCAACAACGTATACTTTATAACATTGCACATATAACAGGACACACATATATGCATAATAGGAGTTTTCAAGTCCCACAATCCTATAATCAATCACAACACATCACACATATTTGCCCGCAACTTTTAACGTTTAGAAATTAAACATATCTCCTATCTTGTGCGATATCCGATTGCATCGTGTCGCATCCAACTTACCTTACCTTGCAAACCTTAAGCATAAAAACATAACTCTGCGATGTGTGCTAATGTGCAGTGTTGACAAGTGGCTCATCCCTTTCACCACATCAAAAAATTCTAACCTTACCACATTGCAAACAAATTAACATTTCTTAGCTCTATTTGCTAACATTTGCGATGTGTGGGCTCGCAATTCATCGTTCGCTGTTGATCTGACCCAGATCCAACGATCCTCATCTGATCACACTTCGCACTTTATAAGATTTAATTTTCCTGCAATTTCGCACTTCACTCACTTTACAGTTTAACTTACTGGTTAACCTCTATTTCTTGCAATCTTCGATGTTGTGCCTTGCCAACACGTTTCTTGTCCATTGCGCATCACACACAAAATAACTTACCTTGCGATAGCCTTAATACTTAGATGCTAAACTTTGCGATTTGTGCTTTCAATCTCTGTTGATGTGGTCATCACCATTAATCTGCCCAGATCTATGATCCTCGTTACTACTGGCACTTCCGATTTGTTTATTCCTCGCTTATCTTGAGATGAATCTTATTCGTTCATTTCTTGCCTTCCCTTCTGCGATCTAATCCCAACCATCCACTCACCTTCATGTGGCTCTTCTTCGCCTCTTCTGCTTGCTTTGATATTCAATCATCAATTCCTATCTCTCGATTCTGCGATTTGATCCTCGCCATCTATTCATTCTTAGAAATTCTTCTAATTGTCCTATATTTTTATTCGATTTGTGTTTCTTTATACTGTCCTACTCTGTAAATATGTTTCATATTGATAAAGGCCTTCTCTTCTTGCAGAACCTTCTCTTCTTGTAGAGCCCTCTCTGTCTTTTGGCTCTTGTCTTAAGCATATTTGTTTAGTTGGCCTCTTCCTCTCAGCTCTTGCCTCTTCCTTCTTCTACTATGTGTAAGATCTCTAGTACTCATTGTGTCCTACAAATCTGATTTCCTTTTGTTGTGCACTAAAGAAATTTTCTACCTCTCTGCTTCATTCACTACTTCTACCGCCTTGTTGCCTTTGGTGCCTTCTTAGCTGCATTCGCTGCCTTTGCTACATATGTTGCCTTTCATGACTTTACCTACTTTGTTGCCTTTGCTACCTTTCGCTACCTTGGCTGCCTTTGCTGCCTTTCATTGCCTTGGCTACCTTTCACAACTTGACCCACTTTGCTGCCTCTTTGCCTTAATTAATCACGCTAACGCTTCTCCTTGCTTCTCCTTTGCCTCTTTGTTACTTCTCTCTGCTTTAGGCTATACTTATATTGATGCTCCTTTTCCTCTCTTCTACACATTTCCTGATCTACTCCTTTGCCTTATAGCCATTGCTTCTCTACTCATTTTCCATCAATGATAATTCTGGTGTTACTCCTTTATGTTCCTTTGCCATCAATGACAATATTTCCAACATAGTTTACCATCCATCATATTCTGTTGTAGACCATTCAGTACCTCGAACTCCAACTCATAATTTGAAAGAATTTAAGGAAGTAGTTAACCATCCATTGACTTCTACTGCAGACCTAGATATCACTACTATGTATGTTGTATCAAAGATTTGATTGTTGTTATTTGACTTTATCATGTATTTATTTGACTTGTTTGTATATATATATATATATATATATAGAATTATATGTGTGTGTATATGTATATGCATATGTATATGTATATGTATATGTATACATATATGTATATCTATATCTATATCTATATCTATATCTATATGGTGCATTTCTTATGTTCATGTTTATGTACTTAAATTATATGTCGGTGTTGATGTGTCTATTGTTAGCTCATGTTGTATATGTTCATTTAATGTGCTTGCAGATATATGTGTGTGATAGAAATTATTTCACGGGAGATGTATATTAATTTGATGATGTGTGTGGTGATGATGTTAGATTACAATGTTTGTTTTTTGTTAGCTGTGATCACGATGATGGTTCGTTGTTAGATTATTATATTTGTGTGCTAGCTAAATATTTTTATATGTGCTATAGGTATATATAATTAGAAAATAGTAATTCTTAGATGATGTTTATGTTTGTTAGATGGTTATCATCATGATGTTCATTTTTATGAAATAATATTTATTATAGATTATGTATTGGTGAACTTATATCAAACTTTTATATATGAAATTGCATGCAAAAAAACTTACTTTAAAGAAAATGCAAAGACATTTTTATAAATTACAAAGTTTAGTATGGCTGAAACTATGGTTGTAAAATTATGAAAAATATTTTTCTATTGCTTAGTTAGTTCATTCATATTCAATCTAACTTAATTAGTAAAACATTCAATACTCACGAGGAAAAAATAATTAAAGGTAAAATAATTTAGTTAGTTCTTAATAAGATGAAAATGTGTAACTCATTCAATTTTTAATATAAAATATTAATAATAATAAATTAATAAAAGTACAATTTAACCAATTCAATATTGGTTTATAGAATTCAATCTATTGTTAAATTTAAAAAACTCAAGTCAAATTTTTTTATAGTTAATTTAGGTTTAATATAACTTAAAATATTATATTTTTATAAAATTAATTTATTACTAAAATTATGAGATTTTCAAGCAATTTAAATTTAATATTTATAGCAACTCTTACCATTTTAAATTAAGATTTTCTCTCTCTAACGATGAGGATCAAGAAATGTGTGGTGATGATGTTAGATTAAAATCTTAGTGTTTTATTAGATATGATCACGATGATAATGCCTTGTTAGATTATTAAATATGCATCCTAGCTAATGACATTATATGTGCTAGAGGTGCATATAATTAGATGATGGTAGTGAATTTGAATATATATCTTAGATGATGTTTATGTTTTTTATATGGTTATCATCATGATGTTTATTTTTATGAAATAATATTTATTATATATTATGTATTGGTGAACTTATATCAAACTTTTATATATTAAATTGCATGAAAAACGACTTTCTTTAAAAAAAATACAAAGATATTTTTATAAACTACAAAGTTTAGTATGGTTGAAACTATGATTGTAAAATTACGATAAATATTTCTCTATCGCTTAGATAGTTCATTCATATCCAATGTATCTTAATTAGAGAAATATTTCAATACTCACAAGGAAAAATTAATTAAAGGTAAAATAATCTAGTTAGTTCTTAATAAGACGAAAATTTATAACTCATTCAATTTCTAATATAAAAGATTAATAATAATAAATAAATCAAAATACAATTTAACCAATTAAATATTGGTTTATAAAATTCAATATATTGTTAAATTTAAAAAACTTAAGCTATCATTCTTTATAGTTAATTTAGATTTAATATAACTTAAAAAAATCTATTTTTATAAAATTTAATTTATTACTAAAGTTATAAGATTTTCAAGTAGTTTAGATTTTTTTTTTTTTAGCAACTCTTACCAATTTAAATTTAAATTTTCTCTATCTAAAGATGAGGATCATGAAATGTAAAATAAGGCTTGTGAAGTTACTTGTAGTTGGTGATTTTCTCTATTGGAAGTGCTCCCTTAAAGAGGCAAGTAGATTTTTTTCTAGTAATAAAGATATAACATTTTGGTGCTATTTTGGTTCCTTATTTGTTATTGTACTAGTTTAAATTTAACTCTTTTTAATAATAAATATGAATTAAATAATACAAAAATGAGACTATATTAGATTTAAACCTTCATAAAGTAATATATTTGATTATTTATTAATGAAAAACTCAAAAGTTATTATCGTTTCCACATATAAATTATCATGAGATAGTCACTAAAATTCATGTTTGCACATTTCTCCTAGATAATTTTACATCATATTCACAATGATAAATCCATGTCTACTTTTAAAAAATTTCTTACAAATACATAAAAATATATATTTATTTTACATTATATAAATGGGAATGAAAAATGCATCACCAAGTCTATTTGAAACTCAAACGAATGCCTCTAATCACCATAAAAAATTTGGTGTGCTTGATATGTTAGTCTCGCACGAGGGAAAAAATGATATATGTGTGCATCGGTGCATAAGTGTGATACACCATTATAGAAATTTAATTTTTTGAACCAACATTGGTGTGTAATACGTATGTGCACATTGTTGAAGGTGTGGTTGTAATTGAAATCGCACCGACTCCGGTGCATGACTGTTTTTTTAGCGCACCGATGTTTTGTTTTTTTTTTTAATTGAAAGTTATGTTTCGATATTTATAAATATATTTCTCATTTAATAAAAAAAAAATTGTTTTATGGATGAGGATGATGTATTTTATATGTAAATCGTGTAGTGAAGATGTTAGTAGAGGGAGCAGCAACAAGAGAAAATGACAAACCCATAAAATATGGTCTAACCATGGGAGACCAGAGAGTGGGATAACACCTAATTTTTTTCCTACAATACACACTCTAGGTTTCTTACCTAGATCTCAGAGGTCCCTACTACAAACCACCATGACGCCACGGATTTCATAAATGGAACTATGAAAATTTTATACTTTGTTAAACCTTGTCTATTCAAATGGTAAAATAATAGTGAAATGAGAAGGAAATGGTATGGAGAAAAGATACCACATTAGGGTTTCATGGATCTTATTGTCACACACCAAAAAACAGTGAAAACTTACATTCCTCCCTTTCACACCATCGTCGTATCGTACAGTTTATGTCCTTTAAACCAATGACTTGATGTATATGGCTTAGGCTCATGAATTTCAATGACATGATGTATATGGCTTGGGCTCGTGACCTTCAATGATCATTCTGGGTGTTAGTGTCAGTCTATACAGCCTATCACAAGTGATCAAATGGGTTCTTATCATGTCTTGTTATGTTCTCAAAGACAAATTTTTATCATTTCATTAGGTTTTCAAATAAAAATTTGGTCACTGGATACTATGTCTAGGGCTATTTCAACTCCTTCCAAAATTTTATATGTTGTTCCTTGTCATCACTCAGTTGAGTTTATCATCATTGAAAGATCAAAATTATCACTCCAGTCATCACCATCATGATTTCACTCAACTTAATGTCTCCATTAGATCATTAGAATTTCAAAGTCACCAAATCTATCATTCCATGCATAAAATCTGGCAATGGAGGAGTGGTAATAGGTAGGTTTGTTCAATAAATTTTGATTTCAAATTTAATTCATGTTTCAATATGTAATAATTTAAATCATGTTCCTAAAGCTATAAATAAAGCTTCAAAACTACAAGTTTTCAAAGTAAAGTGAAAATACATGTAGTGGGCCATCCCACTACCATGAAGAAAAGTGACCACCACAAGCTATAAAAGACCAAATCAAGCTCGATTTTTTATTCAAATCATTGAAGAAGAGCTCTCATCCATCCCCAAGTGAAAATTCAACAATTTCAAGCCAAAAACACTCCAAATTTGGTGCCAAAATCAGCCACACTGTGCTTTCTGCCTTTCATGCTACGCTTTCCTCAAAACGTTGTGTTTTCTCTCCTGGAGGCACCAAAAAAGTTTTGGAGGCTTCTAAAGGTTTTCAATATGTCAAGCATCAGTGGAAAAGTAAGTTATGTTTTATCAAACCTCTCCTTGCTGCTCAATTTCATAATTTTAGTATGAAAACCCTCCATTGACCTCCATGTTGTGCTTTAGTGGCTAGCCCTATTTGTCAAGTTTTGCAAGAAAAATATGCCCTCCCATAGGTTTTTTACCCTCCTTCACATCCAAAATAATCTCCCATAGCTTTCATTCCCCTTCATTCCCCATTACAAAGTCCCAAACCCTAAACCCTAGCCCAACTTTGCAAATTTGGGCAGTTTTCATAGCTAGGATTGTGCTAAATTTCCTAGATTAATTCCCTTGCCCATTTCACTCCATTTGTTAGCCTCTTTCATAAAGGAAATTATAAATCCAAAAACACATAAATTAAATAATGTAAATTTAGGATAAATATATTTATTAAATTATAATATTTAATAAATATTAGAGATACTAAGAAATAGTATTTTGTTAGTAAAAATAGGACTCTAGAATAGAGTCGATTCTTAAGCTCTAAAATAGGAATAAAGTTAGTAGAATGGTTAGAAGGTCATTTATTGTAAATGGAAACTTGTTGATTTTCCAAGTGTCCATTTATGTGGGGAGCGTAAAAACCTTGTCACTGTGTGGCCACCTCTCTTTGTAAACACTATGCGAAAGAGGCATGTCTGCTGTCTTTTTTAAATAATGTCTCTTGTCTTTGCGGTCTTCGCCATCGTAAAAAAATAAGTTGCGAAGGTTCTGGTTGTCATTGTTGAGGTGCCATTTAAAGAGAAGCATCCTTTAGCATGAGTGAGGACTAGTTCTATGGAGTCATTGAAGAAAGTTGCCAAATTGTTGCGTTGAAAATTCAGCTAGTCATTGTTTGTGCCTACATCAAAGTGTATGCGTTTAGCAGGAGATGAGCGTAGATCTATGGAGAAGATAGATCCACCGACAAAGGGGTTAAAGTGTGGAACATTTACTAGTACTATAATTCTTCTGTTCAAATTTGATTTTATCTTGATTCAATTAAAAATTCATTGTTTTAAGTGAATCATTAAAAATTCATTGTTCATGAATTTTTAAGAGAACAAGTGAATCATGAAATCATTGTAAACTTTCTTGGGTGCATTGTCGACAGTGTTCGACACCCTTCCTTTACACAAAATCAAGTGAGTGCATGAGTTTTTAAATCAAACAAGCAACAAGTTTACATTTGCAAGCGAGCGTGAGTATTCATTCAAGCAATTTGCATCAAGACAATACAAAGTTCAAACTTTCAAGTGAGCCAGAGTGAAGTTCATCAAAGCAGCCAAACAAGTTAAAACAATCAAGAAAGTTGAGATCAACATCAAGCGAGCATGGCTATTCATTCAAGTGAGTGTGAAGTCATCAAGTAAGTCAAGTGAGTGCTTAAACAAACGTGATCATCATCAAGTGAGCATGAATTCCAGAGTTTAAGCGAGAAAATTCTACAATTCTAGCAAGTGTTTTGAGCAAGCACAATAAGCAACAAATCAAGTGAGCATGCCATTCAAGCCACATACAAGAAAGCCTGTCATTCAAGTGAAACAGTTCAAAGTACGACATCTACAACAAGAGAGCATGATTTCAAGTGAGCAAGTTCAGATGGCACAACATATTCAGTTGTTAAACATTCTTCACAGTTTGATCATCTCCAGTGATGAAGACATGGTGCAAGTCAACAAAGAAACTCTTGCTGATATTTCACGGCATCTACACCAAACACATGAAACTATCGAGTTTCTTCAACTCAAGTCACAACTTCAAAGGATTGAATTGCAAGAAAAGCATGATACTTTCAAGTTTTTGAACCATCCAGATGATAAGTCATTCATTCCAACAACTTCAAGTGTCGAAGTTGTTCCAGTTCCAATTTCTTCCAAGCCCATCATCAAGCCCTGGGAAGAAATTCAAAATAACAAGAATCGATGAGGCTTACGATATGTCACTGATGACACCAACTTACATATCCCATATTATTCCAAGCCAATTAAGTTTTTCAGTGTATAATTTATTGTACCACTCATCTCAGCGGATTCTGAGAAAGTTGCAGACGAACAGCAATGCACGCAACCCAAAGTTGCTGACAAACAGAATTGCGCGCAACCTGAAGTTGAAGTCCAACTGAAATGTTCTAATTTTCAAAGAACCGGTCACATGGAAGATCAATTTTTTGATTTCTATCCTTGTCGCCATTGTGGCAAGCCCAATCATTCCTCAAAAAAATGTCGCAACCAACAAAAATCAACCACATTGAAGATACATTATGAATGGATCAACCCTTGGAAATGGTCATCCACAATCAAACGATTGTCTCGGGTCTACAATCGAATCCAATCACACATAGTGCATCCAATAGTGAAAATACGATGGTACTCTCATGCAGTTGAACGGGGGAGTACACCCGTGTAAAACTCCTACACCTAAAGGGGGGAGTTCATGAATACTTTCCAAGAGAAGTGTCTCTCCTTTCAGCTGACAAAGGGGGGGAAGTGTCAATGAGATTGAGAGTGGTTGTCAGACTGAAAGTCTCGACAAAACTAGTAAAAGCAGCCAGTGTGCATCAACAAATTTTCTTGTGGGAATCAACAAATTTTCCAGTGGGCAGTCAACAGCAAAGAAGCAGTGAACAGTTTTCAGCACAGCAAAAGCAATAGTGAGTTGTTTTTGACATCATTAGCCAATGGGATTTGAACAAAATTTTGATGTTGATTTCAAGCAAAGGATAGGTGGATCCTTTTGCACCTTGGCACTTGATGGAGTTGTCAAGCAACATTAAAAGATGAATCATACATACAGCTGACTCATGGTCTCTTCAGATTGGATATTTTTTCAGCATCAACTTGAGAACTTGGAAGATGGTTCCTCGTTCTTATTTTGGATTTATCCTTGAAGGGGGGAATGTTAGCCTCTTTCATAAAGGAAATTATAAATACAAAAATACATAAATTAAATAATGTAAAGTTAGGATAAATATATTTATTAAATTATAATATTTAATAAATATTAGAGATACTTAGAAATAGTATTTTGTTAGTAAAAATAGGACTCCAGAATAGAGTCATTTCCTAGGCTCTAAAATAGGAATAAAGTTAGTAGAATGGTTAGAAGGTCATTTATTGTAAATGGACACTTGTTGATTTTCCAAGCGATCCATAACTAGATTAAGTTAGAACATACAGCTTATAAATAGGTTAGTTTCATAATTTCATTGTAATGTGAGAGTGAGAGTTTACATTTGTAAGCTCCTGTAATTTTCTATGTGATATTTTTTCCATGATTAATAAAGTTATGTGTCTGAGGACACTTCTAAATCTACACCATTTCACTTCCTAATGTTCCCTAAGTCCACTTCCTATATCCCTAAATTTTTCCACTCCCATCTCCCTTCCCTAACCCAATCATCTTATCCCTTTTCTCCCTTCCCCTGTTTTGTAATATTAGGGTTTTGCCCCTTGCAAACAACCAAAAGGAGGAAAATAAGTCTTATAACAAAGGAGGCCAGGTGATAATACATGAGCCCTTAACCACCCTTGAAATGATGTCTACACCACTATCCAAGAAATTTTTTCAGGCAATTGGGTGTCTTCCTTTTTGTGAATTTGATGAAAAATTCAAGTATAATGCCACATTGACCAAATTGTTTTCCACTCAACTCAAAAGGGACCAAGTAACAATTACAGGGGTTACTTTTACTATATCAACTGATATAGTATCTCAGACCACGGGCATGCCCAATCATGGTGAAAAATGGTTTAAGAACCAAGATCTAGCCCTTCAAAATTAACAGCCTTATCTCAGAAGACATCATCAACAACACATGAAGAAGATTTTTCCTATTGGGCACCTCCTTGAGAAGTACACACCACTCATGAACATCATCATGAATTACATCACCTATAAGTTCTAGAATATATGGGTATCATGTCAGACTTCTTATGCATTTCACATGGGTAAAGCCACTCAATTTTCCCTATTACCTCTACAAAAGTTTGGAAAAGATGGCAGAAAAGGTCCAACATAAGCAGAGTAGTCTAGAAAGAAGCCTCTTCCACCATGCTCTGATAAAAATAATTTTTTCACACCATCTTGAGTAGAAGAGGCTCACTTAGGTAGCTTTCATGCAAGAAGATTTATTTTTGTCTTCTAGTAGCTAGCCTACTAGCCCTAGTTCTCCATTAGCACCATCTAGATATGTGGAGGTTGGCTCACCTAGCACCATTTCAGTGAGGAGGAAGATTGAGGTCACTCAAACTTACCAAAGAGGCATAAGGCTTTTGTTTTCTCCTTATATTTAGGAAGGGGCCAATCCCACATCAGAAGAGCAGGAAACACAATTACACCATGAGACATCTATGCATGATGAGGAGAAAGACTTTGACTTAGTAGACTTGGAGGCTAGTGAAGAACATGAAAACCCAGAGAGGATCATCAAGGAAAAATATTCTTAGATAAAATAACTCCAAGATAGCTTTGAAAGGGATAATTTCGTCATTTACTTCCTTGAGCAAGGAAACAAGCAACTGAAGGAAAAACAATTGTCTTTTAGAGAAAAGTCAGTTTGAAGCTAGTATGCATGATGTGAAAGGAAAAGCATTGGCTGATAGTGAAGAGTCAGAGAAGCATGAAGAGAAGGTGATAAGGAAGACACCAATGACCACGGGTCTCAAAAGAGCATTGTAGAAGGAAAGAAAAAAAAATCCACCAGATGAGGATTTGACCTTTGAAGAAAGAATAGCCATGGAAATCAATGAAAACGGGGATTTTTGGCTTCAGAAAGTCAATATTCACTCGGAGACGCTCCTTCACAAAGCCAATATGGGCAACAAGATGCAAAAACATATGGCTAACCACTACTATGCAAGAAATCATATTTGTAATGTCAAAGACAAACAATTGCAAGCCAAACTGAAGGAAACCCTAAAAATCCAAAAGGAGAAGGAAAACTAGGATACTCTTGCTAATGCTTCCCTAGTGGCATAACATACCTCATGAGGCACCTCTAGACCAATTTTGAGGAGTTTTGGAGAAAATTTTGTTTTATGAGAAATTTTAGTCAAAATTGGAAATTCGAAAAACCAATCATACTGGAAAAAATGTAGTGTGGGCCACACTACACTTTTGTTGGGGGTGTCCAATAAATGAAAAATAAGAATATTTGGATTTCTCTTGATGAATACATCAATCTGAGTCAGCGGTTGGGCCATGTCAACTACTTCTGGGGGGCAAAAATGCCCAAAAACATGCTAAAAATCACCTTTTTGCCCTGTTTTTTGAGTCTTCGCTCTGCTTTCTGAGTACTCTTGGGAGATTTAAGATTTGGAGGGCTAGAAGCCACCTTTTTTAGTGCTTTATGAGCATATCATGTAGTAGACATCTAAATATTTATGATGGTACCTTCAAATACTAATTTGGTCATTTGAAAGGCCTCCTAAAGAAAATTCTCCTCATCTCGCTACACTTTCTCTGAGCTCACTACGCTTTTTGCTAATTTCACTACACTTTCTACAGAAGGCAATTTTCACTGGCTATTTGACCTAGTTTGAGTTTTTGACCTATGTAATTGATGAATGATGATATCATGAGGTGTAATTGAGCTGGTAAATAGTGAAATAGGTTAGATACATGCTTGTAAATGTAATTTTTGGTCAAATGTATCTGTCTTCCTATCATGAGGTGAATTGGTTTACCTCCACTAGACATTAGGGTTTTGTTGAGCTTATCATGTAATCAGCTCCACGACTGATGGATTCGAGCCCTGAGAGAGGGGATATGTTGTTTTGGTCTATATCCATCATTTTCAGAGTCAGTTGACTGGTTGGACATCAGTGGATTGTAATCTTGTAGTTTGTACTTTCACTCTTATATTTAGAAATCAAAGGATGCAGTTGCAGCTATTATCTAGTAATTCATGTGCAATGATTTTATGATCATGTATCTTCTCTGTTATAGTATTTATTGAATGATATATAGCTCCTATTTCATATCTTATATCTTTAGTGGCTTTCCTTATAGTTCATAGGCATAATTCTATTGATTTAGCTCTATTTATATGGAAATGACATTTTGTGTTTCATGCTTCTAGTCTAATGAATTCATGATTAAACATGATCATTAAATCCCTCTACCTTTTTAGACTCTCAAATATACCTAAAAAACCCTAAATCCATCATATATCCACCACTACCTTGCTCCTTTATATCTTTACAGCTGTAAACCCTTTGATACCTAGACCTAGTTATTTGGTTTCATCCCTGATCCAGCATCAAAACCTAAATTTCTCAAAACCTACCTGAGCCTATCATATATAGCCTAATATCTTACATGACACAGTAAATACTTGGTTTTGATCTCATTGAGAGAGCCTTCTCATCTTGGTAGGGCTAGCTAAAAGGTCAAAGTGGTTTGTGGTTACCTTTGTCAGCCTCCTTTTCAGCCTTCAGAGAACTAGTGGAGTTAGTAACATTGGGAAGGATATATTTTAATAATATATCACATTAAAATCATTATTATGTAGCCTTATCACTTATTATTACCATTTAAAAAAAAAAATCGAATCTTACCAATTATATTATAAAATGGCAACAAGATAAATAAAAACAATAGAATTAGCAAAATAAATAAAATAAAATCATACAACAATAGTATAAGTGATTAAATAACACAAGTAAATATCACTCTCCATTATCATCGCCATCATTATCTTCCTTGCTTGGCATGATAACATTTGTTTTCTCAAAAATATGTTTTGATCTAGGGTCGTGTCATAATATGAACCACCAATACCTATCCAATACATCTCGGTAAAAAAACGCATGGTTGCGATTTTTTTGGAAAACATAAGGCTCCCTAGATTCATGCCACAACTTTCTAGATTTGATAGATATCAGCCCACTATCGCGATTTTGCTTTACATTATTCCGATTAGATGTATCCCACCACTTGCACCTAAAAATAACATGTTGGAACGAAGAGAAGTCCACTTGACTAATCTCTTGTATCATACCAATGTAACCTAATGTCCCTTGCATTAGGTTTTGATCACGGTGGCTAGCTGGACTAGATTGGTCTAACTTGAATTACACTCCACAATCTGGTGGCATGCATCCATAATTGACATCATCCATGTAGAAATGATATCTATATGCCCACATATTTGTGCACCTATAAAAAAGTGAAAAAATTGCAGTTTCATATGTCTAATAACCTAAACATATATATATATATATATATATATATATATATATATATGTATGTATGTATGTATATATGTATGTATGTATATATGTATGTATGTATATGTATATGTAGATGTAGATGTATATGTATAAGTATATGTATATGTAGATGTATATGTATAAGTATAAGTATATGTATATGTATATGTATATGTATATGTATATGTATATGTATATGTATATGTATATGTATATGTATATGTATGTATGTATGTATGTATATGTATATGTATGTATGTATGTATATGTATATGTATATGTAGATGTAGATGTATATGTATAAGTATATGTATATGTATATGTATATATGTATATGTATATATATGTATATGTATATGTATATATATATATATATATATATCTTTGTGTGTGTGTGTGTGTGTGTTACAATTCAAAGGTACAGTATGAAGTTAAAACTATAGAGAAAGAGAATATAATTATCGCCCTATGTTTAGCACATCTCTTCAACACGTGGGCAATGACTAGATGCACCATATTTTTGTCTGAATTGATTAGAAATATAACTGTTAGGGCATGTCAATGTCATATTTTCTTTTAAATGATCAAAATAAGGCACTCTTCTACCATTCAACCATTTTAATTCTTTCCTGTCACGATCCCATTTCCTCCTCTTCTCTTCATACAATGTGACCCACAATTGTGTCCCTTCCATATTCTAAAGAAAGAATTTATTGATGGCTTCAATTTTTAATTCACTGATGAAATCAAACCAACACACATATATATAGTACATATGAGATCAAAATATGCATTAATATGAAGTTTAGTGTGAATAGTTAATGTGTAGTAATTTGACAAATGATAAGCTCACACTTACTCTTTATCATGTGCCTCTTTCCTTTAGTTTTGGGAAGCTCCTGTTCTATTTTGTCTTCATCCCTTTCATCACCCCAAATCGATGCACTTGGTGTGTTTTCAATCTTATCGATGTACTCATTAACATAATAGAAAGATTCATACGATATGTAACCATCTCCCGTAGACCCCTCGGGTTTTTCCCTTTATCTAACAAATCTTTCCAATTTCTTCATGTACCTCTCTAAGAAGAACATCCAATGATAAGAAATGACCCAAGCTAATTCAACCTCATCTACTAGGTGAATTAGAAGACGAACTTGCAATTCCATGAGCTCGTCGCTACTTCCTTCTCAAACATACAAAAAATGCCAGCTACCTCTTGACGCCACCGTGGAATGTTAGCCATATCAATATCCTTCGATTTGATCCAACATAAAAATGTATATAATTTAGATATATCACATCGTAGGTCTTGGGGAAATTCATGGTTGATGCACCCACACACGAGTAGAGGATAATGAAATTGCACAATAAATAGTACATTATATGGAAATTAATTATAAAATATCCCATTACATAAAAATCAAAGATTAATAAAATCTTATTTTTGACATACGTACTCTTAGAAGGTTCAAATGGTCATGCGATTTAAACCATGGAAAATGGTCTTCCACAATGAAGCAACATTGTAGTGAATACCCATATAAATAAGGCACCCTCACACACATTATAACTTCCTTTACCAAAGTAATATCATATTTCTTTAAAATCCATGGGACATTATCTTCTTCCAAAGACAAAGAGGGAGTAGCCTTTGTTGTAGCTTCTTGTCTTGGCCAATGTTTCTTTTTAGTTTTTTTAAGAAATAATATCTCTCCTGACAGCCAATGTGTCACTTTATTTCAATGATATGTTCCTCCATAAAGAATATGAAACGTTTTTAAATATATGCATGGGATATAGTAAGTGGGAAATCTTAACATGCTCCCAATATGGGAGCTCTTAAAAGACATATTGATCCAGATTTATGCTGGAACGTAAAAAAATATAAATATAACCATAAATAGAAATATGCAGTGGAAATAACACTTCATTTCATTAATATCAAAGAACTTAATTTTTTTTTCAAACATAATGGAAATAAACTAGCTAGGGCATTGGTAGCTTATCTCTAAGAAGCGATGTCGCAGCTACAGGTGTTTAAAATGTGTTACAATGAGGCTTGAGGGCCTATTTATTATTGAGAAACAATGGAAAATCATAAACATCCAAAAACCTAACCCTAGGAGATGAGGCGCCAAAACTATGGGCCCCGTTTGGGTAAATTGGTACATCAATCTTCCCGCGGACATAACTTTGGCATACAATCTCTGTTTGATGCACATAATACCTCGTTAGAAAGATCTACTGGGGACTACACCTTTTTATGTGAGAAACATCAAAGGAAATTCCTTGTTTCTCTCGATTTTCCCAAAAAAATGTCATTTAGGGCCTCAAAACAGCTCCAGAAGTTCAAGACCCGAAAAACTGCTAAAAGTAGTAAATTGTGCTACAATTAAGGAAACTGAAAAACTGAAAGAAACAATGGTGGGGCCACAAATGGAATAGGAAAGTGGCCACCAATATCCACTTGGATCATTCCTCCCACCTTAGGAAGCAATGGTCCCCATTGCGTTGAGCTCCTCCATGAGATGACGAACCTTCTGCTGAACTTGGTTCTTAGTGAACCACTTGCCTTGGTGAAAGAGTTGGCCAGTTTTGACAACCCGATACCGTTGGATCCTCTCCTAGTGAGTGTTCTCGATTTTCATGTCCATGATACAATCTGTGGTGGCTTTTTCTATGTAGTATGGGTTTAACTATGTTGGTGTGATTTGTTCTGCAATGTCAGAGGTGTCCAGTAGAGGTGGGAATTAGGGTCGAAGGCAGTCCACATTAAATACTACGTGTAGATGAAGGAATGATGGAATATTGAGCTCTAAGGCATTGGCCCATACAGCCTTGGTGATGGTGTAGAACCCATATCAGAGCATACAAATCTTGCAGTGGGGTCTAGGGAGGCGCTCCTTCTACAAATGTAGCCACACTTTGTCGCCCACCTAGAATTTGTGTGGCACACGATGTTGATCATGTCATTGCTTGTATTTAGCATTGTCTCTCTCCAATATTTCATGAACCTGTTGGAGTATGTGCTGAACGCGCACAATGAAGTTGTTCTCTTTGTCAAATTCGGACTGGACATGAGCCAAATCGGCCTCAGTAGTTGCAAATGGAATGGCTACGTCAATGGGACATAGGGGCTGGAATCCCAATCCCACATGAAAGGTGTTGTGGCCAGTTGAGCTATGGAGAGCCTGGTACACAGGGAAGGATCTCATCCCATGTGCATGGATTTTTTTAATTTTACATGCGCAGAATATGTATGATCATCCTGTTGACAACCTCTGTTTGACCATCAGTTTGGAGATGGAAAGTTGTGGACTTGGTGAGCTTGGTGTTCAGAATTGACTAGAGGTTGGACCAAAATGTGTCGAGGAACCTACTATCCCAATCTAAAATGATATACTGTGGGATCCCAAAGTGCACCCACACTCATTGAAAGAAGAGTTTAGTAGTGGCTTTTGTTGTGATATTCTTCTTGGAGAACGCCATAATGGTCATCTTCGATAATATGTCTACGACCATGAAAATACAGTTGTTTCCATGCTTAGTAGAAGGAATTCCCAACATCTAATCCATAAATATGGATTCCCAAGGTCGGCTAATGGTAGGTAGCAAAGTATAGAGGTCTTGCTTCTTCATGGTCGGTTAAGCAATGGCGCAAGCAGTGCAGGATCTGATGTACTTCCCAACATCCTATCGAAGGTTTGGCTAATAGAAATACTTCTACAGTACTGCCAATGTTTTCTCTACCCCAAAATTCCCAGTGAATCAACTGTAGTGTGCTTCCCAAATCATCTTGCCACGCTCACTTGAAGGAACACAAAGGTGTCCTAGGTGACATAGGAGTGCATCTTGGAGGTGAAAATTTGAAACTCGCATACCCTCCAAGTGTGTCTTGTATGTGTGGCCCAATTTTGGATCTCTCTTGTAGAGAAATGGCCAATCAGAAGTCTTGTGCCCAAAATATTTGAGAACTATGGTGAGCGCCACAATCGGTGGTCGGCTAAGGTAGTCTGCAACATTCTTGGTATTGCCCTTCTTGTACTTGATGTTCAAATGAATTTTTTTTAGATATGTGGACCACTTCTGATGGTGATCATTCTGCAGCTTCCCTTTTGTCTGTATGAACTATGTAGATGAATGTTTCCTTCCCCAAAATGTAATTCTGCCATTGTCGGCAAGCCTGCACAATGGAATACATTTCTTTGTCTTAAGTGGGATAATTGCGGACTGTGTTAGACAGTGTCTCACTGTGATATGCCACTGGATGCCCTTGTTGAGTAAGAACTGCCCCAATAGCATAGTGAGAGGCATCTGTCTCAATCTCATATGGTTGTTTCAAGTCTAGTAATGTGAGCACTAGGGCATAGCAGAGGTGATGTTTCAATTCTATGAATGCATTTTGTTGAGATTTCGACCAAAATAATTTTTCTTTTTCTCCTCCCTTTGTGACTTGACTCAATAGTGATATGAGAGAATCCCAACATGAACCTACGGTAGAAATTATCAATACCCAGAAATATGTGAAGCTTTATTAGAGTGGTTGCGGTTAGCCAATCCTGAATGAATTGGATCTTGGATGGATCTACATGCACCCCCGTTCATCAATAATGTATCCCAGATACTGAACCTGGGTCATGCAAAAGGTGAAATTCTCTAAATTGGAATAGAAATTGTGTTTCCGCAGTGTTTGGAGGACCTGTCAGATGTGATGAAGGTGTTCCACCCAATTCTAGCTGAAGATCAGGATGTCATTCAAGTACACTACTACAAATGAGTTGGTTAATGGCCACAACATTTCATCCATCAACCTCATGAAGGTTGCGGGAGAATTTTTCAACCCGAAAGGCATGACCAACAATTCGAAAATTCCCTCCTTGGCTTTCAAGGTAGTCTTCCACACATCGGAGGGTTCGATTGGTACCCAGTGATACCCAAAATTCAAGTCAATCTTGCTGAAATTTTTTGCCCCTTTGAATTGGTACAAAAGGTTATCAATCTGTGGGATCATGTACCTATTCTGGAAAGTGATCTTTTTCAGCACCCGATATTCAATACAGAGTCTCCACGTCCAATCCTTCTTCTGCACTAACATGATCAGGCTCCCACAGGGCAATGAACTCGACCGAATGTGACCTTTCTGCAGCCACTCCTGAATTTGCCTCTTGATTTCATCATTATCCATAACAGAGCATCGATAAATCAATATATTGGGCAGTAGTGCACCTGGGGTTAAATCAATGGGGTGCTTGACCTGATAGTGTAGAGGCACCCCAGTGGGTGAGGTGAAGATGTCCCCGTACTCCTCCATGGCCTTTTCCATTTTTTGTTTTCGTGGGGAGAATCCCTATCTAGAGGTCGTGGCCATAGTCTTCTTCTTGCCCTAAGGGTGGACCATCAGGAAAATCAATTTCCCGATTTTGGAAATGAGCTTACTACATTGTTTTGCAGTAACCAAATGGATAGTGGCAAGTGGTGGTACCTTTGGTATCCTGTAGAGCTTATTACCGAAAGTAACAATAACAACGTGAGACCGAGACTCATATACAACATGTTTCTTCCACAAGTATCATTGGCGTATTAATACATCACAAACATCAAGAGTAGCAATGTCACATAATACCTCATCTGTGAAGGTCTTGATGCTGTAGGGAATGCGATACTAATGGCTAACGGGGAAATGTCGTCCTTGGTGAAGCCACCCGATGTCATATGGTTGTGGGTGTGTTGTGGCCCGAAATCCCAACCTCTTCACGCCCTCTACTGAAATGAGGTTCTTTTGGCTCCCATTGTCGAAAATTAACTATAGCAGGGAACCCTTTACCCACATCTGGGATTGGATGATACACTCCGCCTCCTCTGGATCTTCTAGTTCCTCCTTCTAGATCTTCACGGTGGCAATGGTAGAATTGGGTTGTACATCAATAATTTTCCTCCATTTCTCATTCACCTTTTTGGATTCTAATTCAGATTCAATAGGTGCATCTAATTCAGAATCCCTCATCTCGGCCACCAGTGACTATTTGGCCCAACACTCACTTGTGTTGTGAGTGGAGCTCTTATGGAACTCACACCACTTTCATGTGTCCTTCTTCGGCTTCATGGTGTTTTTTTTTCTTGTGTCTTTGGGAGGTTGTCCTGGGATGCCATGCCTTGGCTTTTTCCTTTGTTCTACATTTTGGGGGATCCTTTCCCTTGCTTTTGATTCGCAAATCCAAATTCTCTCTTCTTCTGTTTGCATTTATACTCAATCTTGGCAACATATCAGTATGCCATACCAAGCTAGGAGATGTAGAATAACTCCATTTCGTCCTGAATGTATCTATGTAGACAACTTTGGTACTTCAACAAAAAATGTTTCTTTGAATCTCTGATACCTAACTTTGTGCACAAGGTATGGAACAAATTCGTCAACTCATGCACATCTTGATTTGTTTGTTGACGTAGCGTAGTCCATTGTATCTACTTGTCCTCGTAGCTCCCCATGGGATATTATTGTTCCTTGATGGAATCTCATAAATAATTCCAAGTGGGTACAACCGATAATAGAGAGGGTTCCCCCTCGTCCTTTTTCTCACAGTAGGTTTCCCACCAGTCCTTGACATTGGGGATAGCTTTGAGGAGTGCAAAAATAATCTTCTCCTGGTCAGAAAACTCATGAACCGAGAAATGTCCTTCTAATATATTCAACCATATATCTATGGAATTTGCATATATTTGGACCTCAAATATGGTAGTTTCAAATTTTAATTGTACCTTAAAAGGATTTGTGCCTCCATAGTGGCAGCTGGATTCCGATGTGCCATCGATGGGCAGTCGTTGAAGGAACTGGGAAAATTTCTCCATCATCGTATTCCTTTCTTTTTCGAGGGCCTCCTCGAGCAATATTTTGATAGGATCTCATGCTCCTACATATTTATTTTCGTCCCCCATGGGTGGCCTTACGGGGTTGTGAGGCTGATATTGCAAAGGTTCAACCAAATCAAGCCCTAACCCCTTATACCTCAACCTCGTTGGGGTCATGCATAGAAGGATGGAGAAAGAGCTTACTGCTCTGATACCACTGATATAGATTTATTCAGGAAAAAAATAGAATACACATATAACCATAAATACAAATAAGCAACGAAAATAACACTTCATTTCATTAATATCAAAGAACTGAAATTTTTTTACAGAAAGAATGGAAATAAACTAGCTAGGGTGCTGCTACCTTATCTCTCAGAAGAGATGTGGTGGCTACATGCCTCTGAATTGTGTTGCAATGAGGCTTTAGGTCCTATTAATTATTGATAAATAATGGAAAACCATACACATCCAAAAACCTAACCCTAGGATATGAAGCGCCAAAACTATGGGCCCTATTTGGGTAAATTGGTACATCAATCTTCACAGGGACGTAACTTTGGCATATGATCTTGGTTTGATGCACACAATACCTCGTTAAAAATATCTATCCAAGGACTACAAAATTTGATGTGAGAAACATCAGAGTAACTTACATGTTGCTCCTGGTTTTCCCAAAAAACAGGGTTTAGGTCCTCACAATGGCTCTGGAAGTTCAAGACCCAAAAAAATGCTAAAAATAGTAAACTATGCTACAATTAAGGAAACTAAAAAATTGAAAGGAAATATGGTGGGGCCCCAAGTGGAATAGGAAGGTGGCCACCAATATCCACCTAAATATCATTTTCATCCCAAGGGGAAATTTCTCAACATAGGTGTCGAAGTATTCTCATTCATCGAACATAGGCTACACATTTGAATTGAGCATTTATGCAAACTCCTTCCCCTTCTATCTCTCATATACTCTAAATGATTGAGTTGCTGTCATTATTTCAAGCCTTTGGGTTCTCTCTGGTTTACCATTGAAAGTGAATCTTTCTCTTCTTTAAGGGTGTTTTTCTAGGAGGAATACCCTGGAGTAGTCATACACTCCCTTTCGTAGGTGCTCAGACCAATTAGCCTTTAGAGAAGTTCCACAAAATTTACATCCATGATACCAATTTATTACAATACCTACGAAATTATTGTATATAGGCTGACATGTTAGTGGCCATGCATATCTAAACAATTGTAGTGAGTTAAATTAATATGGAAAACAATGTTGTTACTAAATAAATCAATAAGAATGTAATTTACCAGAGAAATCTCATAAGCCTATATAGTCATGTATTGTGTAAGCACATATGCCATAAAATGTAAAACTCCTCTCTGTTGTGATGGGCCTTGATACATCATACACATGTATCCCTTCCCATAATTCTTTCATTTCATCTACCAATGGTTATAATTATGCATCCATATTATTCACTTGTCTTCTACTAGGGACTATGAGAGAAAACATAATATTTTCATTCTTCACAAACAACCATGGGGGGATATTAGTATTCATCACTATTATAGCCAAATAAAATAGTTGGTGTTTTGGAGGGAAAATGTGTTGATGCCATCCATGGTTATTCTTAGTCGTAGACTTTGTACTTCATCCTTGAATTTTTTAGGCCATGTATCCTCTATATGCTTCATGGCTATTGAATCTATTGGGATTCACATAACTCTTTACGCACTTCTGTGTGAGGCATGCCATCCCTATAACATAGCTAATTATTTGCAACGAAAGGGTATTTAAATACTTGGGATTATAGGGATGTAATTCAATATATTATGAGGAGGATCATCTCATTTACCCATTTTTTAATTATGGCACCTGTCATGCCCACATTTCAAGCATATCACATTTTCTTCATATTCTCCTATATATAAAATAAAATAATTCATACATGTGTGGTATTATATGTACTCAATACCCGAAATTTTCAACAACTTATTTTCCTCTTCACAGCTACCCAATAAGACAATATCACTCAGAAGAACCTTATGTTTGAATATCCTATAGTTTGTGGGGAATATAATTGTATAATGTCAGTATTTATCATTCATAAAATCGGTCATTTTTAATTTTTATTGTTTGAAAAAATGTAAGGAACTTGATCGATCACGCATGTTAATTACCTCAATATTTCTGAGAAAAATTCATTTGACATGTTAAACTTTGCTTTCATTTTGTATATAAATATTGTTGTCCCCAACTGAGAAGACTTTGACTTTCCACCGGGTCCAAAGAGAATGGTGGTGGAAGCAGATTCCAAGATTTTGAATAAAGTATCAGTGATATGAGCATCATCCCCTAGCTTATCTTTTTGGAATGCATCTAACAACATTTCCTCCATGGTGTTTATATCCCGTAAGTAATCAACCATACCAACCTATATTTTATTTCCTCCATTTACAAATTGTGATGAAGAACTACGATTTTTGTATCCATTCCTAATTGGTGAATCTAGATGTAGTGGGAATTGAATAGGTGGTTGATTCAACCATTCTTTTTATGATTCTTATTCGAACCTTTCTCTTAATGCAACCTTCTCTCAAGTTAAAATTGTAGTGGGGTGCACCAGAATATGGTAGGTGGGTCACTCATCATCACTAGAATCCTTATAATTTCAAAAAATATTGAACGTCATTAGTACAATATCAATTATATTAGTAAGCATGAAAATAAAATTAGTTTGTTGAAATTACATTATACCAAGAAATTATTACCATCTTTGGTCCAGGATTGGGGCTAAAATATGCCATGTTCCTATTGGCAGGGTGAAGAGGTTGTCCATTTTCATCTACCAACTAGTTGTGATATCATGCTCTTGATAAGAGATTCTGAAGTTTTTAAATGGAGGAATATTTTATGCATCTAAAGTATATTTTGAATCAGTATCCTACAAATTTGGATACATTTTTATTAAAATTGATATGGATTAAAAAAACAAAATCAATTAGATAATCAAAATATAAATCAAAGTTGAATTTACTAGAGATGGAAAGGGAGAAATCTGTGCAGGAATTTGATGAGAAAAATGGAAAGAGTTTGAATTTTCAAAATTGGACTTTTGATATTATTGAGATTTTTTCCTTGCATTTGAGAAAAATGAGAAATAAAATTTTGTGTACATATCTAAAATTAATCTCGAGAACAATATAACCACAATCTAAATTTCAATATAGTTTTCAAACCATTTTTCAGGGATAAGGCTAGTTTGATATTTTAAACCCATTCGTTGCACTTATCCTAAAAAATCACACCATCGTGTTTAAAAAAATATTAGCCCTGGGGCGTTCAAATAATAACCGCACAGATTTTCAGCATTCCAAAAAAAAAAGTTATCATATTGGTGCTCTTCTACAAAAACATATCGATGCGTTTAAAAATAAAAACACTGCTACACGCCTATTTTTAGATTTTAAAAAATGAAAATGAATTCAACCCACTTGGTGCTCTTATAAAAAATAGAGCACCGATGATTTTAAATAGAAACCACACAGTTTTATTAAAAATATTAATCTCACAGTTGTAGGATTTCAAATTTTTTTTTTCAAATGTATCATGTCAGTGTATGGAAAACTTTGGCACCCCAACAATGTCAGTGTGCTTGTTTTATAAATGCACTAGTGTGCTTGGCTATTGATGCATCGATGTGCATAGAAATGAAGAAAAAAATTGCGATTTGTTTTTCTTTTTTTTTTAATTCAAAACAAGTGGCAATTGATTTTTTGAAATATAATTTCATAAAGTCTTTTAAATAGAAACAATTTATTCACCATATCATTATTTTAACCAAAATTTCAAGAAAGTGATTTGTAAGAGAGACATACTAGGAACACAATGCAGTAGTAGAATTATTTGGAGCAACATAACTATTTAGAAGATAAAAATATGAAACGTAGGGTGATTCACTCAAAAACCTACATAATAAAAATTTTAAATTTTCTTTTTTATTTTACTAATAAGAAATTTACAATTTATGTTAGGGTTCAATTAAAAGAGATATCATTTGCAAAAAAGACATCACTACAAGGAAAAGACCCTCTAGCGGAGGTTATAAAGGAGGTTTTTACTATTATAAAATTGGCCAAAATTGTCAAAAAGACATTTGCTACAACATCAGTTTATGGTTATGGAGGTTTTGGTGGAGCTTTTAACGGAAATTCAATAGAACTAAAAAAACTAGGTGGCCGAAATTTATTACGGATGTTTTTTTCATCGGTGCGCTATTAAGGTTTCAACGTACCAATGTGTGTCATCTAGACGATGGCCCTGAGGCAGTCGAAGGTTCCTGCACTAGGCCATTAAGGTATAAAACTGCACCAGGCGCAGTGTTGGTGATACAACACACGGGGTCGTACCAATTAGTGTTGGGATTTGTACGGTGCCCATAGGTCGTCTTAACGCACTGGTACTTAGACTTATAGAAACACACCGGTGTGTTGTATAAAAAAAAATGCACCGATATTTATATTTGGTATTGGTATTTGTGGGGTGCCCATACGACGTATAAATGCACCGGTGTGTAGTATGACATAAATGTACAAGTGCGCAGTATTGCACAAAATGCACCAAGATTTTTAATTGGTTTTGGTATTTCTGCGGTGCCCATAGGTCGTAGAAACGCATCGATGTGTTGCATCATACAAACGCACCGGTGTACAGTAACTGACATGCACTGGTGTTCATATTGTATTTTTTAGAAACATCGAGCTGTGACAATGCAATTATTGTGATTTTTCTAAATTCATTATTCATCAAAAGTCGATACATCTTATAACAATATTCATATTAATTAAATTTTTATTAATACATTTGAATGTGATATTTGGAGTAATTTGTTATATCATATCATAATTATTGTGATTGTTTAAAATTCATTATTCATCAAAAGCCAACACATACATATCTTATAACAATATTCATATGAATTAAATTTGTATTAGTGCATTTGAGAACGAAAATGGAGAATGCAATAGAATAAATTAATATATATATATATATATGTGAATAAGACAGTCTTTCTCATACAAAATGGGACAGTTATTGGTATCTCTTTGTCTTTCAATTGGAACACTATGTCCATTACAATAAAAAAAATGTCTGATTTCACACACAAATATTTCAAAAAATACAATGTCTTGCTTTGATATCCAAACATAGTTATCATCATTCTTCGCTTGAACTATTGTCACCGCTAGAGCTACTTCCATGAATTGGGTTATTTTCAGGAATGTTTTTTTCACGGTGTTGATTGTTTTCTTCTTCTTCACCTTCCATCTACAAACATAAAAATAAACTAAAATGAGTGTATATACATTGGTGAGAATAATGAAAATTGAAATATTAAATAATATACATCAGTGTAAATCTAAAATAAAAATGACGTACCATAGCAACAATTGACTCATAAACTATACACATTCTTTCAAAACCATGTACCATGCCATCTTTCAAATTTTAATCTATTGGTGCAGTTCCATACTTTGCTTCCTGCAAATTTTATACCCCATAACAAATCATATATTTAATATAAAAGATTTTTTTGTTCTATTGATTATAGATGAAGCTAAGTAAAACAAGATCATTAGATGCTTACAAATTCCACAATTAATTTATGATATGCCAACATATACTCACAACCCATATTTAACCCAATTTCAATCAATTCGTCTGATGGTTCTTCTTCGTATGTTAGCACCTGTTTGAAGACATTCAATGATGATTTTTGTAAAACAACTTAAAAAATAAAATAAAAATGAAATCTAGTTAAGTTTTTATTAGGAAGTAACAATTACTCACAAACTTAGATATCAACCCTTTTCTTCCTTGTCGTCCTATTTTATGTTCTGAATGGGTTCCATTTTCTGTTCTTTTCTGCAAGAAAAGACTTGAAAATTAATATTTAATGCTAGATTGTTTATTTATTGTACCTAATGATTGAAAAATTCAATGATTACATATTACATTTGAAGCACATTGTTGTTGAGATGGCTCCTCCCTTGATGCAATTTTGTCCATTTCTTTGACCATCTCCTTGCACACCTTTTTGGACATTCCTACTGGCATATTTTTGATATCATCTCGTTCATATTTTGAGATTTTCATAATATTCTTGAAAATGTAACATGACAATAAACTATTTATTTTTTATATTGATATAACAATACATATTAGTTAAAGTTACACATAGTTCAAAAATAATATTTTTTGTAAAGAATTTACAAAGAACTTGTCTTTTTTGCTTTTCTTCATGTGTTATCATTATTTTTGTTACTTGATCTCTTGTCATTCATTTCTTTATCAATCTGAAACATGTACCATATCATTCATTAATATATTTATAAATAAATTGTCAACCTTTCATGTAAAAAATAAATCTTGAGATACTGATGCACCCTTCATTATGTACGCACCGATGTCGGTGCATGGGGGTATTATAAACGCACCACACAAACAGTATAATAGACCGTACGGTGCTCTCCTCGTAACATAGTGCACCAATGCCCTATTTTAGATATGGAGCACTAATTAAAAAAAATTGTTTTTAAATTTTTTATTACACAATACTTGCACGGTGCGCTAGGCTACGCAGGGAGCACTGATAAAAAAAAATCCATTTTTTTCAAAAATTCACACAAGGGCCGACATGGATTGGGATCCATCTATGCAATTCATCCCGTGGGTTGGATGCCAATCTAAAATGAAAATCCCTAATTTTGAAATCACAGAAACATGGAAAGGAAAGGGCAGAAACAAAAAAATTAAGGGTTTAGGATAAAAATGGATTTTTTTTTTGTTTTCTAAAATGAAAAACAAATTCAAATATTTCTCTTACATCATAAAAAAACTACAAAAAAATTTAAAAAATTAATCAAGTTTAATCACGAGATCGTTTGAAATTCTATGCTACAGGGTTTGAATTACTAGAGGTTTGGATTCTGATTGTCTGAATACTTCCGTTCAAACATATTTCGCTACACCACAGTGCCCCATGCTCTCTTGCTCCAAGTATGTCTCCTGCAAATCTCTGGCTGAAAATACTAGCAAAAATAGTGAAATAATGAAAAGTGTTTAGTATTTAAGGAATTGTTTTACGAAATTAGATTTTTGAAAATATTTTGCTGCCTATTTTTCAATTTTTCGGTTTTTTTCACTTAAAGAAAATAGAGTTGCACTTTTTTTATTTGTGGTTATTCATCACCGGTGCGTCACTTAATATCACAGCACCAGTGCATCCATTGGTAGCATGGCACCGGTGTGTGGTAACTAAAATGCACCGGTGCATAGTAACTAAAAGGGACATGTGTGGTTATCAGTACATTAGCACCGATTTGTAGTTAAGGCACCAAAATTAATGTTGGAAATGTACATTTTTCTGTGAAAATATTTGGGCCATTTCTTTTCAAAACTACACCTCTTATTCTTTCAGAAAAAGAAACTTGAACCTTTCCATAACCTACAACAAGAAAAGGTGCCCCATGATCTGCTTGCTGACCCATGATCTACTTGCTCATTTGTAAGTTCCTCCTCCATCTTGGCATCCAATTTCCTCTATTCTCATTTGTGCTTTCTATCTTGATCTTAACAAAATTTATACCATCTTTGTTTTACAAGAAACTGACCTTGAATGTTCTGGGAGCAATGACAACGAGTCCTTCATTTTGCATTTGTTAGCAGAAGAAGACTGATTTTCGAGTAGACGATGCAGTTATTGCATGTGGAGGCAATGATTTCTCATAGAAAATGAGTGTAGAGTTGAGCAGAGGAAAGACATTGCAAAATAGGCTATTACATTAGCTTTTCCAATGGGAAACCGATTTGCAGGTGGAAATATGGTAGTTGCAGTTATCTATGCTTTTCATCCCATAGAAATGGTCACTGGATTTACATTTATAAAACAAGCAGAATTTTTACTGGTTTCATCGAAAGAGAGCATCATTTTCAATAATAAATGGAACCATGGAATCCTTAAGTGTATCCCGTTCGCATTTTGTTCAGCGTTTCATTCTTTGATAAGTGATAATTCACCTATACTTTCAAAAATTTGGATTTTTGGGTACATTCCATGTGATATTCCTCCTTATCCATAGGACCACAACTCAGACAAGTTAGAGATGCCATTCAGGTTCAATTGAAAGCCAAAGATGTGATTTTATGTGACATCAGCTTTGCCGATACAATTTTATGTAAGCCAACCGAAGCTCATATCCTTTGTCTCACGAGAACTCCTACCCCTATTAACAACCTCAATTGACCTTTGGTTACTATCCCTATAGAAATGAGAATGTTTCCCTTCATGGGACCTACCAACCCGATCAACAACGTCAATTTATCTTTCTCTGTTGTCCTTAACTCCATCATGGGACCTCTTAACCCTATCGTTTGCCTCAATCGAATGCTCTCTGCCATGATCAAGAAAATACTTACCCTCATGACCAGGCCTCTTAACCCTATTTTCGGTCTCAACTGATTTTTCTCGACCGCCCTTCTCAAATTTTTCATCAATATTTTCTCCTTTTGTACTATGTAGAGCTCTCTAGCCATCTACATCCCTGTAAGAATCTGTATTCATCTTTCTATTTGAATCACTCATTTTCTCTCAACCGAAATTCAAACTCTCGTCTTTTCAAACCCTCATCTCCTCAAAAAAAATCTTGCACGTGATTTGAACCCTCTTCTGCTCCAATACTGCACTTTACAGAATAAATTTGCCTTCCCAGAAAAGATATTTCAATGACATACCTGGCTCGTGCAAGGTTTTATTTAACCTGTTCCGGTGCGTGGGGTTTTATAGGCGCACTGGTGCGGTTTCGTAAGACCACAGTTTATGTTTTGGCACAGTTTTTTATCATGCACCGGTGTATAAGAGTTGTAAAGCACCAATGTGCTATAGTACTAAGACGCACTGGTGCGGGTTATGATGATAAGCGCACCAGACAAAAAACTAGGAACCTCCACTAGAAATAGCGTACTGTATAATTTTCTTCTTTTTTTTGGTATGTAATATCATAATAAAATAATGATAATTCTAAAGTACATGAATTTATTTGCATTATTTTCTAAACTTTATTATGTTACAAAATTTCATATTATTCTAGATTTATTATTTTATAATTAGTTACAATTTTACAAATTTACAAATTTAAAAATTTTAATAAAATCATTTCACATTAATACAATGTAAATTTTACAAATATTTTACATACAATTACAATTAAAACTACAATTACAATTACAATTACATTTTTACAATTTCACATACAATTATGATTAGAATTATAATTACAATTTTAGAATTTTACATACAATTAAAATTTTACAATTACAATCATTTCAAAGCAATGCAATCAAAATTTTACAAATATTTTACATACAATTAGAATTAGAATTAGAATTACATTTACAATTACAATTACAATTTTATAAATATTTTACATACGATTACAATTTTTTGAATTTTACATAGAATTACAATTTTACAATTTTTCATATATACAATTACAATTACAATAATTTCACAATAAATTGAATATTACAATTACAATTGAAATTTTACAAATATTTTACATACAATTACAGTTAAAATTACAATTACAAATACAAATACAATTTTACAATTTTATATAAAATTTCAATTTCAATTTCAATTACAATCACGACATAATATTTAACAAATATCATGGTCAGCTAATATTAAATTAATTAATAAACATCACAATCATGATAACCATCGTACAAAGATCATATTCAACTAAAAAGCACATTCAAATTCGCTAACTTCATCGTGATCATGATCATCTAACAAAACACAATTAGCATTGTATAACATCATCACAACACAAACATCAAATATACATCTCATGTCAAATAACTCATGCCATCACAAACACATATATCTGCAAGCTGCACATTAAATGAACATATCTAACATGACCTAACAATATACACATCATGATGATCACCAACATGTAAATTAAGTACAACTACAACATGAACATAAAATACATGGATCATATCGCTCTCTCTCTCTCTCTCTCTCTCTCTCTCTCTCTATATATATATATATATATATATATATATATATATATATATAATGTCAAAAATATACAACTGCAATATAAATGTCATGGATCAGCTGGTGGTACAACATCAATAGCAGTACTAGTCGAGGCCTTCTTAGTTAATGGTCCAGCCTGCTCAAGATCATGAGTACTGCTAGATGCTGCAGGTTGCTGACTGGACGTGGTCAATGTTGGCAATATGATGCAGAGTGTTTTCCTTGATGGCAACCCACTTGATGAAGATGATGGCAACCTACTTAATGAAGTTGTTCTTGATGCTTGATGAGTTTATTAATGATGTAAATCTGATGTTCTACAAGTAGCTCAGAAGTACCAGAGAAAGAAATATCGGTAAGGGCCAGAACAATGATGAAAAATGTATGTTACAAGGCATACGCGGGTTTGTTAAGTAGAAGGCGCGTATGCATGCGGAAAAATACGTGCCAAATCGCGTATGCTCAAATGTGCTCTAAATGTGTAAAATCAGGGGTTACTACCATGGTATTGACCCATTGTATTGAGCGCTTTAATATCTAATTGATCCCGTCCAGGAATACCATTAGAAGTTGTGTGGTTTTGGCTCATGGTATTGACAAAGGCTAAATATATATAAGGAGAAGAAAATCATTGTGCAAAGCGTGGGAAAGAGGTCTGGGTTTGAATGAATACTTCACTCTGAAGTATGTCTGAATGGAAAGGGTAACAGTTTGATGATAGATCTGATTCTATGATGCACCTATGAAGAAAATGATGAAGAGGGCTCTCTAGATCTGAAATGTATATGTATCTTCTGGATTTGTTTATGGAATGATTAGATCTGTGATCTGGCGAATCTGTGCTGAAGTAAAGAATGAAGATCTGAGTTGTTTATCTGTTATGGAGAGCTACACTGAAATATCTGAAGATTTATACGCATGTTCGTCAAGGAGAAAGTGCATATATACGCATCTTGTATTCAGCGAAAGCGCGTATGGGAAGTGAAGTCAGCTCTAAAATGTGTGCAGATGTATACGCGGGTCGGTATTTGTGAAAGTGCGTATATACACAAGATAAGTGAAGAAAAAGTGCATATGTAATTTAGGGTTTTCTGAAGTATGTGGTATGAAATGTCTGATCTATTCTGCTATTCTACGGCTATCTGTCAATGATGATCTGGGTTGTTCGAATATTGATTATCCTGCTATAAGAGCAAGTTGTTGGTTTGATGAATGTTCCTTGAGCTTAATTGTGTGGGTTGGATCTAGTATGAAAATTGATGAAACGTGGTCCATGGTGGTGCTGAGGGTTGTAGCCTTCAGTCAGGGGGTTGTAGCTCCCTTCCAGGTGAGGCTGGTAAACGAGAGTAGGGGGTCATAGCTCCCTTCCAGGAGAGGGTGGTAAATGAGAGAAGGTTGTAGCCTTCTGCAGGTGGGTGCCTACGTGCTGGTATGAGTCTGCACCAGTACATGGTTGTAAGATGTTTTCTCTATAATAAAATATTGAAGGCTGAGACAACGGTAGCGGTGGTTTTCTCCCGACTTGGGTTTCCACCTAAAATCCTGGTGTTCATGTGTGTTGCTTATGTGTGATGGTTTATTCTGTTATTACTGCACATGCTTACTGTTAACTAAACATTTGATGAATGAATGATGCATAGACCTAAGTAAAGAAATAAATGCATAATAAGATCTCTGTGTATACGCGAGTTTTATGAAGGATATCCACATGTATACGTGAGTTTGGCTCAGTGAAGTAGCGTATGGGTTTTAGAGAAAGAAAAAGTAAAAATATTTGAGTATGCCCTAAATACTGATTCACCCCCCCTCTCAGTATTTTTCCCAACAATTGGTATCAGAGCAGGTCCTTCTGCAGAAGCTTGATCGCTTGAAGGAGATCCGTCGAAATGGGAAGTCATGAAGGGGTAATGTCTATAAGGCCACCTCTATTCAATGGAAATAATCTGTTATTCTGGAAGATACGAAAAAAATCATATCTGCAAAGTCTTGGTGCAGAAGTATGGGAAATCGTGGAAGGAGGTTATCAGTATCCGGCAAGTATTCCTACTGATGCAGCAGAAAGGAAGAAATATGAAATCAATGCCAAAGTAGTCAATGTCTTATTAGGAAGCATGTCTGAACCAGAATTTGCTAAAGTGATGCAGCTAAATTCAGCAAAAGAAATATGGGACAAAATCATTTTGAGCTATGAAGGAGATACAAAGGTAAAAAGTGCAAAACTCCAAACTCTCATAATTGAATATGAAAATTTAAGGATGCATAGTGATGAGAGTATTGCCAGTTTCTTTTTACGTCTAGATGATATTGTAAATCGTATGAGAAGTTTGGGTGAAACCATAACCGATACTACTATGGTGGAAAAAGTCTTAAGATCTTTAACTTCAAAATTTGAGTCAAAAGTGTCAGCTATTGAAGAAAGGCAAGATCTGCAAACTCTTACTATTGTTCAACTACATGGTATTCTGATTGCTTATGAAATGAGACAAGGAGGTCCCTCTCAAATCAAAGAAGCTGCTTTTAAGGCATGTGCAAAAGGAAAAGAAAAGGAAGATGTCAAGGAATCAAATTATATATCAGAAGAAGAAGAAGCAAATTTTGTGAGAAGACTCCAACTAGGAACTGGAAGATTCAAAGATAAGCTTCCCTTCAAGTGTTTTGCTTGTGGAAGAGTTGGTCATTATGCTACTAAATGTCCTTATGAAGAAAATCATGATAAAGGGAAACAATTTGAAAAGAGAAAGAGTTATTATGCAAATGAAGATAATAATGAAATGTCAAGTGAAGATGAAGAAGATTCTAATCAAGATCTGAAAGTGCTCATGGCAAGGAAGCAAAAGAAGAAGACTACTCAAAGAAAGAAGATACCTCAGAAAACATGTGCAGCAGAAAATGAAGAAGAGGAAACACATATTGATTGTTGTTCTTGTGATTCACTTTCTTGTGCATGCAATGGTGAAGATAGTGAAAGTAACAGTATAAGTCTAGAAGCAAATCTTAAGATCAATGATGAAAGCAATGATTGGAATCAATTTCATAAGAGAGAATCTATCTACAAAGATATGATCTCTAGAATGAATGAACAAAAATAAATATTGAATGGACAGATAGACAAGTATCAAAAGTTGTATGTTTATGCAACCAATCAAAGTGAAAGACTTGAAGCAGAAATCATCTCTCTCAAAGAAGATCTAGAAAAATCAAATAAGAAGAATGAAGAGCTGTTATTAACATGTGAAGAACAAGAAAATTGGTTGAAGGAAGAAATTTTAAAATTGAATGATCAAGTAGAAGAAGGAAAAAGGGTCGAAGAAAGCATGAAGAAGCAATGCCAAAAATTGGAGGTTGAGGTAAACATTCTCAAAGGTAAATTAGAAGAAAGGATAAAATCTTGAGGTTTCAAGATAGTACTAAGATTCTGGACAATATTCTTAGTAATCAAAGGTCTCCTGCTATTAAACTTGGTCTTGGTTTTATGAAACTGTTAAAATAGAATCTAGTTCACAAGGAAGTGCTAAAGACTCAAAGGATGTCAATGCAAAACCTGGAGAGTTGAAAGAAACAAGAAGTCAACCGAAAATCATGAACACTCAAAGGAAATCATTCAATAATGTTGAATTCTTTAAATGTCATAATTATGGGCATGTTGCAGCCAATTGCAGAAGCAGATTGTTTCAGTCACAAACAAACAGATTCTACACAAAAAGGTACTCTGGTTTCTTCAAGGGATATTGTTTTTCATGCAGCAAGTATGGTCATAAAGCAGCTGATTGCAATAGAAGGAAGAATAGAACAACACATTATGATCCTTATGCTTACTTTTCTGGTCACATAAGATGCTATACTTGTAACAAGTATTGACATGTGGAAAAAGAATGCAGGATGAACAGATCTGATAAATTGGACATTTTCCAGCACACGATAAGAAATTTCAAGCAAAGCTGGAAAAAAGAAGGAGGACCGGTCAAAAACGTAGGGAATATTGACCCTACTGAAGCCATCATCTTCTAAAGCTTACTTCTCATAATGACTGCAGGAATGATGTGAGATACATTATAGAGATTAGTAATGTATCATCACAGGGGGAGTAATGTATGATGATTCTCATGGTTGATTTGGTAATTCTGGTTATGTTTATTTTTGACAGTGCATCTGTTGTGAAGAAGACAGGTACAGGTGGTACAAATTCAGGGGGAGATGAAGAAGTGAAATTTCCAGTGTTTCACTTTCCATACGCGGGTTTAAAGAAGTAAAGTCATGTATACACGCGAGTTCCAGTGGACACAGACGCGTATGCATTTATGATAAGAAAACTTGTATGACAGCTCAAGAACAGGAGCACAGGTTCAGGGGGAGCATCAGTCTGACTATTAATGATTTCTTTATTGACATTATACCTTCTTATGTCTCAGTTCTAAATGATGAGGACATATGATGAGTTTATGGATGAGCCCTGATTGCTTTTTGATGAAGAGTATTTTGTTTTATAGATGAGATGGAAGTCTTATGATTCAGAGATATGAATAGATCATGTATATTTTGTTGCTATGGTTCTAACCTTTTATACATAATTCCATCACATGTTGCATCATGATATAAATCGTGAAGATTTTGGTGACACATACTGTCTATTGGAGAAGTTGTTCTGGAATGATAATTCCTCTTGGGAAGAATATGTTGATACTGCAAAGAGTTTGAAGACCTGGTTACTGATATGCTTATGCTACAACTATTGGATGACACTTGAAAACATAGCCACATTGTCTTATTTGTTCTACTCTCATAGATTCCAGGAAAGCATTCAAAATATCTCAGACAGAAGCTGGAATTTATCTCTGCCTTTCTGGAGATCAGATCTATTCAAATTCAAAATATTATCATGGATACATGGATTTCCTAAACGACAGTCGTGTATATACGCGAGTTCATACACAGAAAATCGCGTATGTGTGGTTGCTGACAGATTTCTCTGATTCAGCATTTTTCAGTAGAGCTGCAGTATAATTTGGTGGTGTTCCAGTATTCATAATTATGTTTCAGTCTCTGATGTTTCTTGACAAATATGCCTTGATGATTTGATGTTGAAAGTGTTCAGGATGCACACGCTAAGGGGAAGCATTGGTCATATGGAAAGGATGCATGGATGCACAGTTTCAGGGGGAGCATTAGCCTTGCCGAGCATAATGCCTTGTTGGCATTATGATGATTCTGAAATATGATCTTTCTTGAGTTCTTTTTGGTAGTGGTCATAAGAAGTCATATTTGTAATTTGATGAAAAGGTCATGTTGAGACCTATGATGTAAAATTGTAATATTCAGTCATGTAAGGACTTGTTCAAATTTGTAAACCCACTTGGTTGGGTAGTTGAGTCAAAATGTGTAAACCCTCTTGGTTGGGTACTTGAGTCACATATGGTTGGATCTTTGATGTAAGTATGAGTCATAGAGTCATGTACTTCATTGAAAAATATGTTTAAACATTCAGCATGAACTCAGGGGGAGCATGGTAACTTCAGTGCACAACGCTCTTCTTTCTACATGAGGAGAAAAACCTTGTGTTGGTTTTTGATCCGCCCTTTGCCCTTGATGTCAAAGGGGGAGAGTGACATGGTGTTTGAATAGGGGAAGAATATCATTATGCTTAATGTATCTATCTGTTGTGGTGATCAAACACCATCATGGTTGCCATCAAGTCCAAAGGGGGAGATTGTTGGCAATATGATGCAGAGTGTTGTCCTTGATGGCAACCCACTTGATGAAGATGATGGCAACCTACTTAATGAATTTGTTCTTGATGCTTGATGAGTTTATTAATGATGTAAATCTGATGTTCTACAAGTAGCTCAGAAGTACCAGAGAAATAAATATCGGTAAGGGCCAGAACAATTATGAAAAGTGTATGTTACAAGGCATACGCGGGTTTGTTAAGTAGAAGGCGCGTATGCACGTGGAAAAATACGTGCCAAGTCGCATATGCTCAAATGCGCTCTAAATGTGTAAAACCAGGGGTTACTACCATGGTATTGACCCATTGTATTGAGCACTTGAATATCTAATTGATCCCGTCCAGGAATACCATTATAAGTTGTGTGGTTTTGGCTCATGGTATTGACAAACGATAAATCTATATAAGGAGAAGAAAATCATTGTGCAAAGCATGGGAAAGAGGTCTGGGTTTGAATGAATACTTCACTCTGAAGTATGTCTGAATGGAAGGGGTACAGTTTGATGATAGATCTGATTCTATGATGCACCTGTGAAGAAAATGATGAAGAGGGATCTCTAGATCTGAAATGTATATGTATCTTCTGGATCTGTTTATGGAATGATTAGATCTATGATCTGGTGAATCTGTGCTAAAGTAAAGAATGAAGATCTGAGCTATTTATCTGTTCTGGAGAGCTGCACTGAAATGTCTGAAGATCTATACGCATGTTCGTCAAGGAGAAAGCGCGTATATACGCAGCTTGTATTCAGCGAAAGCGCATATGGGAAGTGAAGTCAACTCTGAAATGTGTACAGATGTATACGCGGGTCGGTATTTTTGAAAGCGCGTATATACGCAGGATCAGTGAAGAAAAAGAGTGCATGTAATTTAGGGTTTGCTGAAGTATGTGGTATGAAATGTCTGATCTGTTCTGCTACTCTACGGCTATCTGTCAATGATGATCTGGGTTGTTCGAATATTGATTATCCTGCTATAAGAGCAAGTTGTTGGTTTGATGAATGTTCCTTGAGATTAATTGTGTGGGTTGGATCCAGTATGAAAATTGATGAAACGTGGTCCACAAAGGTGCTGAAGGTTGAAGCCTTCAGGCAGGGGGTCGTAGCTCCCTTCCAGGAGAGACTGGTAAACGAGAGCAGGGGGTTGTAGCTCCCTTCCAGGAGAGGCTAGTAAATGAGAGAAGGTTGTAGCCTTCTGCAGGTGGGTGCCTGTGTGCTGGTATGAGTCTGTGCCAGTACATGTTTGTAAGATGTTTTCTCTATAATAAAATATTGAAGGCTGAGACAACGGCAGCGGTGGCTTTCTCCCGACTTGGGTTTCCACCTAAAATCCTGGTGTTCATGTGTGTTGCTTATGTGTGATGGTTTATTATGTTATTACTGCACATGCTTACTATTATCTAAACATCTGATGAATGAATGATGCATATATCTAAGTAAAGAATTAATGGCATAATAAGATCTCTGTGTATACGCGAGTTTTATGAAGGATATCCGCGTGTATACGCTAGTTGGCTTTAGAAAATTAGTGTATGGGTTTTTAGAGAATGAAAAAGGAAAAGTTTGAGTAAGTCCTAAATACTAATTCACCCCCCCCCCCTCTCAGTATTTTTCCCAACAGTCAATGGTCCAGCCTGATCTCCATGATGACTGCTGCTAGATCCTAGTGGAGGTCGCTCATCTGGCGCGGCGCGAGGTGAACAATCATGAGATGATGACTCACTCCTCGCGGACTATCGATCACGTGTTGCATCTCAACCACGCCTATAACGTGCAACGGTCCTCCTCAGCTACGTAAATAATGTCGTAGCACCTACGACATGCCGCATCAGGCTGTACATGTCACGCAGCATGCCCCTCCACATATGTAACGGCCTACCATCGACCTGTATGTCTCTCATATTAGCGGGCCTGATGCCCACCTCAATAATCAATGTAGTGAGTTGGTCGCCCAAATCCATCCTATATCTTCTATCAAGCCAACCATGCCTAGCAAAAGGTAGTACCAGCGCACCAGCAGGAACAAGTCTCTCTACACCAGCCTCCTGATGATCATCTGGCTTGCCTTGATCTTCATCAGGATCCACACTTGGATCATGTGGTGGTGTCAGCATCTCCTCGCCATCAAAAGACCCAATGTCTGCAAAATATATACAAGTACACAACAATAATTAGAAATTTTCATTACACAATTTAATAAAAACACGTTAAAGAATATGTTAGAATAAATTTAAATAAAACAATAACATTACCTCTATCATCCAGTGGCTCATCATCTATGAAGAGGATGTTAGCACACCCTCTCCAGTCCAATCGATCATAAGGACAGGGGACCATAATGAAGGGATTCAGCTCATCAACACTCGCTAGCAACTCCAATGCATCATGGGTATTCCTCGCTAGAAACATAGTCTCACCCCTCTTGGGCGTCATCTGCTCCCCACATGTGCATTCGTGCCTCGAACATCAACCTATGTGGCTGTTGAGAAAAATTAGGCCTCGTATCTAGAAAATTCTCAAAAAATAATCAAAAGATCTCTGAAGCAAAAGGGAAGTTGACCCTCCCTTGTGCATGAGCACAACATCTATCTAAGGCTCTACAAAACTACTGCAAAAAATGCCAGACCACCTCACAATTTGTGGCTCCTGTACTAAAGAATCAACATAATATATAAGTGAGAAACTAATGTTTTGCTTGTCATTAGTGTTGTGTGAAATGGTCGAAATCAGAAGTGAGAGGCACCTCACCTCCTCACTACCAAATTCACCAATACGTAACTGACCTCCGGAGACCTAAAAATCTGAAGGAGACAGTACATTTGCTCTAATGTATCTTTGGGAGTGCTCTAACTAAATTCCTGCTACATAGCCATCTAGAACCTCTGGGAACGAGGGAAAATCCACCCCTCTCCTCGATAGCCCTGTAATGAAATACATGTCCTCCTCAATGGGCATGTACCACTCGTTAGGACCAACCCGGAAAGCCTGTCGGTGGGCATTCCACCTGCGGATAAGATGTCTCAAAAACACACCATGGCCCTTTAGGGAAGTAGCCTCCTCATAGAACTTGAGGAGGCCTACCTGCTTTTGGAGCCTCTGAGTAGTTGTTGTAATAGGGCAAGGGTATGCATCTCTCTCCCTCTCTCGTGCCTCCCACAGGTGAACCATGTCATATTGCTCTGCCTAATGTTGTTGTTGTTCCCCCTCTTCTCTCCGAATGATTGACATATTAAATAAATAAAAATTATTAAATGAGACATATATTTAGGAATATACATATATAATTACTTTTGGAAAAAAAAAAATAACATTCGGTGCGCCACAAAAAACAGTCATGCAGTGGTTTCGGTGCATATTTTGTTTGTTGCGCACCAGTGGCGGTACCCCAAATGATATTCAACGCACTGTAGGCGGTGCACCTAAAAATTTTCATAGCACCATTTACAATGCATGGTGTCACGAGTGTGGTACACTGACTAAAATCTATGCCCCGACGCGTATAGTTGGGTCAGCGCACCGACCTCTTGACTTCATTACATATTCAACGGTGCAGTATTTTACTAGGCTGCACTGTTGAACCTATAGAAATGCCAAATGCAGTGCGCTGACAAAAATACCACCCCGGGATGGATATTTCAGTCAACGCACCGCGTTGCCGCTATTCCACCTGATCAACGGTACAGTCGACTAAACGACCACACCACACTTTTTTTTTTAATTTTAAAATAACACAGTGCTCCTTTTGGTACCACCCCAGAAATGGTGTAGATACCATTGGCACTAGTTGCAGTGCGGCCTATAAATTTCACAGGCAGCACCACTTACGGGTGTGAGCCAAATGGCTTGAGCGCACTGCGCGACAAATTTTTTTTTCTTTTAAATGGTTAATTTTAAGGTTATTTGAAATTCTAATCCGCTAAAAACCTTAATTATGGAAAAACAAGAAAAATACATGTACATTGGCTGTAGAGGAGGCATATTGGCTGTAGAATTTGCAAAAGAAAATTTTCCCACCTTTTTTCAAAATGCACGAACACGAAAATGCACGAACATTGTGATAAATCAACACACCGATAAATCATACAACACAATGATTTATCTGTGCTATTTGGAAGAGGCGTGTTCGTGCATTTTCGTGCTCCCTTTGTAATACAACACACCGATAAATCATTGTGATGTGTTTAGCCTTACAAATCACATTGTCACAATTTAAAATTAATTTTCCATGACAGTGTTGACCAATTAAAAACTCAGTGTGTTTAATGTTATAAACACACTAGTGCGTTGATTCAAAAAAACACACCAATTACTAGAGCTTATTTTGGCTGAAAATTATATGATTTATTTCTAAAATATATTAAATGGCTTATGTATTGAATGGTATAGGTTTTCTATTGATAAACAATGTTTGAGAAAGTCTAAAATAACAGAAATATTGATCGACGCGATGATAACACATAAAAAGGAAACAGAGAAGGCAAGTTATTTGTAAATTATTTACAAAATTAATGTGTTTGAATTAAATGTAATTTTAACTAATACACATTTGTATGTGTGTGTCATGCTAAGAGAAAAAATGAACAAGGTTGATAATATTATTTCTAATCTAAGTGCACAAGATTGTAAAATCCTCTTAGAAAAATTGTAGAATGAAGAATGAGGTGAACGAAAAAATACTATTCAATATGATTTTTTTTATTGATTAATAATATACTTAAGAATATTAGATAACATGTCTTCAACAATATATTAATTTATATATGTTTAATGTTCTACAGGGAGTAACAACTAAGGAAAATATCAATGTCATTCTAAGAAAAGAAAAATTATAGAACATGTAAACGATGATGAATTGGTCCTTAGCTCATCTAGAGTGGTGTTGGAGGTTAATGAAAGGGGTGAATTTTTTACAGAACTATGAGGCATCTGGTGGAAGGAAGGTATAGACATACTTTCCACTTAAAATGCAAAAATAAATCCAATGATTCTAAGAACCAAATTATATCTAAACTACAGGAAGTGTTTCGAGCACAATGTTCAATGAGACATGTCACACTTACAATAGAAAAATAATACAACGACAAAAAAGAATCATTAAAAAGGTAATATTACTCATTATAAAATGATTTTCTAGAATTATATGCATATATTACTACAACTATTCATTTATTAATATTTGTTTATTAATCATTCCATCCTTAAAAGTTTCTCTGTTTATGAGTCACTTCTTGCTATGGTACATTGTTTTTCAATTTAAATTGATGTATATGATTTATTTCAATCTTCATTATTCTCACCAATGTGGATACAATTGTTACACTTTATTGTTACATTTGAAGATGGAACCAAATCAAGAAGACAAAAATAATCAATGCAATCAACAAAACACTCCTTCAAATAATTTAAGTCATGGAAGTAGCTTGAGCACTGACAATATTTTCAGCGAAGGACTATGATCTATTTTGATATCAATGCAACTTCTTGTATTTTTTGAAATAATTGTCTATGAAAATTAGACATTTTGTTTAATGTAATGGACATAGTGTCCCAATTTAAATACAAGGGGTTATCAATAACAATCCCATTTTGTATGACAAAGTGCCTCTTATTGATATATAATAAAATACACTTCAATTTATTCTATTTTGTTATCCAATGTCGTTGTGAAATTTTACAGCACAGATTAAATATTATGATGAAGATATGAAAGATCTAATAATATAAAAAACTAATCCAAACATTGTATACAAATGCACTATCAAATTTTAATTTATATGAATATTGATATAAGATATATGTCGATTTTTCGATAAATAATGAATTTTAAAAATTATAATAATTTCACTGTCACGGGTCGATATTTCCAAAAAAAGGAAAATCTCCTTCGAAAAATTGGTGCGTCTATAACATAAAAAAGCATCGATGCATTATTTTAGATAAAATCACTACGAAAACATATTTTTGCATGATCAGTGCCTTTTCAGAAAACAATAGCATTAAGGCTTTTATTTCTTCAAGCACTGGTATTTATTGAGATTAACAACCCGATGCATTGTAATTCTCAGCACACCAGTGCTTTCATTGAACTAACATTCTGATGGTACAAAATATCAGTTCTAACCCAGTTCATTACGAAAACAAACAGCGCTGGTACTTTTGTATAACTAACGCGCCGGGGTGTTTGTACAAACAATACGTATCATTGTTGCAACTTTTAAAAAATGCATCAGTATAAGAATTATTTTTTACGTGCCCTGGTGTCGTGTCTTACAAGAACTCCCTGGGGCTATTTGATACAATAGCACTGGTACAATATATATTATGCATCAGTGTTATTTGCATTCAACGCCTTGGTTCTATTAGTTATGTATGTCAATTGGTGCTTTTATATATGTAGCACATCGATGCTACTTGTTCCATGAAGCGCACCACAAAAAAAAAAATCCGCTAAAACCTCTGGTTGCCCATATTGTTTCAGTCGTGATAAAATTCCATTAAAACCTCTGCTAAAATATCTTTAATCACAAATAAATGTTTTAATAGATGTCTTTTTGGAAAAAAATTTCCAATTTATCACACTAAAAACCATCGTTATAACCTCTTCTAGAAGGTATTTTCCTTGTAGTGTGAATTTCTCTATACGCGTGTCTATTTAAACTGATTGAGGTAATGTTTGTATAATATAGAAAGCATACATAATTTATGTGATGGGATTATGGATGCAAGAATTTGATAGTGGATTGAGTTTCGAGAAATTTGTCATAGGAGGAATGTGATTCTATCAAGGAGGATTCAAATCTTGTCGAATTGTGAATTTGATTTGTAGAACATTGCTAGAGAATGCTTCAGATAAAGGCATTACATTGTGTTCATTAAAAAATACCTTAATGTGGATGGTGGACCCCTTGATTCTATACTCAATTGTTTCAAAGGATAATATGAAGAAGTAAAATCGTGATCCAATTACCTGACTACTACGTTCCTATTTTTGGAGAAACAAAGTATGATCATACAAACTAGTGTCTTGTGATACCAATATAAGAGATATTAGAAGCAATGGGGAGTGTTTTTTTAGATGGAGGATGAAATATGTTGGAGTTAGCAACAAAACACCTTATGGTGTGAGGGATTTTTGTCAATTTTCTCAACTATTTTCCCAATACCCAAGGCTAGTGTCAATTTATAATGCTTGGAACCCCATAATTGAAATATAGAAAAATGAACACATCAACCACGTTATTATTAACACAAATATTCATCTGATTAGCATATAATTTTCAAAAGAAAGCATCAGTAGAAAACATATACCTACCGAGCGAAGAACTAAAATAGATCTTTTAGGTGATTTTGGAGTTATAACATCATCCAAGTCCTGCTAACTACAACAAAGTGTTGGGGAAAACTCTTCTCCAAACCTCAGACAAGTTGAAAACAATATATATCGTAGTTTTCACCCCGGATCTCTCAATCAACTTATTACTACCAATGCCCTTTATGTTGCATCATTCCCTTCCTCAAACACTAAGTGAATGAATAAATGTTTCTCATATTCATTTTCTGCCATTAAATAGAACCAAGTGTTCTAGAATGGTATGGGAATTGGAAAGGATCTACATGTGCATAATCCATGTGTTATCATGCGAACTTTTATCTATTTATTTATTTATTATTATCTTTTTCTTCATTATTTCTTATTTAATTTCTTTATTATTATCTTTTCTTCATTATATGTTGTTTTATTAGTTTATTATTATTTTTTCTTTGTTATTTGTTCTTTTTTAATTTATTATTATCTTTCTTCATTATTTTTTATTTTATTTATATATTAATATTATTCATTTTCTATTTACATATTTATTTATTACCCCATGTTTTCCCAACACCCTCTATTGAACTAGTATACCAACAAGCATCGAAATTTATCTCACAACAATGGGGAAATCCTAGGGAATCTCAAGCCTTTTTCCCAACTTTCAAAAATAGGCATGTAGCCCCCTCGGTCTCTACCATAACCATAAATGTCACCCCAGGGCTTAGGCCTCATCTACCGCAATGCAGGCCTCTGATCCTAGTACTGAATGACTTCAAGCATCTCACAAGGTTGTTCCATCTCCCTCCACAACTCACTAACGTGCACAACCCTGGGCATCTAATTTCTTACACCACTTATGGACTTCGACATCCCAATCCAATTTTAAGCACTTGACCTCCCCAAGAAATATCCATATAGATTTACACAAGACAAAAGAAACATCGGCATATTTAGTGTTGATTGAGTCTGTTACCATGCCATATGTTGTTGCACATTCTCCCTCATAGATATGGGCTCCCATGAGAGCCTCAAATAGATCAGTCTTCCTAGCTTATTTGTGCATATGTAGTGTTGATTGAGTCTGTTACCATGCCATATGTTGTTACACATTCTCCCTCATAGATATGGGCTCCCATGAGAGCCTCAAATAGATCGGTCTTCTTAGCTTCTTTGTGGAATTCCTGTCTATCACCACATCCCAACATGCAACCTGTTATCCATGATAACAATTAGATTGGTCTTAAGATAATTTTGTTGAGTCACTTAAGGTTGAATAACGTATTTTGAATTTATAATTTTCAAAAATTTCACAAATGTGTGGGGTCTTAAAAGTTATCATTAATGTGATAGGTGTCAATGTCAAAGAAAAAACTCAAAAATATCTCATGCATAAGTTAATCTTGTCATTTTAGTAAATTTGGTACTTTGACCAACTTCCATAGAAAAATCAATGTAAAAAGGTTAGGGTTTTTTATGGAAGATCCTGACACTTCCGTATCAAATTCACCCTCCCGAATACAGGATTCACTACAAAATTTGTTTTTCTTGCTAACGGTGGGGAAAAGGATGTGGATTGTCATAAAGGGTCGAATCATTTGTTTGTTAGAGTATATTGCCTCATTATTTTTCCATTCCATTATTTTTCATCATATGTATATGCATGCTTGGTAATCATTTCCCTTTCCGACCTATTCATTTGAATTTCCTATTTCAAAAAAATGCTTTGTTCTCATCCTTGTAAGATGCTTCAATTGTCTTGGCAGTGGTTTGGGGGTCTAGGTTCTATCTAGCAACTGTCTTAGGCTAGGTTTTACTTGTGTCAAAGGTTTTTTGTGTTGTCTCAAAAAAACTTTGCAGGTGTCAAGGAAGGGGTTGATCAGCACATAATGGAGTCATGGAATCACAAAATAAATTGCATAAAGGTGGAGCTATTGTTAGATACGAGCCCATGGACATGAGGTTGCTCGAGGAAGACCCCTCCTTCTCACAGGAATTTTCTAGTTTAATATGCCTTCAATTTTGCCAAAAACTATAGGGATACCATACACAGGTTTCAAAAGATTTTGTTGTCAATATTACAAGTACGGGGTCGAAATTAGCCATATTGAACTTTCATGTGTCTTCTGACACAATTGCACAAGTTACTGAGATCCCAATATCAGGAGAGTCATGGTTTAAGGTAATTAAATTCAAGTTGCGCAACTATGATGAATTCTTGAAAGAGGAGCATAGAGGAATGGATATGAGTTGAGGCATCCCTAGAACATAACTTAAGGAGAATTTTTCCAAGTTCTTAATGGTGATTCAGGAAAATTTCACCTATGAAGGTAGATTCCATATTATTTATCAATACCACTTCAAACTACCGCTGCAATTCACAGGTAAGAAACCACTGGATGTGCCTTTTTATTTGTTTAGGATCACGGGAAAAATGGCAGATAAGGTTTAGGAAAACCTAAAAACAGTGATACCTCTATCTTTCATCATGCTTTAATAAAATTGTTGGTAGTGGAAGAATTCAATAAACTGAAAAGAGATTGCTCTACATTCCTATTTATGATTGGATATGAAGCTTATGTCCTCACTCCTAAGAAGACACCAAAATCCAAGTCCAATACACCAAAGAAAAACAAGGAGTCTGGAGTTGAACCTGTAGTTGATCATGAGACCGAAATACATCCTGTGGTAGAACCTATGGTGCTGGAGGTTGAACAAGTGTAGGAGACTATGGTGCCAAAAAATAATTCTACCAGCAGTCAGGTAAAAACATACACAAGGACCCACAAGAGGATTACTAGAAGTAATACTGAGGGAAGAGGAAAGTTAGAAAACATCTTGGAGACAATTAAAATTGAAGAGACTCTTGTTGTAAAGCCTGCTGAAATCAAGGGAGCAAGGACTAAGAAGAAGAAACTTAAGTCTAATAAATTGGACTTTGCACAAGAATATTCAAGTTTTATTTTTAAACCTAGGAAGCTATTCACTAGGTCACAAATTCCTAATGGGAAAATGCCAGAGAATTTTCCATTAGATGAGGAAATACCAGAATTATCTCCATTAGAGGCAGAGTTAATCAAGAGAATAAAGAGTAAAGAGTAAGTTCAGGAAAAGACTGAGATGGAGCTATTTCAAGAGAAATTGAGGGAAGATAGAGCAGAGGTTCTATAAATTAATTTGGAGTTGGAATATTTTAGAAAAGAAAGGTTGGAGATGGAATATTTCAAAAAGGAAGTGAGAAAGAAACTAGATTTTTACAATGAAATGGTAGATAAGTCAGAGAATATGCGAAATAGGGCACTGCCTCTACATATGATTATGAAGCATATTTACAAGAGGAATAGGTGGCTACAAGAAGAAATAAAGAAGCCACAAGATCAAGTCAAAGACTTGGAATCACAGATGGAGATCGTACAAGAAGAATTGAAGAAAGAAGGTCTTAAGATGATTGTGCAAGATGATAATGGTACTACATGAAACATGGTAAGGCAACCCATTTCTTGATCATATTTTTGTATTATACTATAATAATAGACATGTACAGGCTTCAATAGTATTTTTGTGGTAAAAAAAGTAGAAGGTGAAAAATATCAATAAACCAAGTACTTTCGTAGCGAATCCCAGGCTTAAAGACGAAATTTTGCTACAAAAGTGTTGTAGGTTTCTTTGAGGGTAAAATTCTACAACAATATTAGAACTAGGATGGCTTAGAGCATGTGCTTACCTCATTAGTCCCGAGGAAGATCCTCCAATAATCAAAATGGTCAAAAATTTTGTAGAAAGTGGATTTTGAAGGTTTCTGTGAAAGTGTGCTACGAAATTTCCTGTACTCTGTTCTTCTTCCAGCATTAGGTGTTTCTGACCATTTTAAGTATTCATCGTGGTGAAAAGGTGGATGAATCATAAAATAATATCATGAATATGATTGCTCCACTTGTTCAAGGGGTCATCTCAGCAGTCAAACTCCACATGGCTGACAGCTCACCATGATGCCAGCTCATCAATTAGACAGCTCGTCATCAACTCAGGTTTATAAGATCTTAACTCCAGTGTAACAGTCAGCCAACACCTTAGCATGGCATTTTGGTTCGATAGGATGACAAGCATGGGTTGTTAGAGGTTTTTTTTAGAGTTATTAATGGTCATAGAATCCTTTTTTATTACAAATTCCATTAAAATGGAAAATATCCCTATTAATGCTCAATATGATGTAATCTTATTTGAATTAGGTCTCTAGGTCAATATCGAAGTCTAGCCCAGGTGGCCGAATACCATTTTTAAATATATCTCACTCTATAATTGAGGGGTTTTTTAGGATTTAAAGGTTAGACGAATGTAATGAGAGGGCTATTATGTAATTTATTTCTATCAAGCTAATATACAGTTGCAGCAGTTGTTTTTTAGACCTGAGATTTATTTTGAGCTTATGTATTTGTGTCTTTCCATTTTCCATATTGTCATAAACCTCATAGTATCATGATTACTTTAAATTCATAGTTTTATGCTCCAATTTCCTTCATGTACTATGTTTTTGTTGTAAAACATTTTATTTTAATAATAATTGCCTCAATTTCCATGGATTGTATTTGCCTATAATTGAAGTCCCATAGCTGACTCCATCCCTAATGGTAGCCTTCATACAACCTTCCACCTGCAAAATCACTTAAAACACAAAATTATTTAGCCATATGCACTACATATCTTATCTTGAATATTCATTTGTTTTCTTATAGAGAGCCTTCTCTGGTTGGAAGGGCTAACTTCTTGTCTAAAGTGGTTTGCAATAGTTGTGCTAGGTTGACAGTTGAATAGCCCAACTAGTTCCAGATTCGTAATAACACAACCCATGCATTAGTTATAATCATAAAATCATATAAAATAGACCATATGCCAACTCTTTCATGACATCATGAGAACATAACATCATTGTTTTCACAACATTCTGAATAGTAAAAAATTCATGCTCATGCATGTCATAAAACTTGCATGAAATAACCACATGCTTCACATCATCATAAGTTATAAGTATCAAATATATATTGTGATGTAACCTAATATTTGGAACCACGTATTAACATAAACTTATTCAATAACATCATAAATATGAGAATCATCTCAATTCTAGAGAAATACTAAACTACAAACACTATTATCATGAATCATCATAGAAATAAATTTAATTTTCTTGCATAAACAATGAATTCCAAAAATGAAACAAGATTATTTAACATCCATGTAGGTTCTTGATGGTAACTTTATTTAAATTTCAGTAATCGATGCAAAATTTATGTGTCGCATCCTTTTTCATCAGAAATAATACTTGAGCTCCCCATGGTGACACACTTGGCCATATGCAACCTTAATCAAGCATTGTTTTTCAGTTTTAGCTTTAATTAAACCAAAATAGTACTAATATGGTACAACGCCTTAGATGCTAGTGTTGACCTAGGCACTAATTAAATGGATAAATCAACTTCTCTTTGAGGAGGTAGTCACAGAATAAAGATATACATTTTGGTTCATTTTGGTTCTTTATTTGTTATTGTACTAGTTTAAATTTAACTCTTTGTAATAATAAATATGAATTAAATAATACAAATATGAAACTATATTAGATTGAAACTTTTGGAAAATAATAAATTTGATTTTTTCTTAATGAACATCACAAAAATTATTATCTTTTCCACATATAACTTATCACGAGATAGCCACTAAAATTCATTTTTGCACATTTCTCCTAGCTAATTTACATCATGTTCAGAATGATAAAGCCATTTCTACTTTTAAAAAAATTCGTATAAATACATAAAAATATATATTTATTTTACATTATCTAAATGGGAATGAAAAATGCATCACCAAGTCTATTTGAAAGTCAAACAAATGCCTCTTAATCACCATCAAAAATTTGGTGTGCTTGATATGTTAGTCTCACACCCACCAGGGATAAAATGATATATGTGTGCAGCGATGCATAAGTGTGATACCCCGTTATAGAACTTTAAATTTTTGAACCAACATTGGTGTGTAATATGTATGTGCACATTGTTGAAGGTGTGGTTGTGTTTAAAAGCACATGACTCTGGTGCATGATTGTGTTTTTAACACACTAATGTTTTTTTTTGTTTTTTTAATTAAAAGTTACATTTCAATATTTATAAATATATTTTTCATTTAATAAAAAAAAAATAATTTACGGATGAGGATGATCTATTTCATATGTCAATCATGTAGTAGATATGTTAGTAGAGGGAACAGTAATAAGAGAAAATGTCAGACCCATACAATATGGTCTAACCATGGGAGGGAAAAGAGAGGGATAACAACTAATTTTTTTCCTACAATACACACTCTCGGTTTCTTACCTAGATCTCAAAGGTCCCTGCTACAAACCGCCATGACACCATGGATTTCGGAAATGGAGCTATAAAAATTTTATACTCTTTTAAACCATGTCTATTCAAATGGTGAAATAAGAGTGAAATGAGAAGGCAATGGTATGGAGAAAAAATATCATATTAGGGTTTCATGTGTCTTATCAGTCACACACCAAAATAAAGTCAAAACTTGCAGGCATGCCTTTAACACCACCGTCGTATCATATAGTTGATTTCCTTCAAACCAACAACATGATGTATATGGCTTAGGCTCATGAATTTCAATGACATGATGTATATGGCTTGGGTTCCTGACCTTCAATGATCATTCTGGGAAGGATAGATTTTAATAATATATCACATGCAACTCCTTATTATGTAGCATTATCACTTATTATTACCATTTAAAACATTTTTGAATCTTACCTATTATATTTTAAAATGCCAAAAAGATAAATAAAAAAACAATATAATTAGTGAAATAAATAAAATAAAAGCATACAACAATAGTAGAAGTGATTAAATAACACAGGTAAATATCACTCTCCATTATCAGCGCCTTCATTATCTTCCTCGTTTGCCATGATAACATTTTTTTTCTCAAAAAAATTTTTTGATATATGGTCATGTCATAATATGAAACACCAATACCTATCAAACACATCTGGGTAAAAAAAAACTTGGTTGCAATTTTTTTGGAAAACACAAGGCTACCTAGATTCACGCCCCAACTTTCTAGAGTTGATAGATGTCAGCCCACTATCACGATATTCCTTTACATTATTCCAATCAGAGGTATCCCACCACTTGCACCTAAAAATAACGCATTGGAATGAAGATAAGTCCACTTGAATTATCTCTTGTATCATTCCAGCGTAACCTAATTTTCCTTGCATTAGGTTTTCATCACGGTGGCTAGCACGACTAGATTGGTTGAACTTGAATTCCACTCCACAGTCTTGTTTCATTCATCCATCATCGACATCATCCATGTAGAAAATATTTCAATATGCCCACATAGTTGTGCACATATAAAAAAGTGAAAAAATTTCAATTTCCATTGTCTAATAACCTGAAATTTTTCTATATGTGTGTGTGTGTGTGTGTGTGTGTGTGTGTGTGTGTGTTACAATTCAAATGTACAATATGAAGTTAAAACTATACAAAAATAGAATATAATTGTCGAGTTGTTGCACCCAATACCTATGTTTAGTGCATCTCTTCAACACATGGGTGATGACCAGATGCACTGTATTTTTCTCTCAATTGATTAGCAACACAGCTGTTAGGGCATGTCACTGTCATATTTTCTTTTAAATGATGAGGATAAGGCACTCTTCTACCATTCAACCATTTCAATTCTTTCCTATCACTATCCCATTTCTTCCTCCTCTCTTCATACGATGTGACCCACAGTTGTGTCCCTTCCATATTTTAAAGAATGAATTTATCGATGGCTTCAATTTTTGAATTCACTGATGAAATAAAAAAAAAACACATATATGTAGTACATATAATGAGATCAAAAAATGCATTAATATGAAGTTCAGTGTGAATAGTTACTGTGTAGTAATGTTATAAATGAAAATCATGGACTTAATTTTTATCATGCGCCTGTTTCCATTCGTTTTTGGAAGCTCCCCTTCTCTTTTTTCTTCATCCATTTTGTCACCCCAAATCGATGCACTTGGTGTGTTGTGAATATTCTTGATGTACTCATTGACATAATAGAAAGACTCATACGATATGTACCCATCTGCCATAGACCCCTTGGGTTTTTCCCTTTATCAAACAAATCCTTTCAATTTCTTCATGTACATCTCTAAGAAGAACATCCAATGACAAGAAATGGCCCTAACTAATTCAACCTCATCTACTAGGTGAATTATAAGATGAACTTTCAAGTCCATGAAACTTGTTTCTAGTTCCTTCTCAAACATACAAAAAATCTCAGCTACCTCTTGACGCCATCATGGAATGTTAGCCATATAAATATCCTTTGATTTGATCCAACATACAAATGCATATAATTTAGATATATCATGTTTTAGTTCTTGGGGGAAGTCATGGTTTCCACACACTAGCAAAGGATAATGACATTACACAGTAAATAGTACATTACACAAATATTAATTATAAAATATCCCATTACATCAAAATAAAAGATTAATAAAATCATGTTTTTGACATACGTACTCTTATAAGGTTCAAATGGTCATGTGATTTCAACCATTAAAAATGGTATTCCACAATGAAGCAACATTGTAGTGAATACCCATATAAAGAAGGCACCCTCACACACATTATAACTTCCTTTACCAAAGTAATATCATATTTCTTTAAAATCCATTGGACATCATATTCTTTCAAAGACCAAGAGGAACTAGCCTCTCTTGTAGTTTCTTGTCTCGACCAATGTTTCTTTTTATTTTTTTTAAGAAATAATATCTCTCCTAATAGCCAATGTGTCACTTTATTTCGACGATATTTTTCTCCATAAAGAAGATGAAACATTTTTAGATATATGCATGGGATCCAGCAAGTGGTAAATCTTAATATGCTCCCAATATGGGAGCTCTTAAAAGACATATTTCATTTTCATCCCAAGGGGAAATTTCTCAACATAGGTGTTAAAGTATTCTGGATCATTGAAAATAAGCTACCCATTTGAATTGAACATTTCTAGAAACTCCTTTCCTTCTCTCTCTCATATGCTCTAAGTGATTCAGTTGGTGTCATTATTGCAAGCCTTTGGGTTCTCTCTGGTTTACCATTGAAAGTGAATCTTGCTCTTCTTTTAGGGTGTTCTTCTAGGAGGAATACCCTGGAGTAGTCATGCACTCCCTTTCGTAGGTGCTTGAACCACCTAGCCTTTAGATATTTTCCACAACATTTACATCCATGACACCAATTTATTAAAAGATGTACGAAATTATTGTATACAGGCTGACACATTAGTGACCATGAAGAACTGAACAATTGTAGTGAATCAAATTAATATGAAAAATAATATTGTTACTAAATAAATCAATAAGAATGTAATATACTAGAGAAAACAAATAAGCCTATATATTCATGTATGGTGTAAGCACATATGCCATACAACGTAAAACTCCTCTCTGTTGTGATGGGCCCTGATACATCATACACATGTTTCCTTCCCATAATTCCTTCAGTTCATCTACAAATGGTTGTAATTATACATCCATATAATTCACTTGCTTTCTACTAGGGACTATGAGAGCCAACATAATATGTTCATTCTTCACGGACAACCATGGGGGGATATAATTATTCATCACAACTATAAGCCAAACAAAATAGTTGGTTTTTTGGAGGGAAAATGGGTTGATGCCATCCATGGTTATTCTTAGTCGTAGAATTCATACTTCATCTTTGAATATTTGAGGCCATGTATCCTCTATATGCCTCATGGCTATTGAATCTATTAGGATTCAGATAACTCTTGACTCACTTCTATGTGAGGCAATCCATCCCTGTAACATAGCTAAATCTTTGCAACGAAATAGTATTTAAATACTTGGGATTATAGGGATGTATTTCAATATTTAATGAGTAGGACCATCTCGTTTACCCATTTTTTTAAATTACAGCACCTGCCATTCCCACATTTCAAACATATCTCATTTTATTCTTATTCTCCTCTATATATAATAAAATCATTCATACATGCATCATATGAAATGTACTCAATACCCAACATTTTCAAAAACTTATTTTAATCTTCGCAGCTACCCTATTAGACAATATCACTTGAAAGAACCTTATCTTTGAATATCTTGCAGTTTGTGGGGAATATAATTGTACAATGTAAATATGTAACATTCATAAAAGTGGTCATTTTTAATTTCTATTTTGTGACAAAATGTAAGGAACTTGATCTATCTTGCATGTGAATTACTTCAATATTTCTGAGAAAAATGCAATTGACATGTCAAACTTTGATTTCATGTTGTACAGAAAAAATTTTGTCCCCAAATAAGTAGACTTTCACTTACCACCAAGTCCAAAGAAAGGGATGGTGGAATTAGATTCCAAGATTTCGAATAAATTATGAGTGATATGAGCATCATCCCCTAGCTCATATTTTTGGAATGCATCTAACAACATTTCCTCCATGGTATTTGTATCCCGTAATTAATAATCCATACCAACCTCTATTTTGATTTCCTCCATTTCCAAATTGTGATTACAAACTACTATTGTTGTAGTCATTCCTAATTGGTGAATCTAGATGCAGTGGAAATTGAATAGGTGGTTGATTCAACCATTATTTTTATGCTTCTTCTCTGAGCCTCGCTTTTAATGTAGCCTTCTCTCAATTTGACATTGTAGTAGGGTGCACAAGAAGATGGTAGCTGGGTCACTCGTCGTCAATAGAATCCTTATAATTTTAAAAAAATATTGAACGTCGTTAGTAAAATATCAACGATATTAGTAAGCATGAAAATTCCATTTTTTTGTTGAAATTACATTATACCAAACAATTATTACCATCATTGATCCAAGATTGCGGCTGAAAGGTGTCATGTTCCAATTGGCAGGGTGAAGAGGTTGCCTATTTTCATCTAACAACTTCTTCCGATATCATGCTCTTGATAAGAGATTCCAAAGCTTTTGAAATGGAGGAATATTTTCTGCATCTAAACTATATTTTGAATCGGGATCCTAGAAATTTGGATACATTTTTATTAAAATTGACATGGATTAAAAAAAAAAATCAATTACATAATTAAAATATAAATAAAATTTGAATTTACCAAAGATGGAAAAAGAGAAATCTGTGAAGGAATTTGATAAGAAATATGGAAAGAGTTGGAAATTGAAAAATTGGACTTTTGATATAATTGATATTTGTCCTTGCATTTGAGAAAAAACAGAAATAAAATTTTGTGTGCATATCTAAAATTAATCTCGAGAGAAATATAACCATAATATGAATTTCAATATAGTTTTCAAACCCTTTTTCAAGGATAAGGCTACTTTAAGATTTTAAACCCATTCAATACACTTATCATAACAAAGCACACCGACGTGTTTAAAAAAATAATATCACTGAGGCATTCAGATAATACCCACACCGCTTTCCGCCATTGAAAAAAAATACATATCATATTGGTGCTCTTCTACAAAAACATACTTATGCGTTTAAAAAAAAACACTTCTACGCACCTATTTTTAGATTTTAAAAAATAAAAATGAATTCAACCAACTCGGTGCTCTTATAAAAATTAGAGCACTGATGCTTTTAAATAGAAACCACACAGTTGCGTTAAAAAAATTAATCGCACCATTTCAAGATTTCAAAAATTCAAAAAACAAATGTATCATGTCGGTGTATTGAAAACATTTAGTGCCCCAACAATGCCAATGTGCTTGTTTTATAAATGCACCAATGTGTTTTACTATGGATGCACCGATGTAAATGAAGGGAAAAAAACATGAATTTTTTTCTTTTTTTTAAATTCAAAACAAGTGGTAATTGATTTTTCAAAATATAATTTCGTAAATTATTTTAAATAGAAAAAATGTATTCACCATTTCATTATTTTACCCAAAATTTCCAGGAAGTGATATGCAAGAGAGACATACTAGGAGCACAATGCAATAGTAGAATTATTTGGAGCAGCAAAAGTATTTAGAAGATCAGAAGCTAAAAGGTAGGGTGATTCACTCCAAAACCTGCATAATAAAAATTTTAAATTTTAATGTTTATTTTACTAACAAAATATTTATAATTTATGTTAGGGTTCAATTAAAAGAGATATCATTCGCAACAAATACATACTGGGAGCACTATGGAGCTGAAAAATATTTTGGAGCCACTGAAATATCAAAAGTTGAAAGGTGTGTTGATTCACTCAAAGCCCTAGATAGGTAAAATATTAGATTTTACTGTTAAAATATTTTACAATTTATGTTACTTTTATTCACAATTCAGAAAAACAAAACAAAACAAAAAACAAAAAAACCTATATAATAAAAAAGTTACTATAGAGTCTAATAGTAATTTTTTTATGGTCTTAGTTCCTATTTAAATTCAATTAAAATTCAAAAAACAATATATATATTCAATACTAACTTTAAACCCCTGCTTCTTCCTGCAAAATTTCACCTTGGGGTTTAATGTCCTCTACCACTTCACAATTACGGTTTTGTGTACTTACTATATATAGGGTGGTTGACATGTAAAGTAAGAGAATCACTTATTGAACTAGATCCAAACCTTGTGAACCATCTCCATTTTTTTTTTAAATGGCCATATGTTCTGCGATGCAATATATGTAATTTAATGCACCGATGCTCCCTATGTAATACAACGCACCGATATATTATAATGATTTTGAATATGGCTTGTATTTTCATTGTTGCTCCCAATGTAATAAAACACACCAGCGCACCTATTCCAAATAGCACATATAAATCATTGTGATGTGTCTAGCCTTACAAATCACACTGTCACAATTTAAAATTAATTTTCCATGACAGTGTTGAATAATTAAACACTCATTGCGTTTAATGGTGTAAACGCACTAGTACGTTTATTCAAATAAACACACCATTACTAGAGATTATTTTAGCTGAAAATTATTTAATTTATTTCTAAAATATAATTATTTTCTTATGTATTGAATCATATAGGTTGTATATTGATAAAAAAATGTCTAAAAAGACATTTATAACAAAAATATTTATCGACGCAATGATAGCACAAAAAAAAAACAGAGAAGGCAATTTCTTGGTAAATTATTTACAAAATTTATGTGTTTGAACTAAATGTAAGCTTAACTAATATGAATTTGTAGGTGTGTGACATGCTAAGAAACAAAATTAACAAGGTTCATAGGATTATTTCTAATATAAGTGCACAAGAGCATAAAATCCTCATAGAAAAATTGCAAAATGATGAATGAGGTGAATGAAAAAACACTATTCAATATGAGTTTTTTTTTCCATTAATAATATACTTAAGAATATTAGATAACATGACTTAAACAATATATTAGTTCATATATGTTTAAAATTATATAGGGAACAACAATGAAGGAAAATATCAATGTCATTCTAAGAAAAGAAAAATTATTGAACATGTAAATGACGAAGAATTGGTCCTTAGCTCATCTGGATTGGCGTTGGAGGTTAATGAAACGGCGGATTTTTTTACAGAAATATGAGGCATTTAGTGAAATGAATGTATAGACATAATTTCAACATACAATGCAAAAATAAATACAATGATTCTAAGAACCAAATTATATCTAAACTATAGGAAGTGTTTCCAGTGCAATGTTCAATGAGACATGTCAGACTTGCAATAGAAAAAACATACAACGACAAAAAGAATACTTGAAAAGGTAATGTTCCTAATTATATAGAATGATTTTCTAGAATTATATGTATATATTAATACAAACCACTCATTTATTAATATATATTTATTAATCATTCCATCCTTAAAATTTTCCAAGTTTATGAGTCACTTCTTTCTATGGTACGTTGTTTTTAAATTTAAATTGATGTATATTATTTATTTCAATTTTCATTATTCTCGCCAATGAAGATACACTCATTACACTTTATTGTTATGTTTGTATATGGAACCAGATCAAGAAGACAAAAATTATCAATTCAATCAACAAAACATTCCTTCAAATAACCCAAGTCATGGAAGTAGCTTAAGCATTGACAATAGTTTCAACGAAGGACTATGATCTATTTGGATATCAATGAAACCTGTTGTATTTTTTGAAATAATTGTATGTGAAAATCATACATTTTGTTTAATGTAATGGACATAGTGTCCCAATTTAAATAAAAGGGTTTATCAATAACAATCCCATTTTGTATGACAAACTGCCTCTTATTGATATATAATAAAATACACTTTAATTTATTCTATTGTGTTATCCAATGTCGTTGTGAAATGTTACACCACCGATTAAATATTTTAAAATAAGATATGAAAAATAGGATACTATAACAAACTAATCCAAACATCATATACAAATTCACTATCAAATTTTATCTTATATGAATATTGTTATAAGATATATGTCGATTTTTCAATAAATAACAGATTTGAAAATTTACAATAATTTAAGTGTGACAGGTCGATTTTTCCGAAAAAGAGAGAATCTCCTTGAAAAAATTGGTGCATATATAACATAAAAATGCACCAATGCAATATTTTAGATAAAATCACTGCGAAAACATCGTTTTTCATGATCAATGCCTTTTCAGAAAACAACAACATCAAGGCTTTTATTTCTTCAAGCACTGGTATTGTTTGAGATTAACGCCCCAATTCATTGTAATTCTCAACGCACCAGTGATTTCATAGAACTAATAACCTAATGGTACAAAATATTATTTCTAACCCATTTCATTACGAAAACAAACAACACTCGTACTTTTGTATAACTAACGCACCAGGGTGTTTGTACAAATGATATGTATCATTGTTGTGACTTTAAAAAAAATGCATCGGTACAAGAATTATTTTAACGTGCCCCAGTGTCATGTCTTACAAGAACTCTCTAGGGCTATTTGATATAATAGCATTGGTGTGGTATATATTATGCATTGATGTTATTTACATTCAACGCCTCGGTTCTATTAGCTATGTATGTCACCTTGTGATGTTATATATGTAGCGCATCAATGCTACTTGTTCCATGAAGCGCACCACAAAAAAAAAAAACAATAAAACCTCTAGTTGCCCATATTTTTTCGATCATGATAAAGTTCCATTAAAACCTCCGCTAAAATATCTGTAATCAGAAATAAATTTTTGAACGAATGTATTTTTTACAATGGTTTTCAATTTTATAACACTAAAAACTATTGTTATAACCTCTGCTAGAAATTATTTTCCTTGTATTGTGAATTTCTCTATACGAGTGTCTAGTTAAATTGATTGAGGTAATATTTGTATAATCTAAAAATCAAACATAATTTATGTGATGGAAATATGGATGCAAGGATTTGATATTTGATTGAGTTTCTAGAAATTTGTAATAGCGGGAATGTGATTCTAGTGAGGATTCAAAGTTTGTTGAATTGTAAATTTTATTTGTAGAATATTGCTAGAGAATTCGTCAAAGAAAGACGTTGCATTGTGTTGATTAAAAAATACCTTGATGTGTATGGTGGACCCCTTGATTCTAGACTTAAACATTTCAAAGGATTATATGAAGAATTAAAATTGTGATCCAATTACCTGATTACTACGTTCCTATTTTTAGAGAAACAAAGTATGATCATAAAAATCAGTGTGTTGTGATAACAATATAAGATAAATTAGAAGCACTGGGGAGTGTTTTTTTTAATGGAAGATGAAATATGTTAGAGTTAGCAACGAAACATCTTATGGTGTGAGGGAGTTTTCTCAGTTTTCTCAACTATTTTCCCAATACCCAAGGATAGTGTCAATTTATAGTGCTTGCAACCCCATAATTAAAATATAGAAAAATAAACACATCAACCATGTTATTATTAACACAAATATTCATCTGATTAGCATATAATTTTCAAAATAAAACATTATTAGAGAATACATACATACAGAGCGAAGAACTAAAATAGACATTTTTGGTGATTTTGGAGTTGTAACATCATCCAGGTCTTGCTAACTACAACAAAGTGTTAGGGACGACTCTTCTCAAAACCTTACCAAAGTTGCAACCAATATATATCGCAGTTTTCACCCCGAAGCCCTCAATACACTTATTACTACCAATGCCCTTTTTTTTGCATCATTCCCTTCCTCAAAGACTAAGTGAATGAATGAATGTTTCTCATCTCCTTTTTCTGCCATTAAATAGAGCCAAGCATTCCAAAATGGTATGGGAATTGGAAAGGGATCTACATATGCACAATCCATGTATTATCATGCCAACTCTTATTTATTTATTTATTTAGTATTATCTTTTTCTTCGCTAATATTTCTTATTTTATTTATTTATTATTGTGTTTTCTTCATGATTGGTTGTTTAATTAGTTTATTATGATATTTTTTTTGTTATTTGTTCTTTTTTTAATTTATTGTTATCTTTCTTCATTATTTTTTATTTTATTTATACATTAATATTATTCATTTACTATTTACTTATTTATTTACTTCCCCATGTTTTCCCAACACCTTCTATTGAACTAGTATACCAACAAGCATCGAAATTTATCTCACAACAACGGGGAAATCCTAAGGAATCTCAAGCCTTTTTGCCAAATTTTGAAAATAGGCATGTATCCCCCTTGGTCTATACCATAGCCCTGAGTCTTGCTCCGGGGCTTAGGCTTCATATACCTCAAGGCATACCTATGATCCTAGTATTGAATGACTTCGGGCATGTAATATTCCAAAATAGGAAAAATAGGAATATTGAACATAAAACTGGAAAATGTCGTAAACATAAACACATCAAATACATGAGAAGATCATTGATCCATTTTATTATAAGCAATAATATAAATGGAGTACAAGAGCTTGATGAAGAAACACTCAAGTTAGGCAAAACAAGCTTGAAATGACCTTGATCATCAAGACATAAGAAATTTTTGTTGCATAAACTGTTGGGAGGCTATGGCTGCGCAATCCTATATAGTTGCTGGAAAATAATAATGTGTATATCTGATGATATGGTGCTTATAAAATTCAGGGATCAGAGATTAGGGCATTCTAGCACAATTCCAAGGTAACCCAGAAAGGGTTTCTGGAAATGACAAGGATGAAAAATGTAGCCCTAGGGCTTAATTATGCTCTGTAGATGGGTAGCTACTAGAAGGTGGATGATCTAATGAGAAATTAGCTTCTTCTCCTCCCCATTGACTTCCCGAATGAGGGGCTTCTCCCCTCACTGGATGATAAGCTCAAAAACTTGGCTTATTAACCCTCCACTGAAACTGCCCTCCTGGATTGCACAATTCCTAAAGGAGAATATGCTGCTAAAGGTGGTTGAATATTGGGCTGATACTGGATGATGGAACCTAGCTCAAATAACCTCTCCTGAGTGGGCACTCGAAGTCCCCAAGGATGAGTGTGTTATTTCTGCTCTGAAACACCCTTGTGCTAAACAATAGAGCAGACTCCACTAAACAGCTGAAGTGTGTAGAAAGTCATAAAATACAATACATATACAATATTTAGAATTCTTTCCATGGATTCCATCCCCTTCCTTATATTCTTTGTGAGCCTTCATCCCCTTATCCCCACTCAATAATGATGCTACTCTCATGGAAACTTCCTCCCATTATGATTGTGTTTTCCTCCATTGTCTCCACTACCTCCATGACTGCGTTGTTGATTTGGTCAACTTGACCCCATCCACATGCATTAACCCCCATTCACACCAAGGAGGGATTTATTCAACCTGATCCTATCTAGATGCACTAATCCACATTCACATTAGAAGTGGTTTTATTCCTACTAAAGATATTTATGGGTCCCTATACCCTCTTCTTCATATATCTTATTGACAAAAAAAAAAATTAATATTCCAACTAGCTAAAAGCTAATTAGGAATATTACAGTCCTCCCCTCTCAAATGTTACTTATCCTCAAGCAACTACAAGGATGGATGCTGAAAAATCGTCTCTCCTGCTCAAGTAGCATCCTCATCCGGTAGATTCCTCCATTGAATGAGATACTATTTAATCACCATGTTCCTTAGTTGCCTCTCCCGAGTATCCAAGATAGCTTTCGGTTGTAAAACTAGATGGCCCTCATCATCAATAGGTGGGAGATCCATAGTAGTAACTACATGTCTTCCAATGGCCTTCTTGGGGCATGATTCTAAAAAAATTTGTGGATCTTACTCCCAATTGGGAGCTCCAACTAATATGCTACTTCCCCAACATGATGGATCACCCTATATGGCCCAGAGAAATGGGGCTTAAGCTTCTCAACACCCTTCTGCTTCAATCTATATTGTTTTCATCGATGATGATGGAGATATACCAAATCATCAACCTCAAACTTTCTCTCTACCTTACCATGATATGTATATAACTTCTGTTGATTTGGGCTCTAACAATGTTGTCCTTAAGAGAACGGAATATATCCTAAATCTCTTGGATCCAATCTTTGCCTCTCAAAGCCTTGCTTGCTCCAAACATCACATCAACAAATGAGAGAGCATCATAACCATATAGAACCCAAAATGGATGCATACCAATCAACATATGAAATGTCGGATTGTAACAATATTCTCCCAAGGGGGGCCAGCACAGCCATGCTCTTTGCTGCCCCGAAACATAATGTCGCAAGTAGCCTTCCAGCCACTTGTGTACTACCTCCTTCTACCCATCTATCTGTAATGAAGTCCATAGAAATTCTCTCCCATTTCCCTCCTAGAAAAGGAATTGACTGTAACAACCTTGCAGGATGGTTTTTTTCTCCTTCATTCTTCTAGAAAACTATGCAGTCCCTGATACGTTGAATCACATCCTCCTTGAGACCCTTCCATGAGAATATCTCCATAATGGCCCGATATGTCTTAATGAAACCTTGGTGGCCTGAGAGGGGTGAATCATGTGCTGCATGCAAAATTTTCTCCTTGAGCTTAGAATCTCTATTCAAGAATATCCAGTCCCGATAGTAGATGATCTCATCCATCACTCTATATCTCTCATTGGTCACTTCCCATCCAATATCTCACATGTGAAGCGGTCTTTGGAATACTCCACCAATAGCTAGGACTCCCAATATAAATTAACACTAATCACTGACTGCATTTCTGGTCTCTGTGATAAGGAATTTTCTACCACATTTCCTTTCTCTTTGACATATTCCATATCAGATTCATATGTCAAGTTTCTTCTAACCCATTTTTGCTTCCTCTCTTGGACCTACTTCTGCTCAATAAAATACTAAAGACTGTGGTGGTCAATATTCACTTGGAATTGTTGCCTACCCAATACTACATGGATTTGGACAATGCTTTCATGATGGCCAGCAACTCCTTCTCATATAAATAATAATCCTTCTCATGTGGCAGCATTTTCTGATGCTCAAAGGCTATGGGATGGCCTCTCTGCATCGAATTTGTGCCAACACCCTCCCTTGAAGAATCACATTCCAGCGCAAAGGGCTGGGTGAATTTTGATAATACCAAAACTGGAAAAATTCTCATCACCACCTTGAGCCTATCAAAGGACCTCTGTGCAATTTTGGTCCAACAAGAGGCTCCCCTCATGTTCAGATCTGTGAGTGGTTCTTCTAGTTGTAAGAACCCTTCAACAAACATCTGGTCTGGTGGCATCCCTGGTGGAATGCCTCTAAATACTGTAGAATAATGGTCTAGAATAGAATACATATCTGAGTAGAATGATTTTTCCTTGCCTCCTCTGTGCAAATCAACCTCCATCTTATGTGTGGAGATCTCTTGAGGTGGATAGGTGTGCATGCTCCTGATCATTTGGTGTTTACTTCTCTTCTTATCTGTCCATTCCATCTTCAAGGTCTCCCAATCCGTGGTGACATTCCCTAGTGTGATCAACCACTGTACACCCAATATCACATTGGTGTTAGGAATATCAACCATAAAGAAGTGATATGGTACTATGTGCATCCCCAAAGTTACATTCAATGCCAGAACATACTTCACACACTACATGGTTCTAGCTCCTGGAATCAAAATTGAGAATCCTTCAAAATCATTTGTAGGTATGTCTCTCTTCTACACTAGTTGGGCATCAGTATAATTATGGGTAGCCCCACTGTCTATCAATACTGACACCGACTTCCCCTAAATTTTCCCTCATACTCTTAAGTTCATATACTTGGGTACCCCCCGCAAAGATGCAAGGGCTCCTGAAATTGGAGAAAATGCTCCATTTCCACCCCTTGATGGTGGTGGATCCTCTCATGGTGCCACAACGTTGGTGTTTCCTTCCAGCTCCTCTTCTTCCTTCACTTCAATATTAGATAATACTTCAATATAGTGTGCCTTTCCCGCAGCACAGCGATGCCCTAGTGCCCATGGTTCTTGGAAAGTGAAGCAAATCCTCCTCCTCCTCAAATCTCTTCGGACATCATCACTAAGAGGACCTTTTCCTTGGTTCTCCTTTGGGGAAGGGACCTTCACATCCTTCCCCTTTGACTGACAAGTGGGTTTTTGCTGGAATGGAGATCTTGCCCTTAGTAAAGCATCTTGTAAGTCCCTATCCCTCTCAATGGCATATTAGAGTGTATTTGGTCTAGTGGAATTTACCAAACCATGCAAAGGCTCTGCTAGCCCATCAATGAACATGTACTCTCCTAGCTTATAGATAAATCTAGCACCATGACTAAAAGTTTCAGAAATTCAGAGATATAGGTCTCTGGATTTCTCAACTATTTGAGCTTAGCTAGCTCAACAAAGTGTGCCTCTCGATCTCTTCAATCAAATATTTCTACCAACCTCTGAGTGAATTTTTCATATGCAGTCACACTTGCATGCCCCAATGTAGATAGACCATGAAACCACCATTCATGTGCTTCACCTTCAAGGTGCAGCGCTTCTATCTTAATGGCTTCAATCTCTGATACTTGGTGCAGCTAGAAATAGATTTCTAATTTTTCCACCCAAATCTTGGTTGTGCTTTTGGATGACCCATAAAAATAAGGAAAAAAGAATCTACCCATAGTACGTTGCAGATCATTGTTATGCATGTACCCTCCACTTCTATTGTTATTACGAGGTCTCCTATTATCCTTGATCTGGAAAAATTTTTGGAAGTTAAGGTTCTATTTGAACCTTTGAGATTGAGATTCATATTCTAGAAACTAATCACCAAGAGCCTCTTGCTCTTGGGGTCATCTAGCCCAATTTCCCACTGCTATGAATGTAGGCATGGTGGAGCATTGTGAAACTTATTGCAATGCTATTTTCTCACACCAATGATGTGAAGTGCTAGAACTTTCTCCATGTTGAAACCCACTTAGGGTTTCCCTTTGTCTTTCTACCCTCATCTCCTTGATTTCTTTGGCAATATCTTGCATAGTTTAGGGAAGAAGCTTTGGAAACTCTTTTTCATCCATTTCTCCTGATATTGGAGACTTTCCTTTGTCTACTTTATTATTTGTATAATCAAACCTTCTACCTCTATTAATATACCACTTCTTCCAGTTTGTACGAGGTTCTTCTTCTTCATATGACATAGATGTAGTAACCCATAGGCTGAACCGAGATTATGCTTTGATACCACTGTAATATTCCAAAATTGGAAAAGCAGGAATATTGAAGATAAAACTAGAAAATGCAGTAAACATCAACACATCAAATACATGAGCAGATCACTGATCCATTTTATTATAAGCAATAGCATAAATGAAGTACAAGAGCAATAGGAAGAAACACTCAAGTTATGCAAAACAAGCCTGAAATGAAACTAATCATCAAGACATAAGAAACTGCTGCTACATAAACTATTGGGAGGCTATGACTACGTAATCCTACTGGAAATAATTGCTGATGGAAACTAGGAATGCGTAGATCTGATGATAGAGTGCTCAGAAAATGTTGGGATCAGAGACCTGGGCTTTTTATAACAATTCCAAGATAACCCAGAAAGGGTTTCCAGAAATTACAAGGATGAAAAATATAGTGCTAGGGCTAAATTACACTCTATAAGTAGGTAAATTCTTGGACATGGCTTATTTGATGAGAAATTAGTTGTTTCTCCTCCCCGCTGACTTCATGGATGAAGGGATGATCCCCTCACTAGATGATAAACTCAAAAACTTGGGTTATTAACCCTCCACTAAAATTTCCCTCCTGGATTGCGTAATTCTTGAAGGAGACTGTGCTGCTGAAGGTGGCTTAATATTGACCTGATGTCGGATGATGGAATGTAGCTCAAATAACCTCTCCCGATTTGGTACTCGAAGTCCCTTGAGGATGAGGGTGGGATTTACGCTTGGAAACTCCCTTGTGCTAAACAACACAATAGACTCCACTAAACAGCTGAAACGTGCATAAAGTCATAAAAGACAATACATAAACAATATTCAAAATTATTTCCATGGCTTCCATCCCCTTCCGTATATTCTTTGTGAGCCTCCACCCCCTTGCCCCACTCAATAATGATGCTACTTTCACAGATACTTCCTACCATTATGACTACATTGTCCTGCACTGTCTCCACTACCTCCATGACTGCGTTCTTGATTTGATCAACTTGGCCCCATCCACATGTATTGACCCCCATTCACACCAAGGAGGGGTTTATTCAACTTTATCCTATCTAGATGCACTGATCCACATTCACATTAGAAGTTATTTTATTCCCACTAAAGAGATTTATGGGTCCCTCTACCCTGTTATTCATCTATCTTACTGAAAAAAACAAAATTTAATATTCCAACTAGATAAAAGATAATTAGGAATATTACAGGGCATCTCACAAGGTTGTTCCATCCCCCTCCACAACTCACTAAGGTTCACAACCCCAGGAATCTAATTTCTTACACCACTTATGGACTTCGATATCCCAATCCAATTTTAAGCACTCGACCTCCTCAAGAAATATCCATATAGAGTTACACAAGATACAATAAACATTGGCATATATAGTCTTGATTGATTCTGTTACCATCCCATATGTTGTTACACATTCTCCCTCGTACATATGGGCTCCCATGAGATCATCAAATAAATAATCCTACTTAAATCATTTGTGGAATTCCTGTCTATCACGACATCTCAACATGAAACCTGTTATCCACGATAACCATTAGGTTGGTCTTAAGTTAATTAGGTTGTGTCACTTAGGGTTGAATAAGGTCTTCTGAATTTATAATTTTCAAAAATTTCACATATGTGGGGGGTCTTAAAGGTTATCATTAATGTGATAGGTTTCAATGTCAAACGAAAAACTCAAAAATATCTCATGCATAATTTAATCTAGTCATTTTAGTAAATTTGGGACTTTAACCAACTTCCGCAACAAAATGAGTGTAAAAAGGTCGGGGTTTGCTATGGAATTTCCTAACAGTTTCGTATCAAATTCACCCTGCCGAACACAGGATTCACTAAGAAATTTGTTTTTTTTTCTAACAGTGGGGAAAAATCTACGGATTCTCATAAAGGGTAGAATAATTTTTTTTACAAAGAATATTGGTTCATCATTGCCCCATTTCGTTATTTTTCATCATATGTATACGCATGTTTGGTCATTGTTTCCCTTTCCCACCTATTCATTTTGATTTTCTATTTCAAAAAAATGCTTTATCCTCATCCTTGTAAGCTACTTCAATTGCCTTGGAAACATTTTGGAGGACTAGGTTCTATCTAGCAGCTATCTCAGGCTAGGTTTTACTTGTGTCTAAGGTTTTATGTGCTATCTCAAAAATCTTATGTAGTTGTCAAGGAAGGAGTTGATCAGCACATCTTGGAGACATGGCATCGCAAAAGAAATTGCATAAATGTGGAGCTGTTTTTAGATACGATCCCAAGGACATGAGGCTGATCGAGGAAGACCCCACCTTCTCACAAGCATTTTCTAGTGTAATTTGCCTTCGATTTTGCCAAAAATTACAGGGATACCATGCACAGGTTTCAAATAATTGTGTTGTCAATATTATAGGTACAAGGTCGAAAGTAGGCATATTGAACTTTGTTGTATCTCCTAACAGAATTACACAAGCTACTGAGATCCCAAGATCACAAGAGTTGAGGTTTAAGGTAATGAAATTGAAGTTGAAGAATTGTGATGAATTTTTGAAAGAGGAGCATAGAGGCATGGATATGAGTTCAAGAATCCCTAGAACATGCCTTAAGGATAATTTTTACAAGTTATTAATGGTGATTCAGAAATATTTCACCTGTGAAGGTATATTCCATATGATTTATCAATACCACTTCAAACTACTGCTACACTTCACAGGTAAGCAACCATTGGATGTGCCTTTTTATTTACTTAGGAGCTTGGGCAAAATGGAAAATAAGGTTTAGGAAAAACTTGAAACCAGTGATACCTCTATCTTTCATCATGCTTTAGTCAAATTTTTTATTGTGGAGTAATTGAATAAATTGAAAATAGGTTGGTCTACATTCTTATTTGTGAGTGGATATGAATTTGATGTCCTCACTCCTAAGAAGACACCAAAATCCAAGTCTAATACACCAAGGAAAAACAAGGAGTCTTTAGTTGAATCTGTAGTTGATCATGATACCAAAATACGGCCTATGGCAGAACCTATGGAGTTGGAGTTTGAATAAGTGTAGGAGATTGTGGTGCCAAAAAATACTTCTGCCAGCAGTTAGGTAAAAACATACACAAGGACCCACCAAAGGATTACTAGAAGTTTATTCTGAGGGAAGAAGCAAGTTAGCAGACATCCTGGAGGGAATTGAAATTGAAGAGACTCGTGTTATAAAGCATATTGAAATGAAGGGAGTAGAGACTAAGAAGAAGAATCTTAAGGCCAAGAAATTGGACTTTCACTAGAATATTCAAGGTTTATTTTTAAACCTAGGAATCTATTCACTAGGTCACAACTTTCTAAGGGAAAAATGCCAGACAAGCTACCATTAGAGTAGTAAATAATAGAATTATCTCCAGCAGAAACAGAATTAATCAAGGGAAGAAAGGGTAAAGAGGGAGTTCAATAAAAGGCCAAGATGGAGCTCTTACAAGTGAAATTGAGGGAATCTAGAGGATAGGTTCTAGAAACTAATTTGGAGTTGGCAGATTTCAAAAATGAAAGGTTGGAGATGGAATATTTCAAAAATTAAGTGAGCAAGAAACTAGATTTTTACAATGAAATGGAAGATAAGTCAGGGAAGATGCTAAATAAGACACTGAACCTACATAGGATGATGAAGCATCTTCGCAAGAGAAATAGGTGGCTACAAGTAGAAAGAAGGAAGCTACAAGATCAAGTCAAAGATTTGGAATCACAGATGGACATGGTACAAGAATAATTGAAGAAAAAAGGTCTTAAGATGATTTTGCAAGATGATAATGTTACTCCATGAAACATGGTAAGGCAACACATTTTTGGATCATATTTTTGTCTAAAACTATCATACCAGGCATGTACAAGCTTCAGCATTTTTTTTTAGGTAAAAAAATAAGAAGGTGAAAAATATCAATAAACTAAGTACTTTCGTAGCGAGTCCCAGGCTTAAAGAAGATGTTTTTCTACGAAAGTGTTGTAGATATATTTGAGGGTAAAATTCTGCAAGAATCACAAAACAAGGATGGATTAGAGCATATTTTTAACTCATTAGTCCTAAGGAAGATCCTCCAGCAATTGGAAAGGTCAAAAATTGTGCAGAAAGTGGATTTTGGAGTTGCAACGAAAGTGCACTATGAAAGTTCCTATACTCTGTTTGTCTTCCTACATTATGTGTTTTTGACGTTTTTGAGCAGTCAACGCAGTGAAAAGGTTGATGAATGATAAAATAAGATCATGAATATTATTGTGCCACTTTTTCAAGGGGGTAGCTCAAAATTCAAACTCCACATGGTTGATAGCTCATCATCATGCGAACTCATCAATTATACCACTCATCATCAACTCAAGTTTATAATATCTTAACTCAAGTGTATTAGTTAGCCAACACCTTAGCATAGCAGTTGGGTTCAATAGGGATGTAAACCTTGGGTTTCTAGAGGTTTTTGTTAGAGTTATTAATGGTCACGGAATCATTTTTTATTACAAACTCCATTAACATGTAAAATATCCCTATTAATGCTCAATATGATGTAATCCTATTTTGTAATATCCCAAAATGGGACTGCTCAGTAATACATGCTAAAATAATGCAGTTTTCATAAATATGTGTAATGAAATGTAAATGCAGCTCATGGATCCCTTATATATGATATTATAGCAACTATATCTGAAAGGAATTCAAAATCAAATCACTATTGCATAGTTAAACAAGCCTCCCATGCCATAAATAGCTGAAAATCATGCAAAAATAGAGACTGCAATCATGTATGAAAGCTGGAATACCATGACAGCATTATTTTATTACCTCTGAAATAGAAGTAGGTTGTACATCAGATCTAGAGCAAGTATGCGGACAAAATGTTAGATCTACAGCAGATCCATGCACTATACAAGCTCTTTTATCAATCCCCCCTTGGGGTTTTCAGCATACACTATGTACAAAATGTAGATCTGAGTTTTAAGACTGCAGATCTATGGAAATATTTAGACATAGAAAGTGGATCTGACCTAATATAACAAGAAAAAGGATTTCCTCCAAAATATCTCCAAAGTGAAGGGCAGATCCCCAACACTCAGAAAATCATCTCTCCAAATGGTGCACTGAATCACCCTATAGCAACTCCTTCATAAATAACGCAGATATGGACTCTCTCTATGTTGTAGGGGATAAAATGATGTTGGACTACAACCAAGATATGTAAATATAGCTCACAACCTTCAATATTGTCCTCCCAATGGATTAGAAGACTCCTCCATTGAAAATAAGTATTGAGATGGCCTAGATCTGAAGATCTACCCTCCACTTGCTGCATATTTCTGAAACAGTCAAACCCTCAATAGGATATGTGCTATAAAAGGAAGATGAATCTTGGCCTCAAGCCAGATAGTGGACAATATGGTGCCAAGCTCCTCCAAGAGCTACTCAATGGAAGAGAAGGAATTCATAAACAGGAAGACCTTGTGCTAAACAACACTCTATCTCAGCTAAACAGCGAGAGAAAGAAGTTTGTCTAAACAGACCATACAATCATAAAATCATAATCATAAGATAACCTCATATGGTTTTAATCCTCCTCCTTGTAAACAATTTGAGCCTCCTCACCTTTGTTCCCACTCATTAGGGTTTCCATCTTCATGCAATGAATCTCCCTCCAAAATTGTGTTGTCCCTTCGTCAATACCACTCCTCCATAACAACGCTGATGGACTTGGTCAATATTGACTGGATCTCCATGAAATGTCTTCTTCCACACACAAGGTGGCTTTATTCCAACTGTATAATCAGATCTATATTCCCACTGGGTTATCTTCATTAGTGTTTCACATACTCCACATTAGCTTAGTTGACTTGGTCAAAATTTGACTTTGTCCACATGCATTAGGCTCTTGTTATGAAGGTGTTTTATCCAGCTATGAATGTGATCCCTTTCCCATTTAAGAGGGATTTTATTGCCACCAAAGAGATTTATGGGTCTCCCTACCCATTTTATTCCTCTATCTAAGAGAAAAACAAAATTTTAATATTCCCTTAGTTGTATGCCAAGTTAGGAATATTACAGTCCTCCCCTCCTGAATGTCACTTGTCCTCAAGGCTCTGCAAGGATAGAGCTGAAGAGCCTCCCCTCTTCTTTCTGATGCATCTTCAAGTGATATGCTCTTCCAAAGAACAAGATGCCTCTTCAACAATATGCCCTCAAGTTGTTCCTCCCATGTGTAAAAGCATGCCTTCGGTAAAAATTCCAAATGGCTCTCATCATGAAAAAAAAGGACATACATGGAAACAAAAATATGTGATATAGAGGTCTTCTTGAGGCATAGAATCATAAATATATTGGGAATCATCATCCCCATTCGAAGCCTCCATCCCCAAGATATCATCCACAAAAAGTGAGTCACCCTCCAACATGGTAACTCATGAAACATCTCCTCCACCTTAGGCTCCTGCAAAGAAGATGGGTTGCATAGCTGAATATGTGGGACTAGAATGTCCATCCCATGCTTCTTCTCTCTCCACTTATGATATGTATGGGGTTTTTGCTGATCTTGGGCTGAAATATCATGGTCCTCAAGAATGACCCAAGTCACCCCACCAGCCCAAACATCCATGTAGTGCCGTCACAAAGAACTCAAGCTCTCCAAATGGTCCCCACATGAAGACAAGAGGTGTAGTATGGAAATCATGGTTTTCCCATTATTTCTCTTTAAACATGCATCATATGAAGTATGGAGAATCATACTCCCAATTGGCACCTTCAACTCTTGTGCCACTCCCCCAATAGAGCTTCCCATCAACATAGAAACATCATCAATATATGCAAGCATAAACAAATAAAAGCAAGTTGCCATGTGACAACCAGGAGGTGGAACATAGTTCCATTTATGGAACCAATGCAGTGCATCCCTTGCCTACCTCAAAAAAAAATATAACAAATTTCTTTTCAGCCACTTGTTTGCTGCCACAATCATCCTACAAGATGGAATCATGAAAGTACAACTTGGTGCAATTGATGCACACCAAAAATCATGTGGCATTCCCCCACAAACCACAAATAAAATGGCCAACATCAATGCTGCAAATGGCCTTAAGTACAACAAAATACAATATACAAGAAGGAAAGACACTCCTTGGTACAATATGATGCTCATAAAAATAAAAGAGTACAAATCATGAAGCAAAATTATACATCCTCCATCATGTACTTTGGTCATTGAGCTGAAATGGCTCAATTGAAAGTCCTCCCTCTCCTCAAGTGAGTAGGGAAGTGGTTGTACCAACCTCTCCATCATCTTCCAGGCTATGCATCTCCCCATATGCTGATATACATCATGTTGGACGCCCTCCCAAGTGAACTCCATCAAGGAATGATATGCATCAAAGTGCATTGAAAGAAAGCCCACAAGTGCTATATGTAGATCTCTCTTCTTATGCTTGAAAATCCAAGTCAAGAAGATCATATCATGGTAATAGATGTCTCCATCCATCACTCCATCACTCTCATCTCCTACATGACCACCAAGTGCATCATATATGAAGTGATATTGGGAACACTCCATCAAAAAATCCAAGCTCCCGAGTGACAGCGTTGTTGGCCTTTAAAATAAGGCTTATGTCATCTCATAGCTTCCTCCTTTGATAACCCTCATGTCAAATTCATCATCAAACATAATGATGCTATATGTGAGATATCCTCTCCAAAGTGGAGGCACCTCCTCATTCTCCAATGTTAAAGAGTAGCCCCCTTGCACCATGATAGTGCCATCTCCTACTCTTGCAACATCCTGCAAAGTATGGGATAAGATCAACCCATATTATCTCAATAACAACCAAAGAAACAAAAGCTCTAGTTTCCTCCCCACACCATCACCATATAGATCATGGAGCAACAACATGATAATTGATATGAAAGAGATCACATCACTCCAATATACCCAAACTCCTTGCTGCCATATGATGTAAGTGCCATGCCAAGTTCCATCCACCATCCTACTCTTTGAAATAGAATGTTTCATATGACGACAAAACTCTTTCAATAGTAACCAACGTAGTCTTGCATCCTGTTGTCTAGTATCATAGATCTGCAAGTGGTTTCCCAATCTCTTTCTTATCAGCATCACCCATCCAACCCATGGTAAGTGTTTATCATCATGCCCAAAAGTGGCACTCCTCCAATGGAGAATACCAACCTCCCAAATTAGATTTATATCTTTGCACTTCATGGGGTTTTGAAATGCAATCTTCTGAATATTTCCAAATGAATACCACTCATCAATGCCCAAGTTGATCCCATAAGGATAAAACTAGGTGGTAGGAAAAAACCTCCCATCATGATGTGTAGGGCTCATCAAGAAGTATCCAACACAAGCATGAGAGACGTTATCCATCCTAATATGTCCTTCATCATCTATCTGTTCCTTATTTTTTATACGTATGGGAAGGTCATTGGAATATTCCAACAATGGTCTGGCCCCCAACTCATCACTGCTACTAAATGGTAGTGTTGTTGATCTCCATGATGGTGCAGTTGCTGCCTCAAGATCAGATCCAATGCTGAACACATAATTTTGCAATGTATTGTTCAATACAATACTCATCCCATTCTCCAAGAAACTACATTCCAACCTCAAGGGTTGTGTGCAGCTCATCAATGATACATTAGGATGATTGTTTTTTTATTTCTTGAATGAATCAAGGCTGCTCAATGCAGTGTAAGTTTGCTACTTCAAATCAGCAATATATTTTCACCCTTGGTCATGCAATGGTACATTCCCATCATCCTCCATATGTTGCATTGAAATAACAGGAAATGAAAACTTGTGCATACCTTGGTACAACTTGGGAACATCTTGTACTGCCACAAGGGTTCCTCCTTCCAGTGTGATGGATTCCCCAACTATTGATGATGACGGTTTCTCTTCTATAGCTTCATTAGCACTGGTACAAAGCTCTTCTTCTTCATGCATCTCCAGAATGGTGCATGGGACTCTAGATATCAAGATATCAAGATCATCTTGCAAACGTGCAAGTGGTCTTCCTCCTAGGAAAAGTGCTCCTGCAGTAAATGGTGGCGAAGGCTTCTTCCCTTCTGATTTCTTCTTGTCAAACTTCTTGATCAACCTTTGAGTAAATTCTGCATATGCATTCAATTTTACATGAATCAAATGGCTGAACCACCAATTTTGTGCTTCACCTTGAAGGTGCAACGCTGCAATCTCAACAGCTTCCTTTTCTACTACTAGATGTAGAAGAAAAAATGCATCCAACTTCTTTCCCCGAGACCTTGTTGTGCATGATGATGACCCATCAAAGGTAGACAATAGAAGTCTATTTCCCTTCATTCTTCTATTGCTGCAAGGTCTCCTTTCTTCTTTGAGCTGAATAAACTCTGGGAGAGTCAGATTCTTCTTGATAGCTCTAGGTTGAGACTTATATTCTGTAATATATTCACTTAGAATCTCATGATCTAAGTATTCTTCACTTCTATGCCTCTTATCTTCAAAATGAAAGACCATAGAATGTTTCTTTGGAGCTCTATGCAACATCGGATCTTCTTTTTGCTGATAGGAAGTACTTGGACCTTCCTCATCTCGAAACCTTAACTTGGCTTCACTTCTTCTTTGCTTGACCTTCTTGGCGAGGTCCTTCTTAGATCTGAAAAGAGATGAGAGTAAACTCATTCTTTGCATCATTCTGATATTTGTCTTGAAACTCACAGGCTGAGCCAAAGATCATGTTTCAATACCACTGTAATATCCCAAAATGGGACTCATCAGCAATACATGCTAAAATAACGCGATTTTCAGAAATATGTGCAATGAAATGTAAATGTAGCTCATGGATCCCTTAGATCTGATATTATAGCAACTATATATTAAAGGAATTTAGAAAATAATCACTTTTGTATAGTTAAACAAGCCTCACATGCCATAAATAGCTGAAAATCATGCAAAAATAGAGACTACAACCATGTATGAAAGTTGGAACACCATGATAGCATTATTTTATTACCTATGCAATAGCAGTAGGTTATACATCATATCTAGAGCAAGTATGTGGAAAAAAGGTTAGATCTACAATAGATCCATGCACTATACAAGCTCTTTTATCAATCCCCCTTGGGGTTTTCAGCAATACACCATGTACAAAATGTAGATATGAGTTTTAAAATTGCAAATCTATGGAAATATTTAGATCTGGAAAGTGGATCTGATCTGATATAACAAGAAAAAGGATCTCCTCCAACAAATCTCCAAAGTGAAGGGCAGATCCCCAACACTCAGCAAATCATCTCTCCAAATGGTGCACTAAATCACCCTATAGCAGCTCCTTCAGAAATAACGTAGATCTGGACTCTCTCTGTGTTGTAGGGGATAAAATAATGCTGGCCTATAGCCAAGATATGGAAATATAGCTCAAAACCTTCAATATTTTCCTCCCAATGGATTAGAAGACTCCTCCACTAAAAATAAGTATTGAGATGGCCTAGATCTGAAGATCTAGCCTCCACTTGTTGTAGCTTTCTAAAATATTCAAACCCTCAACAGGATCTACGTTGTCAAAGGAAGATGAAGCTTGGCCTCAAGCCAGATAAGGGACGATATGGTGCAAGGCTCCTCCAAGAGCTACTCAATGGAAGAGAAGGAATTCCTAAACAGAAAGACCTTGTGCTAAACAACACTCTATCTCAACTAAACAGCCAGAGAAATAAGTATGTCTAAATAGACCACACAATCATAAAATCATAATCATAAGCTAACCTCATATGGCTGCCATCCTCCTCCTTATAAACAATGTGGGCCTCCTCACCTTTGATCCCACTCATTAGGATTTCCATCTTCATGCAATGAATCTCCCTCCAAAACTGCGTTGTCCCTTCATCAATACCACTCCTCCATAATAGCGCTGATGGACTTGGTCAATCTTGACTGGATCTCCATGCAATGTCTTCTTTCGCACACAAGGTGGCTTTATTCCAACTGTCTAACTAGATCTATATTCCCACTGGGTTATCTTCATTAGTGTTTCACATCCTCTACATTAGCTTAGCTGACTTTGTCAAACTTTGACTTTTTCCACATGCATTAGGCTCTTGTTCACACATGAAGGTGTTTTATCCAACTATGAATATGATCCCTTTCCCATTTAAGAGGGATTTTATTTCTACTGAAGAGATTTATGGGTCTCCCTACCCATTTTATTCCTCTATCTAAGAGAAAATCAAAATTTTAATATTCCCTTAGCTGTATGCTAAGTTAGGAATATTACATATTTGAATTAGGTTTTTAGGTTAGTATCAAAGTTTATCCCAGACCTTTGTAAAAGAGATCTCACTCTATAAATGCGGGGTTTTTATAGTTTGAAAGAGTTGATGAATGTAATGAGAAGGATATTATGTAATTTCTTTATATCAAGCTAATATGCAGTTGCAATAGTTGTTTTTCAAACCTGGGATTTATTTTGAGCTTATGTATTTATGTCTTTCCATTTTCCATATTGTCATCAACTTCATATTATCATGAATACTTCGGATTCATAGTTTTATGCTCCAATTTCCTTCATGTAATATGTTTTTCCTATAAAAAGTTATATTTTAAGCTTAATTTCCTCATTTTCCATGGATTGCATTTAACTATTATTGAATTCCAATAGTTGAATCCATGCCCAATGGTAGCCTTCATACAATCTTCCACCTGCAAAATCACTTAAAACACAAAAATATTTAGCCATATTCAACAGATATATTATCTTGAATATTCATTTGTTTCCTTGGATAGAGCCCTCTCTGATTGGGAGAGATAACTTCTAGTCTAAAGTGGTTTGAAATAGTTGTGCTAGTTTGATAGTTGAACAGCCCTCTAGCTTAGTGATAACACAACCCATGCATTAGTTATAATCATAACATCATATAAAATAGATCACATGCCAACTCTTGCATGACATCATAAGAACATAATATCATTGTTTTCACAAAATTCTAAATATTAAAAATTGCATGCTCATGCATATCATAAAATCTACATGCAATAACCACATGCTTCACATCATCATAATTTATAACATCAACATATTTGTATCAAATATATATTATTATGTAACCTAATATTTTGAACCACATACTAAAATAAAATTATGTGATAACATATGAGAATCATCTCAATTCTAGAGAAATACTACACTACAAACACTATTATCACGATTCATCATAGAACAAATTTCATTTTCTTGCATAAACAATGAATGCCAAAAATGAAACAAGATTATTTAACATCCATCTAGGTTCTTGATGGTAACTTTATTTAATTGTCTGTAACCGATGCAAATTCTAAGTGTCCCATTCTTTTTATTCACAAATAATACTTAAGCTCCCCATGGTGACACACTTTGCCATATGAAACCTTTATCAAACATTTTTTTTAGTTTTAGATTTAATTAAACCAAATTAGTACTGATATGGTACAGTTCTTTTAAATGTAGAGCCTTGTTTACCTAGAATGAAGAATTGAAAATTTTAATTGTCAAGATTGTTGTAAATATTTAAGATAGGTTTCTTGTACATAATATCTTGTAGGGGGGGTAATCATAAATCCAAGTGCTCAGAAAGAAGTTAAAGTTTCATGTTCTAAAACATGTCATGGCCCTAGAGGTATCCCAAGTGGAAAAGGAAAAGCAATTTTAAAACAAATAATTATTGGAGAGAAACAATGAAGTCTCTACCTTGAAGGAACTAAGTGCGAACTTGTAGCAAAAATTGGATAACCATGTCTACACCATTCTAGTACAACCAGATTCAGAAGATCGAGCTGAGAAATTAACTAGTGCTATAACTGAATTGAAAATTTTATAGGATGAAATGAAGAAAATGTTGAAGATCCTGGATAACACAAAGGAACTTCTAAAGCTTAAAGAAATGAAATTGACTATGGAAAAATATAGTGCATAACAATATCAGAAGGATTATTAGACAGCATGCAATGATATCAAGGACTTGAAGGAAAAATTAAAGGGACATAAGTCACTTATACGAGCCAGAGAGATAATCTAGAATGTTATTATTCAACAAGTAAAGGTTATCTTAGATTATATGATGATAATAGAATAAGATAAGATCATTGTCGGAGACCTAGAAAGCATCATTGTTGCTCATTAAGAGAAAAACTAGCAACGTGCCCAGCTAGAAAAAAGAATGATTGATTTTCTTAATTCCAATTCATTTCAGGAATTAAGAACTATGCAAGTTGAAGAAAGAGCATATCTAGTATTAGAAATCAATAAAATGGTACAGGAGAACTTGTACAAGAAAAAAACAGAAGCCAAGATTGGTGAGATTAAAGAATTTGTCCTAAAATTTTACATAGATTTGGGTAAAAGGATTAGAGCAGGATTTCCTTCAAGTTGGGATCAATAGGAAAATTTTATTACATGGGATAATTATGACACTTTTTTGGTAGAAGCAAATATTAAAATTACCTCTTTTCATGAAAAATAAACAGTTCTTAAAGGATCAACTATTTTCAATTATCTTCACCGGTTCCACTTCCTCAAGGTAATCTAGGTGGTTGAATCTCGTATTAGTAGCCTCGCATCACATGTTTACCCCAGTTGGTCAGTTAGTTGGGTAGATGTGGGTGGAGGGTGTTACACTGGTAGGCTCAAGTCAAGACTAGAGCAACAACATGATCAAGCATATGGATAGCTGCAAAGTAAGGTATGGAATCTAGGATAATTGAAAAATCCAACAAGTGAAATTAGCTCAAAACTATAACCATTTGTTTCATACCCTGAAGGGTTCTCATATCGAAGGTATTTGACTAGGAATAGAAAATTTTTCATCCTAAGGAGTTTGATGCAAGAGCATCAACCTCATGTTTTTTCCATACGAGGACGTGTCATGAAATTCTCTATAGGGGAAGGAATTTTCCTTATAAGTAAAATGTACAATTAAAATTTTGTAGAATGTAAGGTATCCATGCATCTCATTGTAATTTTATAGACAGTGTTTTGTATATGTAATGTGTGTGCAATAGTTTGGGGAAAGTATTCAGACATTACGAGGTTAAAGAGGAAAAATTCCCAAATTTGTTTCGAGAAATAATTTGAAATGAGAATTGTAAGTCTTTATGTATATATTTTATATATGAAGCAAACTGAAATGTGTTATTGTCGGCATATCACTGAGCTAAAATGCACACAATTTCACCCAATAACATATTTTCTCTTTATTCTTGTTTCCAACTGAACTAACCTATTAAAATACTTGGGGGAGGGGGGGGAAGTGAATGTGTATTTCATTTAATTTAATCTTCTATTTTGTATTCTAAAATTTATACATAAAATTAATTAAGAAAACATGTGTATGTACACTTTTTTAGTGACTACAAGCAATGTATGTTCAAATTACTTAAATCTTCACAAATTCATCAATTATTAATTCAGTTAGCAAATAAACATTGTATCATAAGCATCTTTAAATATATACAAATAGAAACACAACAACAAATAATACATAATGACACCAAGGATTTTATGAAGAAACCAAATTTGGGAGAAAACCACCATTGTTTTCATCTCTGTATTCTTTATTACTATGAATAAAAACTTTCATTACATCTTGTACTGGCACAAACTCTTACCGATACCTGGGATCCTACTTTCAAGAGGCTACAACCTCTATAAATTCTTGAGCTCTGACTGGAAGGAAGATACTGCTACATGATCAACTTTATCGCCTCCTACTGGAAGGAAGCGCCTAGTCCCTCATCAGTTTTACTGGATACCACCGAAATGAATATCCCACTCTCTTACTAAAGGCTCAAACCCTTAGCACCTTGGTGTACCATGTTTTAGAATATTTGATTTTGTATCCACCTAACTTAGACACACATCAAAACTTGTAGGTTCTGTTTCATCCAATTTTCAAACCAGACCCACGCCAACTACTAAGAGAAATCACTGAATGCCAATAAAATATCTAAAATACAACATTAATCAACCAATTATGCTCATACTTTATAATTGAATACCAAGTTACTAATCACCCCTAAGGAACCAAATCAATGATATACCAAATTAACACTATACAAATCAAGTTCTTTGTTTATCAACCAATCTAAAAAATTTCCAATATAAATTCAAACCCTTTACTCATCAAATTACAAACCATATACTCAAATCAACCATTATCATACTCATCGAGTATTAAAACAAGACTTAACAATGCCAAAACTCTCTCTGCAGAAAATAAACTCTCAACACAATGATTTCAATAAACATACAATATTGCATTTTCAACCTTTGAAATCAAACTAGAATATATATACAATTGTAATAAAAAGGATCTGTGTATATACGTGCATTTTATGCATAGGAACTACATACATATATCATATCACTAAATACAAAATCCAAGCCATTTTGTATATTCAAAGTAAATATACCATCATCATATACTTTACTCAATGGCAAAATCAATTGTCAACAACCTAGATCAAGCAGTAATAAACACTTCTTAATTCATAATGTATACATCACTATTATGAAGAATATCTGTGTATGTACGCATTATTCAATAACACAAATTGCATACATATCTAATAATTCAACACGTAAAGTGTTAGGTCCTTATATTACTAGTATATTCCCTTATTGTTGTTAGTCTAACCCCCTTATTGTTATTGTTGTACCCCTATAACCCCCATATTGTTATTATTGTGCCCTTACAGTATTATTGTTAGGTCGGCTAGGATTACATTGTGGCCCCACTAGGATTACATTATGGCCTCGTGGACTCCTATATATAGAGAGGAGGTTTTGTCATTTGTATCATCCAAGAATTGTTCATTTATGTAATGTATTGGAATTTCCCCCCTCGAAGTGGCTGATTTCTAAGGCATTGATCTCTCTTTTCTTCTATTTTTGGAGCTAGTTTCATAACATTTGGTATCAGAGCTTTGGATTCTAGGGTTTCGCTGCTCCAAACAGGTCATCGTGGAATTTTCACTATAACTTTTTTTCTACAAAGGTTCAGAAGCTGAAATTTTTAGAGTGCGAAGACAAAATTCTGAGGAACATCATCACAAACGTTCAAAGCTTGGTTCACAATATTTTCAGAGATATGATATGTGGAAGTTATGGCTTTTTGCAAGCTCCTCAATTTAACCTAAATAGGTCATCGCCGAATTTTCGCTATATTTTTTGTCTACGAGGGTTTAGAAGATTAAATTTTCACAGAGCGGAGCTGAAAGCCTGGGGAACCTCCAGTAAGACTTCCAGATCTTGGTTCACACTATTTTTTGAGATATGATCTGTGGAAGTTAGGATTGTTTCAGGCTTCCGAATTTCATCTCAAAGAGGTGATCGTGGGAGAAACATCATAACTCTCTCTCTAAGAATCGGATTGGGATTTTGTAAAAAGTGGCCACAAGTACATGGACTGTAGTATTATCTATATCAATTTTAGATATGAAGAAGAAAATAGTGACACGTGGAAATTCGTACAAGTTCTCTCTATTGAAATAGTCCATAATTAGGTCATCGTAGGAGATTGGGCATAAATTTGTCTTCAAGAATCCAAATCAAGTCAAACTTATGGAATTAGAAAGAAGTTTTATATGGCTACATCAGGGCCGAATTTCAGACATTGAAGATCTGAAATCGCATAGATAATTTAGTTTCAATATCGAGCTCCTCAAAATCAAGAAAAAGGTATGTATTTTTTTCAAATTGCATAAATCTTGTTTAAAAAATCAGTTCTAGTTGATTCCAAAGGCCAATTGAGCATAGATATCAGTATTGGGTTCTAAAATGCCTCCTAAAAATAATTCAACACCCATTAAGCCTTAAGAAGGCTCTACTATGACTCATGAAGACAAAGAAATGCAACATGAGATATCAAAATTCCAAGAGCAAGTGCACCAAATTTCACTATCTCAAAGAGCAATAAAAAATGAAATGGAATTTTTGAAGAAAGGCATGGAAACTAAGATGGATGGTTTGAAGAAAGACATGGAAGCTAAGATTAATGGTTTGGAATCTAATATGGATGGCATGGAAGTTGGCATGGAAGCTAATATGGATGACATGGAAGCTAAGATCGATGAAAAAATGGAAAAAAGAAGAATGACCTAAAAGTATACATTGAAGGTTTCGCAAAGTTGATACAATAAATGTTTCCTAATGGAGAAAAGATAGTAGAGGAAACTCATGATGAGAACAAAATAAATGTTGATTGTGATTTCATAAACTCTAATGTTGGATTAAAGAACCACCATATTCCAAATATGGATATGAGGAAGTTTGATGGCAGGGATCCCGTAAGATGGATACTACAGATGGAGCAATATTTTGATCTCAATAATGTGCAAAACACACAAAAGGTACGCATTGAAACTTTAAATTTTTAACAAAATACATTTGTATGGTATTGATGGCTTTGCTCCCATAAAAAAATTATCATTTGGTCAATTTTTACGGAGGAAATGATAGCACATTATGAGGATACAAAGAGCAACACCTTCTTTAGCCATTTGATCAATCTTAAACAAAAGGGTTCAATGGCTGAGCACATTGAGGACTTCCAAAAATTGAATATAAGGGTAACTGATATTTGAGAGGAACATAGGATTGATGTCTTCATAGGGACTTTAAAGGATAACATCCAACATGAAGTTCGCGTTTGGGAACTGGATTCATTAGAGAAGACATTCAGGTTGGCAAGAAAAATTGAATGTAAAATTATGGCGACCAGGAAGCCTACCACTCACATCTATGAGTTGATACTCCTAGACTTCCACAACCTACAAGGTTGACACCACAACAATTGGAAGAAAAAATAGCAAAAGGGCCTTGCTACATTTTTGATAGCAAATACACTAAAGGTCATAAGTGTGCTAAGAAGAAATTATTTTACATAGATTGTGAAGAGGAGGAAGAAAATAAACAAGAAACTTCAAAAGAAGAGGATATACACCAGGAAGCAACCCTAGAAGAAGAAGGAATGATTCTAACCATATCATGTAATGCATTGGCAGGAATTACCACTCCTCAAACTCTCAATATAGAAGTACATATCAAGAAGAAAAATATAATAGTGTTGATTGATTCAGGTAGTACCCATAATTTTATTCATTGTAAGGCAACCAAGGAATTGAATTGTTTCCTATACCCAGCACTAGAATGTCAAGTGATGGTTGAAAATGGAGGAACTATAAATTTCTCTAGAAAATTCCATAATATTAAGCTATCCATGGGGGAATATGTATTGAATAGTACAATTCTTTCCATCCCAATGGGAGGTGCTGATGTTGTACTAGGAGTACAATTGTTACAATATTTGTGGACGATAGCTTAAAATTTTCAAGAACTTTTCTTGAAAATTTTTTCGGAAGGAAAGGAAATTGAATTACGAGGTATCACAGGGAAGCCAGGAAATATAATAAGCTCTAATTTCATGACAAAGCTTCTAAAGAAATAACAATGAGGCGTAATTTCACAATTATGCTCACTAGAAGTTCCAACATCAAAATCATCTATTTCTCCAAATCTCCAAAGAGTCTTGGACAATCATTCCAAGGTGTTTGATACTCCCAAAGGACTTCCACCTATTCATGATCATGATCATGCTATTCATTTGATTCCAAGAAGTGTTCCTCCAAACATCTAGCCTTACATATATCCTTATGTCCAAAAGAGTGAAGTTAAATGTATGATTGCAGAAATGTTAGAGGCTGGTACAATTCAACCTAGTCAAAGTTCTTTCTCTACTCCAGTAGTATTGGTGCACAATGTTAGGGTCCTATAAGTATAGGATTCATAATTTGGAATTGACTTATGATAGTCTTGTAAAAATATTTACATACCTTTCTTTCTACAAGTTGTTTTCCCATATTTTGTAAAAATAAAAAATAGAAAATCAAAAAGAGGGTAAAGTCCTAAAAGAAAAATCAAAGGACTTAGAAAAGATAATATACCCCAAAGAAAAAAGAAATAAAACATGAAAGTGTGCAAGTCCAAATGCCACTCCTTTTTACTTTGTTACTGATGATTATGGCAGAGTGTCAATAAATGCCATAATCCATGATGAGTTGAATTGTTCAATCTTGACTTGTCATGTTTCAATTTTATTTTTGTAGATAGTGAATAAAGATTAGTCAGATAGTTTAATCCTGACTAATCAGTAGATAGGTAGAGAATAAAGAGGAGCTCATCAGTTTAAACTGAGCCCTCGGATGAAATAAGGTAGAGTTAGATAGTTTTTATTGCTTTCAAAAGAATAAAATGTTTAGGGTTGCTAGCTCAAATGCACCTGCTAAATGGAAGAAAAAATGTTAGATTAAAGTTGGGTAGGTAGAAATAAGTGGGAAGAAGCTTGTAAATATTCATCACCGAGAAAAATAACTAATTTCCCATCCCCTATAGTGATTCTGCATTCTAAACTTCCAGTCAAAGAGGCTCAGAGCATTTCTCTGAGTTCTGTTGGGACCGGACCCAAGGCTCAATGACTGTTAAGTTAAAAGTGTTGAATTCCTATAATAATCCCTAATTATCATCATTTACCCTGCACTCATCCATTACACTTTCATAAGTAAATACCTTTTACTTAATGAAAATCAAAATTCCCTTTTGATTAATCTCCTTCATTCATAAAAACATAAAAAACCCTCCAAAAATATTATATTCTAAGTCAAAGTGGTCAAATTATAAATGATAAAACTTTGCTTTTTACATTATCACTTTACTTAGTCATATAAATATATTTTGGTGTTTTTTATTTTCCTTGGTCATATTAACTTCTAATTTATTTATTAAATCCCTAAAAGAGACCTTATCCTATTAATATAACTCCTATTTTAATATCCCCTAAAAACCCACTATTATAAGCTTTTTTTCCAATGTTAATTATCGACATGTTTAAATAAAAACCCCAATTATATCCCCTTTGGCATAAAACTAGCGTTATGTAAATATCCTACCCCCTATAGTGAGTAGACATTTCCATAGTCTAAAACTATATAATAAAAATATAAATAAACTCTGAAAAAGAATAAATTTACCATATCACCTATCTCGTTATAGCCTCAAGTTTATTTGAGAAAAAGTTAAAGCTTGTATCCTATTTCACATTGGCTTTCAACTATGTATTAGCCCTACGCTATGCATATCCTAACTCCAGTTAATTCCGTCAACCCGCCTCACGCGCATTTTTTACTATATATATAAACTTTATGTATATATATGCCACCACTTAACCCCTTTCGAAAATATGTCTAGACTCATTCTATACATAAAACATTTGATAAAACCTTGGATATAAATTCCTATAATATAAAGGTTTTATTTCATTAATCCATTGCCCAGCGCATAAAGTCACCCCAGATCCCACCATACTTTTCAACCGCAACTCTTCAAATGATCCTAACTGTTCGCTCTTACCCCGATGATCCAAGGTGGACGATGCGTTTCACGCCCACAAACCAAACAATTTCCAAATGCCCAATCGAGCGCGAAATGGGTGTTTTTCCCATTTTTTCCTCCTGTGACGTGTCCAAATTTGATTGCGTCGCGTTCGTTTTTCCATAAAACCATTTACTGCCCAATGACAGCACGAAACCCACCTGTGGTTTTTCGCATTCACAAACAGAAAACTGCTCCCGCTATCAGATTTGACCTGCATTTATTACGTGTTTTAAACATTTATATCAAAGTTTAAAATTGTTGTTATGATGTTTATTAAACGTTATTTGTGCATTCCTGACTGTGAAAAGCCACCCGACTATGAAAAAATCCTTTTGCTCAAATTATTGATTTACACCGAGAGAAAAAACCCGAATTAAACCGATGATCCCCTATTTGAAGACCATTTAAAGCCATTCTCTGCATCAATGATCCAAACCCATCCGTAGGAACCACCAAAGCTTTAGAAACCTTCTCAAAGTATAAAAATACCTGCAAATCAGGTATTTTCCAAAATTTAGCCTGCAAAATTCACGATTTAAACCTCCAAATTGAACCAATTAAAGCTATAAATAGTGAATTTGTCCATCCTAGTGTGTCTGAAAACTTGAAAAACAGGGCAAACCCTTGCAATTTTTTCCTAGAAATTTCTCTTTATGGAAAGCCTCATTTTAAAGCCAAATTCTCTATCTAAGCCTCCTGAAAATCAATCCCACAGTTCAAAAAAGGTTTTAAAACCTACAAAATACTTTAAAAACCCCTTTTACAGTCACAGTCATTCAGAAAACCTGTGTTTTCTGTTTTAAACCTATTTTCCTGTATCCCAAACTCCTAACTGAGCACTGAAGTACCCACTATCATCATTTTTTCCTATAGAATTGCTCAGATACCCTCTGTTTCAACAAATTAACTATTGAAAATTGTGTAATCTTGCTTTAGTTATTTCAAAATTAAAAAGAAGCAAATGACACCAAAAGCTGGAGGCTCCAAGCCTGTCAAATCTAGAGGATCCAAACCTCCCAAGTATGACGCATCAAAGGCCCCAAAATCTACTACTGCAATCACTGCAAAAACCATTGTGACTGTTAACCCCCTTTAGCCACCAGTGTCTACTAAAGAGATCATCCCCTTGGTTGATGTGGATTATAAAATTGTAGACCCTGTTATCCATGTCAGCCCCCATTAAAATTTTTGGCCATCAGCCCCTCCTGAACCTTTCAAATTTCCTATCGCGGCTTAAGAAATTCATTTTTGCTTATCGTGCCTTTCCTTCCCTCTGAAACGCATTAGTGAGCACCACACACACATATTCGAAGTCATAGGAGGCCTAGTCCCTTTCAGCCCTAGCCCCTCATATATTATCGTCTATATGACTGAATCTCGTGACCGAGTGTTAAGTCCCAAGGGCGCCTAACATATATATCTATCGCGCCCACTCTGTACCGTTGGATTGAAACAAAAATAAATGGCCCAGAATCTCCTTTTCTTTGGTGGTCCCCACGTCCGCGCCCACTCAGAAACCAGAGTTGTTTTCATCGCACCACCTTTCAAAGGCAAGTGGTTTTCTCCAAATCGGAGCGATTCCATTAGGCGCTCACCACGCGTCCCAATGCACGACTTCAATACCACCCTCCATCGCACATTATCTTTCGATCAAAGTCGTGCAGCGATATTAATGTTGGCCATCCGATCCAAAGAGCTCCATCCAATGGCGGTCACTTGATGTAATTGCATGGGTGTTAATGTAGGTCTACAGTGTCCCGGGTCCACCATTCCGTCGCTATACAATGCATTCCTAATCATTGATATCTCTTTGAATTCGTGTGGTCCAGATCATATGCGTGATTGACTAATTGACCGAGTCTCCCACCACGTATTTTCCCATGTGGCAATCTCATTCTCCCTTCACCATATGTATATTCCATTCATATTTGTATATCGCATTCATGTGTCTTGTTTTAGTGTTTTTACGAAGAGAACCTCTGCCTAGTCCGTATACCACTGCTCCACCGCATCTTTCACCACTACCCTACGTGCTTCCACCAGTCCACGATGTCACGCCACTTCACAGTCGCCTCCATTGCATCACTCCCCTCCCATGCCTTTGTTTTCCTAACAAGTTTGTGTATTTTGCAGGGTGAAAAGGGGGTAAACCGCCATTAATCTCCACCTCCGTTACAGAAATCGAAGACACATCAAAGGGTCAGCTTGCAGAGGCAGAATTTATGAAGAAAATTCCTGGGTAGCTGCTAAGACATGACCTTCATTAAATAAAGTAGAATGGAAATCTGTCAAACTCCTCAAAATAATTCGAAAGGCAGATTTCTACAGATAGAGACATTAATGTCGCAGCAAAGAGTATCAATTGGAAATCAAGGAATTCGGTGTCCGATGCTGAATATTTTTAATAGCAATCCAGCATTCATAAGGAAAAGAGTACAAGTGCATAAATATCATATCCTCCAGGTTTTACTTCAATAGATTTTTCTCTCAGGAAGGTACAGAACGTCACATATTTTATTCTTCATACCTCACCCCTGGAGAAATCTTCACCTGCAGCATTCTATAGCCGTCAAGCAGTATGGGTGCGAATGTTTCCGCCATTTATGTTTTAATGAGATAATTAAATGTTCTCACCTACTTCTTTCATAAGGTCTTTTCTTATTCCTCTATAAAAACAAAGAAGAAAGACATTGTAAGGCTTCCAGATTTTTATTAGAGAATTGTGCAGTGAAAGGCATTTTTGTATACATTTTGTATAAGCTCTTGTATGAAGGCTCGGAGCCCGTAGGGTCTCAGTGAAGAGGAGTTCTATCTGTATTAGAGGATTCTGATCTTTGGTATCCCATAGTATATAACTTCCTTTAATGTGTTTAATACAACATTTCATTTTATCCATCTTCTTGTATCATGTACTGGAATGCGAGTGGCTCACTGATTTTAGGTAAGGATTTATCCTAGTTGATACCCATACTTGTATCTTTCAAGTGCTTTAAATATGGCTCGGGCATGAAATACTGTTTCATGTTCATTCATCCATCTTTCTGCTATATTAGTTTCTTTGGGAGGGTACTTTTAAAACGCCATTGTCATGTATGGATTCTTAGAATGATAAGACCATATATGGTTTTGTTGTGTATCTGGGTATCAGACCAAAGTTAACTAATATCTTCTTATATTTCTTTCACTGCATACACCTTCCGATATCTAATTTCTATGGCATATTACTTGAATCGGCCCTCTTTACAGTAAATTGTCTCTTAACTGTCTGATGCTTTTGTGTTAGAGCTTTGCACTTTGTCCCTACAACATTACTTTCCCTGTGGCAGTTTTTGTGAGTTCTGGTCCCATTTGAAATCAATTTCCTTGTTTACAAGAGATAACAGAAGAGCCTTTGGATTGACACCCAAGTTATATTATACGCTCCTTGCTATGATAAGATGTCATAGGCACTGGTCTATGGCAACTCTAGGCTGTCTCTAGGAGTGACAATTTATGTCAACAACATCTTTCTAGCGCCATTGTCGGGGATCAAAGTTAAGAAAAGCACTATCCCTGGGCCTCGACAAATCATATTCACTCTCTAATCAGGTGAGCACGGAGAGTTGAAGAGTTGTATATCTCTCACCTTGGCAAATCCACTCCACTGTTGTTTATTCGATAAATCTATTTGTAGTCCTAGCTCCTCGTAAGCCACACCTGAGGTCGGATACATCACAGTCAAAGACACCTTCAGTGTTTGACCCTAAGAAGATTATACATAAAAGAAGTTGGAAAGAAAAGAAATCAGTCCGTGCTAAAATTCCTGAGTTTCCTGAAGAAGATTATCCATCTTCATCCTCTCAAGAAGTTCTAGAAGAAAATCTCGACTCCACTATGGGAGATACAAAATATTATTCAGATAGCCCATACAGGGGAAGTGCTAGGATTAAAGCTAATCTTCACCCTACTCCTGAGGTCGAAGAAGTTAAATAAGTCACCGAAGTAGCTGCTGTTAACCGTGAACTGTTCCCATATACACCTCAGGCTGTTGTACAGTATATCCCTATTGTTATTCATACTCCACTTCCACCTCCACCTCTTCCTCCCTTTGTACATCAAATTGTTGCACAACCCCCACCTCCTCCAATGGCTAATGTCCCAGCTTTTTTGTTGAACAAATATGCTCCCCTAGCATTGCCTCAAGTGTTAAATGATATGCCACAGGATTATTTGAAGATCTTGCCCAGATTCACTGGGGAAAATGAAATAGATGCTCAGAAACATCTTGACACCTTCTGCTCTTTTTCAGAAAACTTTAATGTAGAACATTTGGATGTGGTCTTAAGATTATTTGTGCAGTCTCTGGATGGTGAAGCCAGAAAATGGTTCAAAACATTAGGAAACCGTTCCGTAACCACTTGGGATGATATGGAAAATACCTTTCTCAAGAAATGGGGAGAAAAGAAATATCATGGATAGTGTCTTACTGAGTTCAATACACTTAAGAAGAAACATAATGAAGGGGTGTCAGAATTTATCAAAATATTTAACAAGTTATATATAAATCTCCCTGCAGATATGAAGCCTCATCAGAATGTTGCCAAAGTTGTTTTCATAACAGCCTTTGACTCAAATTTTGGTTTCTCTCTTAGGGAAAGGAAGCATGCCACCCTAGATGATGCTCAGTCAGATGCTCTTGAGTTGGAAGCAAATTTTGCTTCCACTGGAAAATTAAAAGTGAAAGTGGAACAAGATACCAGAAGAAGGGGTAAGGAGGAAGTATCTACTTCTAACCAAGATAAGGATTCAGATAAGATTGAAGAAATGAACAAAATGATTAAGAATCTCTCTAATAAACTGGTCAAGCTTGAATTGGAGACCAAGAACTCAGCCTCCAAGAATTTCCAGAATACTCCAAACAAGGGTTACAATCCTCAGTATAGAAAGCCACCCCTGCAAATATTGCCAAGGGAAGAAAAAGAGCAACAAGATCAGGTACCACACCCATTATACCTGGAAGGCCCAGTAGATGACTCCACTGAAGATGTTGCTTATGAACTACAAGATGCAAACCTTGCTTTCTCAAACAATGATGAAGTAGAATGCCCATTGCACGAAGAAGAAGAAGAGATCAGAGGCACAGAAGATGCAGAAATTGATCATTATTGCAAACAGTTTAATGATTTCATGCAAGCACATTTCAATAGAAGATATGATCTCAGATCTTCCATGAAGAGGAGTCGGACTCAAGATCAAGAAGAGGAGCCATTTCAAAAGGAAGCATCTGCTCAAAAGGAATCAACGATGCAGAAAGCCACAGACAAAGGTAAGAGCCCTCTAAACAAACCTTTGCAATCCAATGACCAAATTCCTTCTTCTTCAAAAGTAGTCACTCCTAATGCTGAGCCTGTATCAAAAGAAATCAAACCTTCAGCTGACAATAAATAATTAAAATAATTTGTAATAGAAAAGTCTCCTCCTGCTTTCAATCTACAAAAAGAACTTGAGAAAGTCAAAATCCTAGTCCCTTTGACCGAGCTGTTGAAACAACCTGCATATCAATCTCAAGTTACTTATTTATTGTTTCCTCCTGAAGCACCAATAATTCCAGACAGTCTTAATCTTCAAGAAGAAAGACCCATGGTATTTTTTGGCCCACATGTCGAGGAGATAGACCCCTCTACTCCTCCTTTCTATGTGTCTCTAGTGATCCATGACCTGCTGTTGCACAATTGTATGTTAGATTCTGGAGCTTCCCATAATCTTATGCCTCTGTCTGTCATGGAACAACTAGGACTAAAAATCACATGTCCATATAAAGACCTATATTAATTTTATTCCAAAAGAGTTAAATTCTTGGGAATGATTAAATATTTAGTGGTCAATTTGGCCCAAATACCATCAAAAAGTGTGGTAATGGACATTGTGGTGGCTGACATCCCAACTCGCTTTGGCATGCTATTGTCAAGGTCCTGGGGAACAAAAATTGGTGGGTCACTTAAACTAGACTTAACGTATGCCACTATTCCAATTTTTGGTGGTCAGTAGAGGAGGTTATATAGAGAAACCAGATTTGTCAAAATGGTGACCAAAGTTGACAGCTCAGAGAATTCACCAGTCTACAGCAAGGAAGGATATTTCTCATGTTTGATGTTGGAAGAAGATCAAAATTACGCTCATGAACCTTCCTTTTTTCAAATCAAGACTGAGCAGCCTTCAGGGAACCATGAAGCAGGAGTATGGACTTTACATTTTGATGGAGCAAATTCAAGAGAAGGAAATGGAGCTGGAGTATTATTGATTTCTCCTACAAGAAAATGGGTCCCACTGTCTTTTAAATTCGAATATGAGGCTACTAATAACGTAGCTGAATATGAAGCACTACTATTGGGATTGCAAACAGCCAGGAGCATGGGTATACAAAGTTTAAAAGCTCTGGGAGACTCTGAGCTGGTGGTCAGACAGGTCAGAAATCAATGCCAAACCAAACATCCTCGGTTGAGGGCTTACAAGAATGAGGTGTGGGACATGGTGGAGAATTTATTCTCAGCATTTAGTATTCAGTTCATACCCCAAGAGAAGAATAGAATGGTAGATTCTCTTGCTGTAGCTGCCAGTACATTTCGTCCCCCTCAGAACCCTCTCCTGAGGTATGAAATCGAGGTACGTTATAGACCATCAATCCCAGATAATATTAAGCATTGGCAGTTATTTGAAGATGAGGAACAAATGAAGAGATTCCTGGAAACAGTGGGAGAATTATCCAATATGGAGATTGATGATTGTGAAAAAGATGAGGCTGAGAATGTTTCAGAAAATAATTGGGAAGAGAAGATGGCAGGTAGTAATGTGCTGCAGCTGAAAGGAAATGTCATCCCTAGAGGGCTGGTGCCTCTAGAAAGATTATTTGACAAGAATGATGTCCCATCGCAGTCTGGTAAAGTGGTAGAAGAATATCAGGTGGAAGATTTAAATCTGGGTACCAATGTTGAGCCCAAAATTGTCAAATTATCCAAGAAGGTCCCAGAGGAATACAAGGAAAAATACTTGAAATTATTTCTGTCATACAAGGATTTATTTGCATTGTCCTATCAGGACCTTAAAAATTTTGATATTAGTATAATGAAGCATAAAATTCCTCTGAGAGAATATGAAAAACCTTATAAGCAGAAGCTTAGACAGATAAATCCTCTGTTGCTTCCCTCCATTGAAAAAGAAATCAAGAAGCTGCTTAAGGCCAAAATAATTGTGCCCTTGAGATACTCTGAATGGGTGGCAAACCTTATCCCTGTCCGAAAAAAGAATGGAGAAATCAAGTTGTGTGTGGATTTCAGGAATTTAAACAGAGCATCTTTAAAAGATAATTATCCACTGCCCAAGATGGACCACATCCTACAGAAAGTGGTTGGAGCCTCTAGAATGTCAATGATGGATGGTTTCTCTGGATATAATCAGGTTGATGTACTTCCAAAAGATCAGAAGAAGACTTCTTTCATCACACCATGGGGTACATTCATATATGCCAGGATGCCTTTTGGATTGATTAATGCAGGGGCCACTATTCAGAGGGCTATGGATATTGCTTTTGTTGGGGAGCAGGATAAATTTCTGGTGGTGTACCTTGATGATATTACAGTGTTTTCAAAAAATGATGATGAACACATTGAGCATTTAAGAAGAACTTTTGAAAAATGCAGAAGGTATGGTCTTTCTCTTAATCTGCAAAAGTCTCTATTTGCATTAGAGGAAGGCAAACTTTTGGGGCATATTGTGACTAAAGATGGTGTGAAAATAGACCCTAAAAGAGTTGAAGTCATAAATAGTATTTCTCTCCCCAGGAATAAGAAATAAGTACAGGTATTTCTTGGGCGTATAAATTTTCTGAGAAGGTTTATTCCTAACCATGCTGAGATAGTTAGGCATATAACAGATATGCTAAAGAAGAATAATGAGGTCAAATGGTCACAAGAATCACGGGAGGCCTTTGCTAGAATTAAAGTTGCATTTGTTGAAGCTCCTGTGCTAGCTGGACCAGATTATGCAAAGCCATTTATGATCTTTTCCTTTGCATCACCTCATACAGTAGCTAGAGTGTTATTACAAAAAAATGAAGAAGGATATGAGCAGCCTATTGCCTTCTTCAGTCAGGTTCTCCATGATTCAGAACTGAAGTATAATATATTGGATTAGCGGGCCTATGCACTATTAAAATCCCTCAAAGCATTTCGCATGTATGTTTTGCAGTCTCACATTACAGCATATGTCCCCACAACAGCTATCAAAGACATTCTCATTCAGGGAGACAGTGAAGGAAAAAGGGGAAGGTGGATTGCTAAAATACAGGAGTATGATCTAGATATCCGCCCTACTAAGTTGATCAAAGGACAGGGGCTCGCAAAAATTCTATCTGAATCAAACTATCAAGCTCTGGGCATAAATTTTTCTATGATTTCAAATGAAGAGTCTGAGAGAGAAAAAGAGTAGCAAGGTCTGGAGATGGCTACTCAGAGAGTACACATAAAATATATCATCAGTCCATGGTACAAAGAAATAGTTTAATATCTTTTGACACTCAGTTGTCCTCCAAGTTGTGATAAAGAAAAATACAGGGCTTTAAGATTGAAATCACAAAAGTATGTAGTTGCTAATGGCCAGCTATATTCGAGGGACCCTTCAGGAATTTTACTCTTGTTCCTTACAGAGGATGAAGTAGAAAGTATAATGATAGAATTTCATGAAGGAATATGTGGAGGACACTACAGTTGGAGGGCTACAACTCATAAAATCATAAAGGCTGGTTTCTACTGGCCAAAATTATTTGGAGATGTTTTTACTTGGGTCAGAGTATGTGATAAGTGTCAGAAATTTGTTGAGAGACAGAAATTGGCAGCTCTTCCCTTGATTCCAGTTCATGTAGATGAACCATTTCAACAATGGGGAATAGATTTTATAGGTGAGATTCACCCACCCTCAAGTGGACAGCATAAATGGATATTGACAGCCATAGATTATTTTACAAAATGGGTGGAAGCCATACCTGCAAGGAATGCTACTGACACTGTCATCATAAAGTTTATGGAAGAAAATATTATATCCAAGTTTGGCTGCCCAGCTAGAATAGTGACTGACAATGCACAGGCCTTCAAATATGAAAAATTTGTGAGTTTCTATCAACAATATAATATTGCACTAAATCATTCCACAGCCTACTATCCACAGGGAAATGGTTTGGCAGAATCTTCCAACAAAACTTTGGTGAGGACCTTGAAGAAAACTATAAATGAAAATCAAAAGAATTGGGATTCCCAATTGAAGTTTTCTCTTTGGGCGAATAGAATCACCAGTAAGAGAGCAACCAGGAAACTCCATATGAATTGGTATATGGACGAGCAGCAGTGTTTCCTGTGCAGCTAGCCTTACCCGTGGCATGTTTTATACAAGAAAGTCAGGAGGAACCTGATGATATGGTCAGGAGAATCAATCAATTAGTATAATTAGAGGAAACACGAGGACAGGTAAATTAGAGGTTAATAGAATATCAGGAGAAAATGAAAAACGTCTTTCATCAGCATCCAAAAGACAGGAAATTGCAGGTTGGTGATCTGCTACTCAGATGGGATATCCGGAGGGCTGAAAAAGGAAAGCATGGGAAATTTGATCCCCTGTGGTTTGGTCCTTTCAAAATAGCAGAACAAAGAGGCAATAATACTTTTATGTTGGAGAACTTACATGGCGATCTGCTTGACACCCCTGTAAATGGCCAATTTCTTAAGCCATACTTCCAGTTTTGATTCAGGCTGGGAACGCCTGATGTATTATATTGTACATTAGTTTCCTTTTTGTTTTTGATTAAATAAGGCGTGTGCTGACATGTTATGAAGCAGAATGCAGAGGGACTGAATGGCAGAGCCGTCTAAAAGGGTATCTGAAGGTCTGCGGAGTTCTCGACACATTCAGGGATGAACGCGTCGTCCCCAGTTGGAGTTGATGTTATCCATGTTAGCCCCCATTAAAATTTTTGGCCATCAGCCCCTCCTGAACCTTTCAAATTTCCTATCGCAGCTTAAGAAATTCATTTTTTCTTATCGTGCCTTTCCCGCCCTCTAAAATGCATTAGTGAGCACCACAGACGCGTATTCGAAGTCATAGGAGGCCTAGTCCCTTTTAGCCCTAGCCCCTCATATCTTATCGTCTATATGACTAAAGCTCGTGACCGAGTGTTAAGTCCCAAGGGCGCCTAACGTATATATCTATCGCACCCACTCTGGACCATTGGATCAAAACACAAAGCAATGGCCCAGAATCTCCTTTGCTTTGGTGGTCCCCGTGCCCACGCCCACTCAGAAACCAGAGTTGGTTTCATCGCACCACCTTTTGAAAGGCAAGCGGTTTTCTCCAAATCAGAGCGATTCCATTGGGTGCTTGCCACGCGTCCCAGTGCACGACTTCAATAACACCCTCCATCGCGCATTATCTTTCGATCAAAGTTGTGCAGCGATATTAACACTGGCCGTCCGATCCAAAGAGCTCCATCCAACGGCGGTCGCTTGATGTAATTGCACGGGTGTTAATGTAGGTCTACAATGTCCTGGGTCCACCATTCCGTCGCTGTACAATGCATTCCTAACCGTTGATATCGCTCTGAAATCATGTGGTCCAGATCATATGCGTGATTGACTAATTGACCGAGTCTCCCACCACGTATTGTCCCACGTGTCAATCTCATTCTCCCTTCACCATCTATATATTCCATTCATATTTGTATATCGCATTCATGTGTCTTGTTTTAGTTTTTTTACGAAGAGAACCTCTGCCTAGTCCGTATACCACTGCTCCACCGCATCTTTCGCCACTAACCTATGTGCTTCCACCAGTCCACGATGTCACGCCACTTCACAGTCACCTCCATTGCATCACTCCCCTCCCATGCCTTTTTTTTCCTAACAAGTTTGTGTATTTTGCAGGGTGAAAAGGGGGTAAACCGCCATTAATCTCCACCTCTGTTACAGAAATCGAAGACACATCAAAGGGTCAGCTTGCAGAGGCGGAATTTATGAAGAAAATTCCTGGGTAGCTACTAAGACATCACCTTCATTAAATAAAGAAGACTGGAAATCTGTCAAACTCCTCAAAATAATTCGAAAGGCAGATTTCTACAGATAGAGACATTAATGTCGCAGCAAAGAGTATCAGTTGGAAATCAAGGAATTCGGTGTCCGGCGCTGAATATTTTTAATAGCAATCCAGCATTCAGAAGTAAAATAGTACAAGTGCATAAAATTCATATCCTCCAGGTTTTAGTTCAATAGATTTTTCTCTCAGGAAGGTACAAAACGTCACCCCTCGATAAATCTGCACCTGCAGCATTCTACAGTCGTCAAGTAGTATGGACGCGAATGTTTCCGCCATTTATGTTTTAATTAGATAATTAAATTTTCTCACCTACTTCTTTCATAAGGTCTTTTCTTCTTCCTCTATAAAAACAAAGGAGAAAGACATTGTAAGGGTTCCAGATTTTTATCAGAGAATTGTGCAGTGAAAGGCATTTTTGTATACATTTTGTATAAGCTCTTGTATGAAGGCTCAGAGCGCATAGGGTCTCAGTGAGGAGGAGTTCTATCTGTATTAGAGGATTCTGGTCTTTGGTATCCCATAGTATGTAACTTCCTTTAATGTGTTTAATACAACATTTTATTTTATCCATCTTCTTGTATCATGTACTGGAATGCGAGTGGCTCACTGATTTTAGGTAAGGATTTATCCTAGTTGATACCCATACTTGTATCAGTCAAGCGCTTTAAATATGGCTCAGGCATGATATATTGTTTCATGTTCATTCATCCATCTTTCTACTATATTAGTTGCTTTGGGAGGGTACTTTTAAAATGCCATTGTCATGTATGGATTCTTAGAATGATAAGCCCATATATGGTTCTGTTGTGTATCTGGGTATCAAACCAAAGTTAACTAATATCTTCTTATATTTATTTCACTGCATACACCTTCCGATATCTAATTTCTGTGGCATATTACTTGAATCGGCCCTCTTTACAGTAAATTGTCTCTTAAATGTCTGATGCCTTTGTGTTAGAGCTTTGCACTTTGTCCCTGCAACATTAATTTCCCTGTGGCAGTTTCTGTGAGTTCTGGTCACATTTGAAATCAATTTCCTTGTTTAAAAGAGATAGCAGGAGAGCCTTTGGATTGACACCCAAGTTATATTATACGCTCCTTGCTATGATAAGATGTCCTAGGCACTGGTCTATGGCAACTCTAGGCTGTCTCTAGGAGTGACAATTTATGTCGACAACAGACCCAGTGGTATAATTTAACTTATTAAAAGTTCACAATTGGTGTCATGAAAAGTTCCTAGATAAAGACAGCATGCCTCTCTGGGATATGTTGGCTCCCTGTAATTTATGAGAGTGGCAAGAATAAATGCTGCAGGGGCCACATCAGAACCACTTAGGAATCCTAGGATATAGCCTTCCTAGATTCAGAGAGGGATCTGTTAGGGATCTGTAATTTTAGCGGACTGGTGAGACTAAAACTGCAGAAGAAAAATCATTTCAACCAACTTTAGGATTCTAGGATCTAGCCCTCCTAAATCCAGAGAGGGAACTCTCCAATATGTACAAAGATGGATTTGTCTTTGAAGTTTGTGGTAATGATATTAAGCTAGTTATGAAGGCCAAGGGTTTTGTTTGTTTTTGGATGGTTGAGCATGAATTACTGTTTGAGGGGAAAGTTCTAAGTGCAAAGAGTTTCAAAGGTGAGAAGTTGCAAGTGGATAGAACAGCTAGGTTAAAAGATAGATATAACGCTAGTTTTTATTCCATTGGGCTATGGAGTCATAATAGGGATTTAAGTGAACAACAACATCAAGAGTGATCCAAGTGGAAATTCATCTATATCACAAGATTATCTTAGATTAGAGTGATGGAATGGAAACAATAAAGTGTTGGAGATGGTGGAAACTGATAATAATTTCACAAAGGATTTATAGTCAGTCCAAACAAGAAAAACCTCTTAAGTAACTGTTTAAAACCAACCACGAACAGGGCTAACCATAAACTTTCTTGGGCAAGTTTGTATTAAAGTAGCTTAATTGAAAAACAATCTGGTAATCCACATCATTACCTTCAGAAAGTATGAAAACACATAAGAGAAAGAAAGTGTAACTTAAGATCAGATAAAGTACTTGTAAACCTATTCTTCTTTCAGTCAATCACCAAGGGAACTTTTAGAATCTGCTTTTGGAGAAAAACTAGGACCAGGGCACACCATATCTTCCATATTCTTCTTTAATAAGCAAATAAGGAAACTAACTTTCAAGAAACAATGTTTAAAGAAAACAGTAGGAAGAAGGAACTCCAGCATTCCTAACTGCTTAAACTGTATTAAATCATTCTTAAATAAACAAATTAGAGGAAAACATTGAGATAAATCTTTCAGTTAGAGAAGGTTACTGATATACACTAGGTCCTAACTCTATAAATGATGTCCTTTATCAGAGAATAGTGAAAAATATGACATACATAGAAGGAAAACAATAACAAAGAAAAAATCACTTCACCAGTGATATAGACCAGGATCCCAAGAAACAGCTTGTTTATTGATGTCAAACCAGTTACAGTCTTCAAGTCCAATGTTTTAGTTCAGCAATCATCTTCACTATTCAGCCTATCTAATCTATCACAAGCAGAGCTCCAAGGGCCAGTGAACACTATTTACAATCAGAAGTTTTTTTCTCAAATATATTTCCAAGTCTTGCAACCAACCCCTCACTCATCTTCTGAAGAAGTATATATAGAAGGATGAGGGGGTGAGATCTGATAAAAGATCTCAATTAGAATTAATATAGAATTAAATGGTTTCTAGGCCTTTGAGGGGCTTAATGAAGAAACTTACATACATATTATTTGTATTAAATGATTTTACATAGAGATTTAAGCTCTGTGGGAGCTTTTGTTGACTTTTGAGGCTCTGTGTGGCATCGAAATAACTTTGTAGATGTTCTTTGCATTAAGTTTCCTTGCAGAAGTAACTTTCTAGCTTCGCTGAGACAAATATCTGATCCTGATCAATAAATTTGGCCTCTGATTGAATACTTTGAGGCACAGGTGGCGTCGTGTTAGCTAGAGGGATCAATTTGCCTCAATTTGTGGCGATGGAGGGTTTCCTATCGATAAAACACTTCAGATTTTTATTTAATTGTGTTTTAATTTGGGGGATTAGGCTTTTGATAATAATTCTTAGCTGTGATCCCCATAATTATGTCTTCCATCCTCTGTTCTGGTTCATTTTTATCTCCGTCACTAATACTCTATGATTTGTGATTGACTTGTTGTGTTTTTGCTAATGTGCAGGGCCATGCAGGGTTTGAAAGGCATCAATGCCTTCGCAGATCATTGATAAACGTGGAGTCAAAACCCTGTGATGATTTTCTTTGGAAAATCGAAGACGGAAGGATCGTCATCCTCCGCCTTCAAATTTTCCTCGAAAAATGGCGATAAAAGCTCGAAACCCTGCAAAATACAAACAACTTATTATAAAATCCATGCATTTATAGGTTTATTGCTACGGAGGCATGTGGAGGAAGCGTGGTTGTTGGATGGCATCATCCAATGGTCAGGATTGATCGGGAGAGATCGTAGAACGGGTGGAAAAATATTAAATCCGAGCTGTCGATCACACAGAGATCGATGGTCGAGATTGAACGAGAGAGAAAAGTAGAATGAATCTGAGACGCCGATCGCGCAGAGATCTACGGTGGGGAGCGAAAGTTGAAAGTCAAATAGAGGGAATCTGGGCGATGAATTTTGGACCGTCGATCTGCAGATCAGATCGACGGCGGAGATGTTGTTGCCGCTGCACGATAGCCCGGTTATCGCGCGTGCATCTTCGACGAGCAATCGTCATCTGATGATCAGGTCCAGATCGGACGGTGGATGTGAATATCACTGAGTGTCCATGTTTGAAGTTTAATGCGTGATAGACGGCGATTTTTGGAACAGTGCCCAGGACACGTGTCGAGCAGTGTGTGGAATCGCTGGCAATCGGGAAAAAACCGCCCTTGCCCCAAAGGCAGTGCAATGGATACCATGCGGTTTCTAGAGTGGGGAACAGTTGGCGGGGACCATTGGGTAGACAGACTCCGCACCGTCCGATCTGTGGACTTAGATTGACAGTGGAGATTTAGTGGCAGATTGTACTAGCGGAAAACTTTATAAAATAAAGTAAAAACCCAAAATTTGCAAATAACAAAGGTTTTTAATATTTTTGGGGCGGAATAATTGTTTAAAACGTATAACCACCTGACTGACTCAGCGCCTGGTTCTGGTGCCAGGGCACATGGATGAAAAGGGTTAGAGACTTTAGCCGAAGGGGGCTTAAGTCCAACACATAGAAAATATGCATTTTAATGGTTTTTCAAGGATTTTGAAATGGATTTGAGGCTTTCGATAAGGTTAAGAGAGAGTCTTAAAACCTTATCAAGGGTTTTTTATGAAGTGGAAAGGGGATAAACGTAAAAATGAGGGGTTTTCATGGGAAATGGAGGGATAGAAAAAGAGGGTAGTTTTTGAAGAGGAGGAAGGGGAAAATGGTACTTGTAGCAGTGCTCTTTTTGGGAATTAGCAGGATTTCATAGTTTTCAACATGGGAACAGCGGTGAAGGTTTGGACATAGGCATGAGGCCTTCAAAAGTATTCAAGAGCCAACAATTTTTAGTAAGAAAAAATGTTCCTTGAAGGCTCAAAATAGATTTAGCCACCTTTTGGGATAATCAAATTTTAACAGGTGGCTAACAGTGGCTCCACTTGGGGATGGTGCCTTCTTGAGGCATCAAGAACTTCAGACTTGGATTCTCTGGGAGGCTGACCTGTGCCTCATCCATCGTATTCTTTTTTGATGGATGATCTTGCTTGGCTCTAGAAACATAATAGCAGTCATGACGAATAACATTTTTTCTTCATCAGAGTGCACTTGGATTGGCAAACTCTTTTCACAACATTTTATTCTTTTGAAAGCATAAAACTAATCTAATTCTACTCCTTATTTCTCCCTGAACTCAGATTAAACAATTGATTTCAGATGCTTCTCTACCTAATCTACTGTCTGTTGGGATTTAACTGTCAAACAGACTTTCATTCTCTAAATTCTACAACAGAAATTGAAAAGCATTCAAGTCAGGATTGAACAGTCTAACTTGATGTTGGTCCATGGCATAAAGACAAAGTGCACATAGACGTTATTTTGCAGAATATTAAATCAAAATGGAAGGCTTAAGATCTTAAAGTTCTAAGCACTTCCTGCATCCTTTTGCAACTCTATTTTGACTTTTGTTCGAGTTGTTGCTTCCTTGTTCGCTGGTTCAAATTTTGAGCAAATTAGAACCAGAGTTACCTCTTTTTTTACTCAGAATATAAAACAGGTTTGAGTCATCTCTCTTTGGAAATTTAGGTTCAAATTTTGAGTTTGTTCGAACCTTTAATTTTTTATCCTAATCTATCTACTGATAAGCCAAGATTAAACAGTTTGGAAAATCGAATTCACTATCCTATCAGCAGAAAAATTTAAAGCTAATTAGTCAAGTTTAAACAGTTTGACTAACTAGAAGTGTGTTTCTGAGGAGTGGCATTTGAGCTTGCACACTTTCAGATTTGTTTCCCTTTTTGGTATGGGGCCTTGCCTTTCTTGTTTTCATTCTGCCCTCTTTTCTTTCTTTTCTTTGTTTTTTTATTTTATATTTTTACAACTTTGAATGCAATGGTGGATGAAATATTTATAGTGGAAAAAGACAAAAAGGCTTCAAAACATAAAATGGATCAAGAGAAGTAATGCTTAAGCATCTTGCCATTGACAGGACCCCCAAACAATTCTTCTCCATTCAACTCTTGTAAAAAATAGGCATTATTACCAGCAGCTGAATGAATAGAGTAAGGGCCAAGCCATAGATTGTCAAATTTTCCATGCTTTCCCTTGTCTTCCCTTTTTGAATCCCACTTTAGAACTTTGTCCCCAATCTTGAAATTGCTGGCCTTTGTTCTTCTGTCAAAAAGCTCTTTAATGCTGTCATGTTTCTGCAATGCTCTGTTATACACTTCCTCTCTGGTTTGCTGAAGATGAATGGTCTGATTTATTCTTTTGATCATTTCATTTTCTTCAGTTTGTAACTCTTCAATCAACTTCATCACTGGAACACCAAGGCTGTTTGGAAAAATTGCATCAGTACGGTACACCAGCTAAAAGGGTGACATACCAATGGATTTCTTCAAAGTCAATCTATCAGCCCACAGTGCATGAACCAGCTTTGTGTGCCAAGACTTCTTATTGTCCTCCAACAGTTTCTTGATTATGTTCACTAAAATTTTGTTTGAGGATTCTGCAAGTCCATTACCTTGGGGGTAATAGGCCATGGAATGCCCCAACATTATTTGATATCGGTGACAGAAATCAACCATCTTGTTTGATCTAAATGTTGCTGCATTATCAGTGATAATCTTGGTAGGACATCCAAACCTGGAGAGAATGTTAGTCTCCATAAATTTTATGATAACTGAATCGTTGGCCTGCCTACAAGGTATGGCTTATATCCACTTAGTGAAATAGTCTGTGGCAGCGAGAATCCATCTATGCTGGGCAGAAGATGGGGGATGGATTTCTCCTATGAGGTCAAGTCCCCACTGTTGAAAAGGGGCTTCAACAGTGATTGGATGTAGAGATAGGGGTAACAGTTTTCTTTTTCCTTCAAAAAGTTGACATTTATGACAGGCTATGATCATCTTATGCACATCATGGAAAAGAGTAGGCCAATAGAAACCAGCCCTCAAAATTTTGTTGGTTGTTGTCTTCCAGTACAAATGACCTCCACACTCTCCTGCATGGAACTGGTGTTTAACCTTCTCTGCATCAAACTCAGGCAAACATTTAAGAAATAGACCACTCGCATTTTTCCAATAAAGACATCTATCAATAATGAAATAGTTTACAGCTTTCAATTTAAGGAATCTTGCCTTTTTTTTTGTCAAAACAGGAGGTGTATTCAATTTAAGCAAAATAGAAATAATATCAGCATACCAAGGAGAATTCATAAAATGATCTTCAACAACAGGAGTTGAGAATTCTTCTTGGTCATCCAAAGCATTAATAATATTAATATCTAGAAATTCAAAATTTTATTCAGCCATTAATCGAGCTAGACCTTGGCCTTTGATGAGTTTAGTGGGTTTTATCTCTAAATCATACTCAAGGATAATAGTAATCCACTTACCTCTCTTACCATCTAGGTCCTGTGTTAGAATGTCTTTAACAACTGAGTGTGGGACAATGGCAATGATGTGTGAGTGAAGAATGTATACTATGAAGTCTTTTAAAACTTTAACCAAAGCAAAAGCTTGCTTTTCCATAATGTTATACTTCAAAGGGGCATCCCTCAATGCCCTGCTAAAGAATGCAATAGGTTGCTCTTGTCCTTGTGGATTTTTCTATAAAAGGACAGCAGCTATGGTATGTTCTGATGCAAATGAAAAGATATAAAAATCTTTTGAAAAATCAAGGCTTATAAGAACCGGTGTTTTGGTTAACGCTTGTTTCACCAGTTCAAAGGACTTCTTTGCTTCCAAGGTCCATTTTACCCCTTGCTCCTTCTTTAACATGTTTGTGATATTCCTAAGAAGCTCAGCCAAGTGGGGGATGAACCTTCTCAAAAAGTTAATCTTTCCAATGAAAGATTGCAACTCTTTGATGTTTCGAGGATGAGAGATTTGCAATATGGCCTCAATCCTCTTTGGGTCTATCTTTATACCCTCTTCTGAAATAATGTGTCCAAGAAGTTTACCTTCTTGGAGACCAAATAGTGTCTTCTTAGGGTTTAAAGATATCCCAAACTTTCTGCACTTCTCAAAAACTTTTCTTAAATGTTCTAAGTGTTCTTCATCTGTTTTTGAAAACACAGTGACATTGTCCAGATAGATAATGATGAAGAAGCCCAGTTCTTTCGAGAATGCTATGTCCATGGCTCTTTGAAAATTTGCTCCAACATTCATTAGACCAAAGGTAATTTTCACATATATGAAAGTGCCCCATGGTGTAGTAAAGGTTGTGTTTAATTGATCAGCAGGGTGAACTAAGATCTGATTGTACCCTGAATAGCCATCTAGCAAAGAAATTCTTCTAGACCCTACCACCATTTGTAAAATATGATCCATCTTAGGTAAAGGGTAGTTGTCTTTCAATGAAGCTTTGTTTAAGTCTCTAAAGTCTATACAAAGCCTGATCTCTCCAGTTTTCTTCCTAACAGACACCAGATTAGACAACCACTCAAAATATCTAATAGGGACAATAATACCAGCATCATACATTTCAATGATCTCCTTCTGAACCAATGGCAACTGAACAGGGTTTATTCTGCACAGTTTCTGTTTGAATGGCTTTTGGTTTTCTTTAAGGGGAATTTTGTGCTATATTATTTCAGTGTCATAGGACTTAAGATCTTCATAAATCCATGCAAAAACATTAGAAAACTCTTTAAACAGCTCTATGTATTTAAGTTTAATGTGAGCTGGTAAATTTTTAGACAGTTTAATCATCATAGGTTTAAGTTCACTGCCTATATTACACTCCTCCACTTCAGTCTCTACAGGTTCCAGTTTTGGTTTATTTGCCACATCGTTAAAATCAAACAACTCTTCTAAAGGGGCCAGACCCTTAGGCAAACTTTCATCTTTAGAGTGCAGAGTTTCTAACTCCGCATTCAATTCTATTTTGTTTATAAGTCTGTTTGACAACAGGTTTATATTAGTAGGTTGAGGAGACAGTTCTTCTTCATCAAGAAAATTTTCTTCCTTGCAATTTGTTTCATAGTCTGAGTCCGAATTGTTTAGTTTGAATTCATTTCTGAATTGAATGAAGTCTTCTATTTGTTTGTCATTGTCAAACACTTGCCAATATTTCTCATTGTCAAGAACAGCTGGTCTAAATTTTATCTCAGTTGTGCAGTCTTTGGTGCTATATGGCGTTAAACATGTTCTAGCTGCAAAGGCTAAATTGTGGGCCGTGATATTTCTTTTTCTTGGTTCCTCGAATGTTTTCAAAAGGTCCATGACATTGTTTCGGTAGGATCTAAGTCTGGGATGATTAGCGTTACACTCCCCATTTACTTGCCTAATGACTAACTCCAAATCCCCATACACATTGATTCTTCTGGCTCCTAACCTTTTCAATAGGTGTAAGCCTAAGAGAAGGGATTCGTATTCTGCTATGTTATTGGAACACTGAAAGTTTAATTTGCTGGAAATGTTTTATGTGTGGTTGTTTTCAGTGTTAGTAATCCAGACACCTGCACCAGCATTGTTCTTGGTGCATGATCCATCAAAATACATACTCCATAGAGGAAATTTCTTAGTTTCATCTTGGTTACTGTCCTCTTCAACTAACATGCCCAAAGGTTGTTGTGGAAACTGAGCACTTAGTTGTATTTGTTTTGATTCCCCAAGATTTTCATTTGTTTGAGGGTTGTTTTCTTAATTGTGAATGTTTAAGAGCAAAGGACATCTACCCTATAGCTCAAGACCTTTGTTTAGTTTGCTATATTTTACAGGTTCAGCAAACTGTTTAGACACACCTACATTGTGTTTCTCTCCCTCCCTGTTGGCCATTAATCCTGATAAAGTGACTTGTTCACCAAGTGTTTCATCATTAAACATAATAAAAGAATCAAGGCCTGTATTTAAATAATACAGGGGAGAGTTTTGTGGTTTTTCTTGACTTGTAACTGTGAATTTTATATGGGACTCCTGTAAAGTCTTCTAGTTTGATTGAAAACAGGGGATAGTCGCATAGGTCATGTCCATTTGCATAGTCCCTTGTAACTTGGCCCCCCAAGATCTTGATAATAACATTCCGTACTTTGGGGGCACATCATCCACAACAATATCCATGACTAAACATTTGGCTGGAATTTGGGCTAAGTTAACACAGAGGTCTCTGATTAATCCTACACATCTTACTCTGCTGGAATCAAAGGAGTAAATTTCTTTGTAAGGTCTGGTGATTTCTAAACCAAGGCTCTCCATTACAGCTTTTGGCATTAAATTATGATAAGCCCTGGAATCATGCATAACATTGTGCAAAATTTTGTCATGGACGTTTAAACTCACATAAAAGGGAGGAACAGGTCCTTCTTGATATCTACCTTCAATCTTAGGACCAAAAATCAACTCTGGTTGGTCATCATTAAGATTGACTATGTCCTCATTTTCTTCAATTTTTAAAGCCTTCAAAATTTGGGTTCTATATACATGTTGGGCAGCTAACTCAGTCAAGGGAACATAGATTTTGATCTTTGAAATTTCCTGCTCCAGACTTAAAGGAATTTGACTATTTAAAGTGCCAGTTTCAGCCTTATTAGCTATCACTCTATCAGCAATATCATCTTGCTGATTTTTTTTATTTACACTTGAAAAAATTGTTTTTACAGGAGCACTAGCTGAAGTGTTAGTACTACTAAGGTCTGCACTCTGATTTTCATTGTTTTGAGTGCTTTTACCTTTTCCTTTATCAGAATTTACAGCCACTGTTTTATCCTTTTTTTTGACAACTTTAGGTTTGGTTGCAGTGCTGTTTTGTGAAGATTTTTTAGAGGTTTTGTTGCTGTGGGGTTGTTGACTAGTTTTACTTCTAAGGTCGTATTCTCTTTGAGGCTCTATGATGACATTTTCCATGTCTTGATAATAATTTTCATCATTACCTCTTTTGTCATCATAAGGTGTGTATAGGCCTTGTTTTCTATCATAATGAATCTCAAAGTCATCATTATTTATCCCCAGCATGTTAATATCATCCTCTACTATTTCATCTATTTCCTCAACCTCACTTACATAGTTTTGATGAAAGGGAGGAGTGATCTGCTGATCATCTTCCCTAGCTCTATTTGGAGGTTGGTATCTTCTGACATTCTGATTTTGGTTCTGAGTTCTATTTTTAAGAGCAGTTTGGTTTTGATTTGCTTGTGCTCTCTTAATTATGCTCATCTCTTTCATCATCTCCTCCATATTTGAGTTGGAAGTAGAGGGTGTAGATTCCTCTCTAAAGGACACTCTCTTTTCAGTTTTCATTCTGGCTCTATTTTCCATTAAGTTGACTTCCACAGAAAGAGCACCCCTTTGCATATCTTCAAGAGTTGAAAAATCTCTCTCTCTCTCAGTTGATAGGTCATGTCAGAGTCAAAACCTTCAGGAAACTTGTTTAAAGCTGAGCCTTGTGGAGGTTTTAGCTCTGGGGAAAGTGCATTATACACACTATTGAATCTAGTGCAATAAGCTTGCACACTTTCCCCAGTGTTTCTATGGAGGTTCTTGTAGTCAGAAAGGACTTGGAGAGGGTTCTTCTTTACTTCCCATTTGTTTAAGAATGTTTGATGGAAGGCTTGTAGATCAGTAAAACTATGGGGGGCTAAACCTTTGAACCACTTTCTCACTTCTCCCCCTAATCTCTGAGCAAATAACCTAAGCTTGACAGAATCATCATCAATTTCATTTCTATCAAAATAGTCATTCATCTTATCCACATGTTGTGATGCAGTTGTAGCATTGTTAGCATCATACAATGGAATTTTGGACTAATAGTCTTGTGGAAGATTGACTAATGGTACAGGAAGGACTAGGGGAGCATACCATGTTGCCATGATAGGTGGTGGGGGAGGATTTAAAAGGAGTGGATTAACAACAGGAACAGTGGGCTAAAATGAAGTGGTTTGAATAGTGGATGTAGGGTGAGCAGAAGTGGATGGACCAGGAATAGACTGCTAAGATGATCTTGGATGAGGGACACCTAAGTTATGAAGGAAATGTAAATCAGGAGGTGTTGTTTCTCTGCTACCAAGAGGTTCACTTGTTTCAGGAGATGATAGTGAAGACTCGGAATCTAACTGATCTAAATCACCAAGAGACCTAGTTCTAAATGGATTTACTAAGTCAACTTGAGATTGTTGTAGAGCTGAAAGATTTTCAGGAACTGAACTAGCTCTCAAGGGTGACCTGAAAACAATTGACAATTTTATCTTAGGAGATTTCCTAAGGATACCTTCTGAGTTATCAACTACTTTAGGTGGGTCTGGGTCAGGATAGGCTCTAGTGTGAATCTTTCTGGGAGCCACTATGCTATTTTATTAGACCCAAATAAACAAGAAAAGTTCAACCAGGTATGACAGTCTTTGAGAGGTTAACTAATCTGTTTACACAAATCTTAATCCCACAGTCCTCTAACTGAGTTTGAATGATATTATAATGATGAGGGTTCTTCCTAGTGGAGTCTTAAGGTCTGCTAAGGATTGTGGAGTCTTAAGGTCTTCCAAGTGGAAGTTTTTAGCTCCTAAGGAGGTAAAAGGTTTTATGGTCCACCACCATGTCTATTGTATACCAATCCGAAATATTTTTTAGGTTTTTCTGAGTTTTTTTTTTTTTTTTTTGGTTGTATGGTTTTTAAGAATAAGCTAACTCTGTTTCAAAACTTAGCTATGGTTATAAGACAAAGACAGTTTACCCTTGTGGCTAATCCAGCTGATCTTTCAAGGTTAGATAAATTTTTATAAGAATCCTAGGGTTTGCCTAGATTGTCACTGATTCAAACAAGTTTTATCATGATTACCTTTCTTGGTAGTGCTTGAAAAGGCTTCTTTTTACTCACAAAGTTTTATGAAGTGTTTAAGGGAAATGCCCTCCCCATTGGAGTCGCCAGAAATGTTATGGATCTGTAATTTTAGCGGACTGCTGAAACTAAAACTGTAGAAGCAACATCGTTTCAACCAACTTTGGGATTCTAGGATCTAGCCCTCCTGAATCCAGAGAGGGGTCTCTCCAATATGTACAAAGATGGATTTGTCTTTGAAGTTTGTGGTAATGATATAAGGCTAGTTATGAAGGCCAAGGGTTTTGTTTGTTTTTGGATGGTTGAGCATGAATTACTGTTTGAGGGGAAAGTAAGTGCAAAGAGTTTCAAAGGTGAGAAGTTGCAAGTGGATAGAGTACCTAGGTTAAAAGATAGATATAATGCTGGTTTTTAGTCCATTGGGCTATGGAGTCATAACATGGATTTAATTGAACAACAACATCAAGAGTGATCCAAGGGGCAAGTCATCTATATCACAAGATTATCTGAGATTAGAGTGATGGAATGGAAACAATAAAGTGTTGGAGATGGTGGAAACTGATAATAATTTCACAAAGGATTTATAGTCAGTCCAAACAAGAAAAACCTCTTAAGTAACTGTTTAAACCAACCAAGAACACGGCTAACCATAAACTTTCTTGGGAAAGTTTGTATTAAAGAAGCTTAATTGACAAACAATCCGGTAATCCACATGATTACCTTCAGAAAGTATGAAAACACATAAGAGAAACAAAGTGTAACTTAAGATTAGATAACTTACTTTTAAACCTATTTTTCTTTCAATCAATCACCAAGGGAAACTTTCAGAATCTGCTTTTAGAGAAACTCTAGGAGTAGGGCACACCATATCTTCCATAGTCATCTTTAATAAGAAAATAAGGAAAATAACTTTCAAGAAACAATGTTTAAAGCAAACAGTAGGATGAGGGAACTCCAGCATTCCTAACTGCTTAAACTGTATTAAATCATTCTTAAATAAACAAATTAGAGGAAAAAATTGAGATAAAGCTTTCAGTTAGAGAAGGTTACTGATATACAGTAGGTCCTAACTCTATAAATTTTGTCCTTTATCAGAGAATAGTGAACAATATTAAATACATAGAAGGAAAACAATAACAAAGAAAAAAGCACTTCACCAGTTGTATAGACCAGGATCCCAAGAAACAACTTCTTTATTGATGTCAAACTAGTTACAGTCTTCAAGTCCAATGTTTCAGTTCAGAAATCATCTTCACTATTCAACCTATCTAATCTATCACAATCAGAGATCCAAGGGCCAGTGAACACTATTTACAATCAAAAGTTTTTTGCTCAAATATATTTCCAAGTTCTGCAACCAACCCCTCACTCATCTTCTGAAGAAGTATATATAGAAGGATGAGGAGGTGAGATCTGATAAAAGATCTCAATTACAATTAATATAGACTTAAATGGTTTCTAGGCCTTTGAGGGGCTCAATGAAGAAACTTGCATACATATTCTCTGTATTAAATGATTTTACATAAAGATTTAAGCTCTGTGGGAGCTTTTGTTGACTTTTGAGGCTCTGTGTGGCGTCAAAATAACTCTGCAGATGTTCTTTGCATTAATATTCCTTGCAGAAGTAACTTTTTGGCTGCGCTGAGACAAATATCTAATCCTGATCAATAAATTCTGCCTCTGATTGAATACTTTGAGGCACAGGTGGCGTCGTGGTAGCTAGAGGGATCAATTTGCCTCAATTTGTGGCAGTGGAGGGTTTCCTGTCGATAAAACACTTCAGATTTTCCTTTAATTGTGTTTTAATTTGGGGGATTTGGATTTTGATAATCATTCTTAGTCATGATCCCCATAATTATGTCTTCCATCCTCTGTTCTGGTTCATTTTGATCTCCGTCACTGATACTCTGTGATTTGTGATTGACTTGCTATATTTTTTCTTATGTGCAGGGCCGTGCAAGGTTTGAAAGGCATCAATGCCTTCGCAGATCATTGATAAACTTGGAGTCAAAACCCTATGATGATTTTCTTTGGCGAATCGAAGGTGGGAGGATCGTCATCCTCCGCCTTTGAATTTTCATCGAAAAATGTGATAAAACCTCAAAACCCTGCAAAATACAAATAACTTATTATAAAATCCATGCATTTATAGGTTTATTGCTGCGGAGGCATGTGGAGGAAGCGTGGACATTGGATGGCATCATCCAACGGTCAGGATTGATCGGGAGAGATCATAGAATGGGCAGAAAAAGATTAAATTTGAGCCGTCAATCATTCAGATATCAATGGTCGAGATTGAACTAGGAGGCAGAAAAGGAGAATGAATCTGAGCCGTCGATCGCGCAGAGATCGACGGTGGGGAGCAGAAGTTGAAAGTCAAACGGAGGGAATCTGGGCGATGAATTTTGGACCGTCGATCTGCAAATCAGATCGATGGTAGAGATGTTGTTTCCGCTGCACGGTAGCCCGGTTATCGCGCGTGCATCTTCGACGAGCGATCACCATCTGATGATCGACTCCATATCGGACGGTGGACATGAATATCGCTGCGTGTCCATGTCTGAACTTTAATGCGCGATGAACGGCGGTTTTCAGAACAGTGCCCAGGACACGTGTCGAGCAGTGTGTGGAACCGTTGGCGATCGGGAAAAAGCCGCCCTTGCCCCAAAGGCAGTGCGATGGATACCACGTGGTTTCGAGAGTGGGGAACAACTGGTGAGGACCACCGGGTAGACAGACTCTGCATCGTCCGATCTGTGGACTTAGATTGACGGTGGAGATTTAGTGGAAGATCGTACCAGTGGAAAAATTTACAAAATAAAATAAAAACCCGAAATTTTCAAATAACAAAGGTTTTTAATATTTTCGGGGCGGAATAATTGTTTAAAATGGATAAGCGCCTGACTGACTCAGCGCCTAGTTCTGGCGCCAGGGCACATGGATGAAAAGTGTTAGAGACTTTAGCCGAAGGGGGCTTAAGTCCAACACATAGAAAATATGCATTTTAATGGTTTTTCAAGGATTTTGAAAGGGAGTTGAGGCTTTCAATAAGGTTAAGAGAGAGTCTTAAAACCTTATCAAGGGTTTTTTATGAAGTGGAAATGGGATAATTGTAAAAATGAGGGGTTTTCATGGGAAATGGAGGGATAGAAAAAGAGGGTAGCTTTTGAAGAGGAGGAAGGGGAAAATGGTGCTTGCAGCAGTAATCTTTTTGGGAATTAGCAGGATTTCAGAGTTTTCAATATGGGAACAACGGTGAAGGTTTGGACATAGGCATGAGGCCTTCAAAAGTATTCAAGAGCCAGCAGTTTTTAGTAAGAAAAAATGTTCTTTGAAGGCTCAAAATAGATCTAGCCAACTTTTGGGATAATCAAATTTTACAGGCGGCTAACAGGATCTCTCTATTAGTGTCTTTGAATGATATATCTTTATGCTTAATTATGATATTAGGCTAGTTATGAAGCTCAAAGGAACTTCTTTGTTTGGTTGATTGGTTGGGATGGATATCAGAAGAGGAAAAGGTCACTAGAATGGTAAAGGTGAGAGCTGGTTGAAAAATGTTTCAGCTGATAGGATAGGTCAAAATACAATATCAATCCATTGGGCTATGGAGTCACAAAAGGATTTAATTGTACAATAGCTCTACAAGGGTTTCCATGGGGCAAGTCATCTATATCAAAGGATATCTTTAGATTGATTTGTGGCATGAAACATCAAAGTGTTGTGAAAAAAGCAAAGTTAACAACCAATTAAGAATCTATTAACTTCACTAAACAAGAAAAGCCTTTCGAAGTAACTTTTTGAAGTAAGCCAAAGGACAGGGCATACCATAGACTTCTTTGGACAAACTTTTACTAAAGCACACTTTTCAGACAACAATCCAGTAATCTAAAAGACTAATTTCATAAAGGAGAAAATATATAAGAAAACAAAGGGTAGCCTAAGATCAGGTAAGAACTTTGAATCTATCCTGCTTTTAGCATACTCTAAAGGGAAACTATCAAAACAACTATTAAAGACATGGCCAGAGGACAGGGCTAACCATAGACTTCCCTGGTTTAGACTCTACTTAGCATGCAATGAAAATATCGTTCAAGAACAATGTCTCAAGTTTTACACAGCAAGGCAGGGGCTCACCAACATTCGTTGACTGGTTATACTCTATTGAATCATTCCCAAATTAACTGTTAGAAGAAAACATAGAGATAAATATTTCAGACAGAAATAGGGTACTTTGCAGTAAATCCTACTCTAAATTTTCTGTTCTTTATCAGAGAAAATGGACAGCATGAAAAACATAAGGAAAAACAAATACAGTGAGGAATAACATCACCATTAACATAGACCAGGATCCCATGAATCAGCTTGTATTATTGATGCTCAAACTAGTTACATACTTCAAGACCAACAAGTCTTTACATCTCTAACTTTTCTTCTCGGCCTAGTATTCTTCAATTACATCACAGCACTTCAGCAGCTTCAGTGACTATTTACATTTGATAATAATTCATCTAACAACCAACCAACCCTTTACAATGTGCTCCTCATGGAGTAGTTATAGTTGAATGAGGAGGTGGAGTGAAAGAAAGGGTTCTAATGTGTTCATTTATGACAGAGTAAATGCTTCTCGACCTTAGGGAATTTACATAACCCAAGATCAAGAATATTTGATGTTTAACTCTATTAAATGAATGTTTTATCAACTTCTGAGCTACTTGGTCACTTTTTTTGACTTTTAGGTATATTTGGTAGGTTGGAAATAGCTTATGAGTTGTCTATGTAAAATATATCTGACAGTGCATTCAATTTGTATGTTTTTGAATTAAATGGGACTATAGGTGGCATTTTTTGGGTCCTGGGGGATTAATGGCTTCACTGATTTGTCATTCGAAGTGGTCCCTTTGTTGATATATCTCATTTTGTCACTTTAAACACTGATTTTGGCCTTAATTGTGCTTTAAGGCCTCATTAGGCCTTCTCGGATCATATTTGACTTTCTTAACTGTGCTTATCCTTTAAACTATGGATTAAGCCCTTGATCTTCATACTTTGCACTTAATCCTTTATTTATCTTTAGTTTCTCTTTAGTTTGGTGTACAGGTGACTTATGCACTTGGAGGGTTTGACCGAATGATCAATACTAAGTCGTTTTGATTGAAACCTAGAAATTTAACCCCTTTGGTCCCTTTCTGCGTTCAATCAGACCTTCGAGGATCATCATCCTCAGCCTCTGCAACTGTTTACTTGTTGTGGGATGGCTTTAAACTCCAACCGCCATGAAACCTGCAATTCAAATATCAAACAATTTATAAAAAACTTGCATATGTGGTTTAACTGCTAAAAGAGGCTAAGTGAGGGCGAAGGAGCCGTGCAGAGGAGGAGAAATGCATGGAGAGAGGGTTCCCATGGAGGAAATCTGAGAACAAGGTTTCAAACTTGAGTTTGGCGCGAAATAGGGATGTGTGGTTTGGCAGAAAACCGCGAATGGTTTTCGCACGAGGGGTAAGCGGTAAGTGGTAATGGCTTGGGGGAATGCAAAACATGTCGAAGGCTAATGTGTGTCCCTCACAAAACCGCTTGTTTTGCATGGAAGATGCACGTTGGGATGTTTTGGGTGGATCGGGCACGAAATTAGTTTTAGGCCATTGGATCTGGGGGAGCCAGATCAACGGTGGAGAGGGAGCACAATCGAATGGATTTGATCGGTGGAAAGGGATGGTGGAGGACAGGTGGCGGGTGGAGAGTGGGCTGGCGAAAGGTTAGTGGAAGGTGGGCCAATGGGTGACGGGATGTTTTATCGGCGGGGGTAAAGGGTTTAGGTTAATGTGGACCGCTAAATCAGAAAGATCTACGGTGGAGGTCTGCTCACGGGGGTACGTGAATGGGTTATGGTTATGAGGATGGAGGGTGGGGAAAAACCCGATCACCGTTAGATCAGAAAGATCAACGACTAAGATTTTTTCGGGGAAAGCAATAGTGGGGTAAATGATAAGTGAAGGGGGCTTAAGTTAATGTCAGAAACGTAGTCCTTTGGGGGATACGATAGGACCGGGGTTTCGAATGAAAAAGGGGCGGAGGATCTAAGCCCTCAAGGGCTTAAGGCCTATTGTTATAAAAGGTCGAAAATAGGCCTAAAAGAGAGATTTTAGGCCTTTTTAAAGTGTTCCGATAGGAATGAAAAGAGGTTTTTTAACCAAGTAAAGGGTTTTATAATGGTTAAAAAGGGTTTTTTATGGGAAAATGATGGTAAATGAGGGAAAAGGGGGGTTTTTTAGGGGAATGAGATGATGAATTAGGATAAGTGAAAAATGAGTGAAATGATTTTATGGAATGATGGAAAATGGCATTAAAAACAGTTTCTTTTTGTCTTAGCAGGGTAACTTGGATTCCTTTGAGTGAAGATTTTAGTGAAATGACTTCTTGTGGATTAATGAACATAATGGGCTCTTCAAGAACTCACAGATTTTCATAAAAAAAAAATCTTGAAAGCCTAAGAAACGTTTTAGCCATCATTAGGTATAATAGAATTTATAGATGGCTAACAGTGGCTCCACTTGGGGTTGGCAGCTCCTTGGAGGTGTCAATAACCTCAAAGATAAATCTCTGGAAAGTAGATCAGTGCCTTATTTTTTTTTCACTTTGACATTCCTCTTTGTCTTTGATGATCATGTTGCTAAAAATATGATCTGCAATATCATAATCAGGTGTTTTTCTCCCAAACTTCTACCTACACATCCTACTTTTCCTAACATTTTTTCTTTAGTGGGTGCATTTGGACTTGCAAACCCTTTCAAAATCATTTTATTTTTTCAAAAACAGGAAAGTTGATCTATTTCTACCCTTATAACTTCCATGGGTTTATATTAAACAGTTGATCTCAACAATTCTCTACCTAAGCTATTATTTTTCAAGATTAAGCTATTTGATAGATCTGCATTCTCTATATTCTAAAATAGAAATTTAAAACATAGTCAAATCAGGATTGAACTATCTGATATGCTATGGTGTCTATGGTTGTATGTACAAGCTGCACATAGACTTTATTTGCAGAAAATTAAAACAAAATTGTGAAGGCTTAAGATTTGAAAATCATGAATATCCTTCTTTCTTTCTTTGGTTCAGGTTTTGAGCTTTTTAGAACCATTCTTTCTCTATCCTAATCTATTCTACTAATAAGTCAAGATTACACAGTTTGGCAAATCTATTTTCACTAACCTATCAGCACAAAATTTAAATTTTCTTAGTCGTGATTAGGTTGTATGACTAAATAATAGTTTATTTTCAAGCAGTGGCATTTTGGCTTGCACACTTGCATATTTTTCTCTTTTTTGGTATGGGGCTATACCTTTCTTTTTAATCTGCCCTCTTTTTCTTTCTTTCTAGTGTTTTTGTTTTTTTTTATATTCAAATTTTCTTTCAAGCTATGTTATTTACAATGAATTAAAAATCTTTGAACAACAACCCTAACAAAAATAATGTTTAAGCATCCTGCCATTGACAGGACCTACAAAAAGTTCTGTACCATCCATCTCTTGAAGGAAAAAGGCACTGTTACCAGCAGCAGAATAAATGAGATAAGGGCCTTTCCATAAATTTTCAAACTTTCCATGTTTGCCCTTATCTTCTTTCCTAGAATCGCATTTTAGTACTTTGTCACCAATTTTAAAATCATTTGCCTTTGTTCTTTTATCAAACAGCTTCTTGATGTTTTCTTGTACTTGTTGTGCTTTGTTGTATACTTCATCTCTAGTTTGTTGTAAATGTACAGTCTGGTTTATTCTTCTTGTCATATCATTTTCATCAGATTGCACTTCCTGGATCAATTTCATGACTGGCACTCCTAGACTAGTTGGAAATATTGCATCTACTCCATAAACTAGCTGATAAGGGGACATTCCAATTGACTTTTTGACTGTCAATATGTCTGCCCAAAGTGCATGTACTAGCTTATTGTGCCATGATTTTTTATTCTCTTCCAGCAACTTCTTGATAATGTTTACCAAACTCTTGTTTGGGGATTCTGCCAGCCCATTACCTTGAGGGTAATAAGTTGTGGAATGGCCCAATGTAATCTGATATTTGTGACAGAAATCAACCATCTTTTTGGATCCAAATGCAGCAGCATTTTCTGTGATAATTTTCCTAGGACAGCCAAATCTAGACAGGATATTATTTTCAAGGAATGAAATGATGACTGAGTCTGTGGCATTCCTAGAAGGGATGGCTTCAATCCATTTGGTAAAGTAATCAGTTGCTATGAGGATCCATCTGTGTTAGGCAGATGATGCAGGATGGATTTCCCCAATGAGGTCTAGACCCCACTGCTAAAAAGGAGCTTCAACAGTGATTGGTTTCAGAGGTAAGGGAAGCAATTTTCTTTTGCCTTCAAATATTTGACATTTATGACAGGCAATGACCATTTTGTGGATATCTTGAAAGAGGGTGGGCCAGTAATAGCCAGCTCTAAGGATTTTGTTTGCTGTTTTCTTCCAATAGAGTTGGCCTCCACATTCTCTTTCATGGAACTCATGCTTGATCTTATCTGCATCATTCTCAGGAAAACATTTAAGCAGTAATCCACTAAAATTTTTCCAATATAAAAATTTATCTAAAATGCAGTAATTTACAGATTTTAACTTTAAAAATCTTGCCTTCATTTTAGACAAAATAGGAGGGACATTTAGATTAATAAGTACATACAAAATTTCAGCATACCAAGATGAATTAAGAAAATGATCGTCAATAAGTGAAGCTGTCAACTCCTCTTGTTCATCTAATGCATTAAACATGTTTATATCAAGAGCTTGAAAGTTGGATTCAACCATTAGTTTTTCTAGCCCTTGACCTTTGATGAGCTTAGTGGAATTAATTTATAAGTCATATTCTAATATTGCAACAATCCACTTTCCTCTTTTTCCATCAGGATCTTGGGTCAAGATGTCCTTTACCATTGAATGAGGCACAAATGTTATGATGTGTGAGTGTAAATGTAAACTCTAAAGTATTTTAAAGCATTGGCCAAGGCAAAGGCTTGTTTTTACATTATATTGTACTTTAAAGGTGCATCTCTTAATGCCTTACTGAAAAATGCAATAGGCTACTCTTGTCCCTTTGTGTTTTTCTGTAGGAGGACAGCAGCCACTGGGTGTTCTGATGCAAATGAAAATATGAAAAAATATTTTGTAAAATCAAGACTAATGAGAACTGGTGTTTTAGTAAGTGCTTGTTTTACCAGCTCAAATGATTTATTTGCTTCTAGGGTCCATTTAACTCCTTCTCTTTTAAGCATAATTTTCATGTTTATAAGGAGTTCAGCTAGGTTTGGTATGAACCTTCTCAAGAAATTAATATTTCCAATGAAAGATTGAAGTTCCTTGATATTCCTAGGATGGTTGATTTGCAATATACCTTTAATCCTCTTTGGGTCTATCTTTATTCCCTCTTCAGATATGATATGTCCAAAAATTTTACCTTCTTGAAGACCAAACAATGTTTTCTTGGGATTTAAGGATAAACCATACTTTCTGCATTTATCAAATAATTTCCTTAGGTGTATTAGATGTTCTTCATCTGTTTTGGAATAAACTCTGATTTCATCTGAGTAAATCACAATGAAGTAGCATATTTCTTCTGAGAATGCAATGTCCATGGCTCTCTGGAATGTGGCACCAGCATTCATTAAACCAAAAGGCATTTTCACAACCATGAAAGTGCCCCAAGGTGTAGTAAAGGTTGTTTTAAGTTGATCATCAGGATGTACCAATACTTGATTGTATCCTGAGAAGCCATCTAGCAAAGAAATTCTTCTAGAACCTACTACCCTTTGTAAAATATGATCCATTTTGGGCAAGGGATAGTTATCCTTCAAGGAGGATTTATTTAAGTTTCTAAAATCAGTATAAAGCCTTATTTCTCATGTTTTCTTCCTAATTGATACAATATTGGATACCCACTCTGAGTATCTCAAAGGGACAATAATTCCAGCATCATACATTTTTTGAATTTCTTTCTCTACCAGAGGTAATTGAACAGAGTTGATTCTACGCAATTTTTGTCTAAAAGGCTTATGGTTTTCTTTGAGGGGTATCTTATGTTGAATTATTTCTGTATCATACGATTTCAAATCTTCATAACTCCATGAAAACATATCAGAAAATTCCCTAAATAGCTCAAGATATTTCAGTTTGATATGAGCTGGCAGTGTCTTGAATAATTTGATCATTTTAGGCTTTTCTTTACTGCCTATATTGCATTCTTCTACTTTAGCTTTAGCAGGTTCTATTTTTGGTTTTTTTGCAACATCATTCAATTCAAACAATTCTTCTAAGGGGGCCAATCCTTTTGGAAAGCTTTCAGTTTTGGATTGCAACACTTCTAGATCTTGTTTTTCTAAATTTGTGCACATTTTTGTTTTATGTTTAGGTTCTTTGGTTAACATATTTATATCAGCAATCTCACAGGTTTCTTCAATAAGTGATTTTTCCTCGATAAGACAGTCTTGTTCATACTCTAAATCTGAATTTGGTATTTCAAATTCATTTCTGGATTGTAGGAAGTCTTCTATTTGTTTATCTCCTTCAAAAAATTGCCAGTATTTTTCATTGCCTAGGACTGCTAGTCTATATTTGACTTGAACTGAGTATTGTTTTCTTTCATAAGGTTTCAAGCATGTACTAGCAGCAAAGGCTAATCCATTGGCAAGAATGTTTTGGTTTCTAGGGACAAAAGTAAGTTGGAATTCAGCAAATGATTTAATAGGTCCATGACATCATCTCTATAGGCTCTTAGTCTGGGATGTTTGGCAGTATATTCCCCATTTACTTTCCTAATTATCATTCTAAATCTCCATGAACTGTTATCCTCTTGGCTCCTAGTTTTTTCAGCAATTGTAGTCCTAAGAGGAGTGCTTCATATTCTGTTATGTTGTTGGTGCAGTGAAAGTTTAATCTGTATGAATGACCCTCAGAATGGTTGTTTTCAGTATTGTGCACCCATATGCTTACTCCTGCACCAGTTTTACTACAAGACCCATCAAAACTCATGCTCCAAAGAGGATTGTTTTTAGATTCATCATCAATTTCCTCTTTGTCCTCACTGTTTTGTTTATTTTGATCATCGTTGTGTTCTTTTTTAGGGTCTGCACTATGTTTGCTTTTGTCTTGTTCCTCAAGATTTTCAATGTGTTGAGGAATTTCTCTTTGGTTTTTATGATTGGCACAATGTTGATGACTGTTTTTTATCTCAATACCTTTAATTGTTTTGTTGTGATTTGCTAAATTAGCAAACTACTTGGATGAATTTTCTTTTCCTTCCTCTTTTTTTATGGCTGCCACTATGTTGGCTGATGTTTTGTTTTCTAACCTTTTCTCATTAGGAATCTCATCATTCTAAAGAATGAATGAGTCAAGGTCAGTATCTATAGAATAAAGGGGAGATTTTTTTGGTCTTTCTTAGCTACTCACCATGTATTTCATGTGTGTTTCCCTATAAAGTCTTCTAGGTTGACTGAAGACAGGGATGGTGGTATAAGTCATATCCATTTGCATTGTGCCTTGTAATTTAGCACCCCAAGATCTTGAAAGAAGCATGCCATATTTAGGGGGTATATCAGCCAAAACAATGTCCATTACTAAAATTTTGGCTGGGATTTGTGCTAAATTGACACAGAGATCTTTTATTAGGCCTAGGCATTTCACTCTGCTGGAATCAAAGGAGTATAAATCCTTATAAGTTCTGGTTACCTCTAGTCCTAATCTTTCCATTATCACTTTGGGCATGAGGTTATGTGATGCTCCTGAATCAAGCATGGTATTGTGCAAAAATTTTTCATGGATGTTTAAGCTAATATAGAATGGAGGAACTCCACCTTCTTGAAATTTTCCTTCAATTTTTAGTCCAAATAGAAGCTCAGGTTTGTCATCATTTAAGTTAACAGAGTCATTATGATATCCTATGTTCAAAGCCTTTAACAATTGCGACCTATATACATATTGAGTGACTAACTCAGTGAGAGGGATGGAGATTTTTATCTTCGCAATTTCACGCTCTATGCTGAAAGGAGTTTGAGTTTTAGAAATGTTTAATTCAGCCTTTTTAGTCACTATTTTTTTAGCAAAATCAGCTTGCTGGTTTTTATTATTTACAGCAGTTAAAATGGTTTTTTCAGGAGCATTAGCTGAGGTGCTAGTGCTGCTAGGGTCACCACTATGTTGGTCATGGATTTGGGTATTTTTTCCCTTGTTTTGATCAGAACTTTCAGCCACTATGTTTTTTTTTTTCTGCTGTCATTTTTAAAGTATTTACAAGGCTGTTTTTGGCAGAATTTTCAGAGGATTTTTTTTTGGAGTGTCTTGGTTCTTTTTACTTCTCAAGTCATATTGTTTGTTCCATTATGGCATTTTCAAATCCTAGTTTACAATCTTCTAATTCTATGCCTTCTTCCTCATCAGGTATGTATGTGACCTGTTCTTCTTCATTGAGGAAAAAAGTATCCTCATTGTTTACTCCCAACATGTTCATTTGATTTTCCTTTGTTTCTTCTATTGTTCTTCCCTCTTCATCAACATAATTATGTTGAAAAGGAGGTCTGACTTGCTGATCAGGGCCTCTTTGTCTATTTTGAGGGGGATTCCTTCTAAAGTTATGATTCTAATTTTGATTTTTGTTTTGAGGAGCTGTTTGATTTTCTTTAGAATAAGCTATCTCACTCATGTTTATTCTTTCCATCATCATATCCATGGTTATGACCAAATTATCAATTTTGGAGTCTGATGTGCAAGGTCCAGCTTCATCTTTGTAGGTAACCTTTTTCTCTGCTTTTAGTCTTGCCCTTCTGGCATTCAGGTTAGCTTCTACACTTACTGCCCCTTTCTACATGTCTTCTAATGTGAGGGGTTCTCTCTCTCTTAATTGATAACACATGTCTGGGTCAAATCCTTCAGGAAACTTTATTAGGGCTAAGCCTTGTGGGGGTTTCATTTGTGGAGGGAGTGCATTATAAACACTATTGAATCTAGTGCAATAATCTTGGACACTCTCTCCAGCATTTTTTTTAAGATCATTGTATTCTGATAGGATTTGAAGGGGATTTCTTTTAACCTCCCATTTGTTTAGGAACAGTTGATGAAAAGCAAGAAGATCATTAATACTGTTATGGGTTAATCCTTTGAACCATTTTCTTGCTTCTCTCCCTAAGCTTTGAGAAAACATTCTAATTTTTACAGTTTCATCATCTATTTCTTGTCTGTCAAAGTAATCATTCATTCTATCCACATGTTTTTGTTCTGTAGTAGAACTACTAGCATCATATAATGGAATTTTGGACTGATATTCCTGTGGTAGAACTGGTAAAGGCAAAGGAAGGACTAAGGCAGCATACCATGTTGCCATGATATGAGGTTGTGGAAACAATGGGGGATTTACAAGTGGAGGAAGGTGATGAAGTGGAGTGGTTTGAACTGTGGATGTATGAATGGATGTAACAGAAATACTTGGAAAAAATAAGTAATATTGAGCAGATTTAGGATGAGAGAAACCAAAATTATGAATGATATGAATATCGGGTGGTGTAGATGGAGGGGTTTCTCTACTATTAGTATGGTCACCACTAGATTGGGGTAAACGTGGAGGCCCAAAGTCTATATTATCTATATCACTAAGTGACTTGGTTCTAGATGGATTCCTTATGACAGGTAAGTCAACTTGTGTATTTTGCAGAGCTATAAGATTTTCAGGAACAGAGTTTTCTCTATGAATTGGTCTGAAAATAGTTGGATTCTTGGATTTAGGAGACTTCCTAAGGATGCTTTCTGGATTGTCAACTATTTCAGGAGGATTTGGGTCAGGATGGGCTCTAGTATGAATTCTTTTAGAACCACTATGTTATGTTTTTAGACCCAATGATGAGAAAAGTTCAGCCAAGTATGACAGTCTTTAAAAGGCCAACTAATGTTATGAAATGAAACTTAATCCTCAAAGTTATCTTAACTGAGTTTTTATGATGTTATGATATAAGAGTTTCTCAATGGAGTTTTGGAAAACCAAGGGAAATCAGCAGGCCTACTGAAAACGAGTGGAGTCACCAGGTGGAGGATTTTTACTTGTTACTAAGGTCTAGTTGTTGTCCACCACCAACAATCAGAAACCACTCTTAGCAAACACTTGATTCATTTTTAAGAATGGGGTTTTCTGAGTTGTGAAGTTATCTATTACTTAGTATTTTTCCCTAGTATGGTCGCCACTATGTTGGCTCTCTGTAATTTATGAGAGTGGCAAGAATAAATGTTGCAAGGGCCACATCAGAACCACTTTAGAATCCTAGGATCTAGCCTTCCTATATTCAGAGAGGGATCTTTCTATTAGTTTCCTTAAATGATATATCTTTATGCTTAATTATGATATTAGGCTAGTTATGAAGCTCAAAGGAACTTGTTTGTTTGGTTTATTGGTTGGGATGAATATCATAAGAGGAAAAGGTCACTAGAAGGGTGAAGGTAAGAGTAGGTTGAAAAATGTTCTAGCTAATAGGATAGGTCAAAAGACAATATCAATCCATTGGGATATGGAGTCACAAAAGGATTTAATTGTACAACAGCTCTACAAGGGTTTCCATGGGTCAAGTCATCTATATCAAAGGATCTCTTTAGATTGATTTGTGGCATGAAACATCAAAGTGTTGTGAAAGAAGAAAAGTTAACAACCAATTAAGAATCTATTAACTTCACTAAACAAGAAAATCCTTTCAAAGTAACTGTTTGAAGTAAGCCAAAGGACGGGAGACTTCTTTGGAAAAAATTTGAGTAAAGCACGCTTTTCAGACAACAATACAGTAATCTAAAAGACTACTTTCAAAAAGGAGAAAACATATAAGAAAATGAAGGGTAGCCTAAGATCAGGTAAGAACTTTGAATCTATCCTGCTTTTAGCATATTCTAAAGGGAAACTTTCAAAACAACTGTTAAAGACATGGCCAAAGGACAGGGCTAACCATAGACTACCCTGGTTTAGACTCTACTTAGCATGCAACGAAAATATCATTCAAGAACAATGTCTCAAGTTTTACACAACAAGACATGGGCTCACCAACATTCGTTGACTGGTTATACTCTATTGAATCATTCCCAAATTAACTATTAGAATAAAACATAGAGATAAAGCTTTCAAACAGAAATAGGGTACTTTGCAGTAAATCCTACTTTTAATTTTTCTGTTCTTTATCAGCGAAAATGGACAGCATGAAAAACATAAGGAAAAACAAATACAGTGAGGAATAACATCACCATTAACATAGATCAGGATCCCATGAATCAGCTTGTATTATTGATACTCAAACTAGTTACATACTTCAAGTCCAACAAGTCTTTACATCTCTAACTTCTCTTCTCAGCCTAGTATTCTTCAATTACATCACAGCACTTCAGTAGCTTCAGCAACTATTTACATTTGATAATAACTCATCTAAAAACCAACCAACCCTTTACAATGTGCTCCTCATGGAGTATTTATAGATGAATGAGGAGATGGAGTGAGAGAAAGGGTTCTAATGTGTTCATTTAAGATAGAGTAAATGCTTCTCGACCTTAGGAGAATTTACATAACCCAAGATAAAGAATATATGATGTTTTAACTCTATTAAATGAATGTTTTATCAAACTCTGAGCTACTTAGTCACTTTTGTTGACTTTTAGGTATATTTGGTAGGTTGGCAATAACTTCTGAGCTGTCTATGTAAAATATCTCTTACTGTGCATTCAATTTGTATGTTTTAGAATTAAATAGGATTGTAGGTGGCATTTTTTTGGTTCTGGGGGATTAATGGCTTCACTGATTTTTCATTCGAAGCGGTCCCCTTGCTGATCTATCTCATTTTGTCACTTTAAACACTAATTTTGGCCTTAATTGTGCTTTAAGGGCTCGTTAGGCCTTCTCGGATCATCTTTGACTTTATTAACTGTGCTTATCCTTTAAACTATGGATTAAGCCCTTGATCTTCATACTTTGGGCTTAATCCTTTCTTTATCTTTGATTTATTTTAATCTTCACTGTTTCTCTTTAGTTTGGTGTACAAGTGACTTATGCACTTGCAGGGTTTGACCGAATGATCAATACTCTGTAGTTTTTATTGAAACTTAGAAATTTAACCCCTTTGGTCCCTTTCTGTGTTCAATCAGGCCTTCGAGGATCATCATCCTTAGCCTCTGCAACTGTTTACTTGTTGTGGGATGGCTTTAAACTCCAACCGCCATGAAACCTGCAATTCAAATATAAAACAATTTATAAAAAACCTGCGTATGTGGTTTAACTGCTAATAGAGGCTAAGCAATGGTGAAGGAGCCGTGCAGAGGAGGAGAAATGTGTGGAGAGAGGGTTCCCATGGAGGAAAGAATAGGGTTTCAAACTTGATTTTGGCATGAAATATGGATGGGCAGTTTGGCAGAAAACTGCGAATGGTTTTCGCACGAGGGGTAAGCGGTAAGCAGTAATGGCTTGTGGGAACGCGATACATGTCGGAGGTTGACATGTGTCCCTCACAAAACTGCTTGTTTCACGTGAAAGATGCATGTTTGGATGTTTTGGGTGGATCAAGCGCGAAATTAGTTATGGGTCGTTGGATCTGGGGGAGCCAGATCAACGGTGGAGAGGGAGCGCAATCGAATGGAGTTGATCAGTGGAAAGGGATGGTGGAGGACAAGTGGCGGGCGGAGAATGGGCTGGCGAAAGGTTAGTCGAAGGTGGGCCAGCGGGTGACGAGATTTTTTATCGGCGGGGGTAAAGGGTTTAGCTTAACGTGGACCTCTAGATCGAAAAGATCTACGATGGAGATCTGCTCGCGGGGGTAGATGAATGGGTTATGGTTATGAGGACGGAGGGTGGTGAAAAGCCCGATCACTGTTAGATCAGAAAGATCAACGGCTAAGATTTTTTCAGGGAAAGCAATAGTTGGGTAAATGATAAGTGAAGGGGGCTTAAGTAAATGGCGGAAACGCGGTCCTTTGGGGGATAGGATAGGACCAGGGTTTAGAATGAAAAAGGGGCGGAGGATCTAAACCCTCAAGGGCTTAAGGAATATTGTTATAAAAGGTCGAAAATAGGCCTAAAAGAGAGTTTTTAGCCTTTTTAAAGTGTTCTGATAGGAATAAAAAGAGGGATTTTAACCAAGTAAAGGGTTTTATAATAGTTTAAAAGGGTTTTTTATGGGAAAATGATGGTAAATGAGGGGAAAAGGGGATTTTTTTAGGGGAATGAGATGATGAGTTAGGATAAGTGAAAAATGAGTGAAATGAGTTTATGGTATGATGGAAAATGGCTTTAAAAATAGTTTATTTTTGTCTTGGCAGGGTAACTTGGAGTCCTTTGAGTGAAGATTTCAGTAAAATGACTTCTTATGGATTAATGAACATAATGGACTCTTCAAGAACTCACAGATTTTCATAAAATTTGTTTCTTGAAAGCCTAAGAAACTTTTTAGCCATCATTAGGTATAACAGAATTTATAGATGGCTAACAGGATAAAAATTTACCAAAATATTTAGTCCCAGTAGCACATCTTGGTCAAGACGTGGTAAGATTGTGTCAGAAGTCTATGTTCTAGACCAAAGAGAAATTGTGAATGCTGATAGGGAAATTTTATTTTCTATCACTGCAGAGTCTATTAATGAAATATTACAACTTCAGTTTGACCCTAGGGCAGTTCCCCTATCAATTGAAGCATTAACACAGTTATATTTGGGATTGGATTTCCCTAAGAGATTCATGATTTTTCAGAACATCAGGCCTAGTCATGTGGATATTCCAAAGTTGAATCATCCCTATTCCACTTCCAAGTTTCCAGAGGGTTATAGGCATGTAATTTCTATGTTATCCTTCATATTGGGCTATTTCACTAATGAGTTTACTGATGAGTCCATCCTTGGGTTTTTATCTACCTTGTCCCCTGGTCAACCTCCTGCTGTGATCTTTGACTTTTCCAGGTTTATAGTTGATTCCATACATTATCAATTAACAAAGTTACCCACTGAAGGGATATTCAGATATTCTTCCTATTTATTTCACTTGTTCTTATTCTCACAAGCTGAACACTTTCCAATAGCATTACAGAATATGAATGTAGAGGGCCAACCTCTATCAGTTGTCTTTTGGACATCACTATTGAGAAAAGAAGGAAGTGAATATAGCTACACAGATTTTACAGATTTGTTCATCAGGCCAGCTATAAATTTTCTACATAAATCAAAAAAGCCTAAGGTAAGTGAAGAAATGAAAAGGATATTACAACTGTCATAGGAATGTAAAATGGGAGATTGGTACTTGTATGAGAAACACACTGAATTAAGAATTTTTGGAACCAATTTGATTCCATACAAATTACATAAGTTTTTTACTATCAGAGTCTTTGCTTTAGATTATTTGAGACATGTTTTGAATGTTGATGCTATCAATTTAATGGCTTCCAAAAAGAAGACCCAGTTCAAATTAAAAAATCAAATTGGTCCTTTCATAGTGAATAATAGAGATGCTTATAAAGAGATAGAAAGAATATTTTCAGAGCTAAAATTTCAAGTGAGTTTCCCTTGGAATTATGACCCTCAAGGTCTTCTCAATAGTATAAGGGTTAAAAATAAACTACCCCCTTTCATACATGAGCCAAAGCCTCATATTGGAAATTTTTCCAATCAGACAGAATGGGCAGAAAATACATTGGTAGATGCAACTGAAAATGAACAGCCAATAGGAAAAATGGACACCACACTTGCTATGGTAACTTATAAATAGCCATAATCTTCAAAAAAAAGAGGTAGAGATGAAGGAGCCTACACAGCGGAAACTACTACAGATACTAAGTTCAAAATCATCTACAAAAAAAGGCTCAGATTTGGTTCCATAGGGAAAGAGAAAATTATTGAGGTTGAAGATACCAATGAAACAGAAGTCAACAATGATGAAGCCACAGAGATAATTAAAGAGACTTTAACAGAGATAGAAAGGGAACAAGCAGCAGGTAAATAATCAGACACTCAGATGATTGAAAAGCATATTAATATAGAAGCTTCTTCTTCTCAAACAACAGAAGAAAAATATTTGGACATCAAAGAAAGATATAAGCAGATAAAACAAAGGAATGAGGAAATCAAAGGTGAAATTTATTCTCAATTTCTCAAAAAGAAGCCAGGAAATCAGAACAGGTTGCTTACATCATTTGATTACTCCTCAAATAAAATGATCATGTCATATTTACAACCAACTACCTCAACTCCAAAAACAGTGGCTGGCTACAAAAAATTTGAATTTGAAGTAGATACTAAAAAGGTGCATGAACTTGATCAAATAGAATTCCACAGACATAGCTCTGAAATGCTATATTTTACTGTGGTGACAAAAGCCATGAGTGTGACAAATTTGCAGAATACCATTATCAACATGCATGATCAAATGAAACTTGATAAAGGCTCTCTATATGCCAAAGATTTAAGGATCAAGGTCTTAGAAGATTTGATTTTACAAATAGGAGTTGACCCATCAAATGTACAAGCTGCTGAAGTATTGATCAATAATAAAAATGATGATTTTTTTTCTTTAAGGAAACAGTTAAAACTTCCTCAAAGTGAGCAGCCACAGAGTAAGGAAATACTTCAAGAACAGAAGGAAAAAGCTGATATGATGCAGTGGATCATAAAACTAACTACCCTGTTAGCCCCCCTATAAATTTTTGACAATGAAAAGTAGGGGGCTAAATTTTTTTTGAGCCTTCAAGGAATGCATCTCCCCTGAAGACACATCATCCGTGAAGTCTCCTGTGCCTTTGCCTTTGATAAATTTCCCTCTGCTGACTCCCTTTATAAGGTCTCATTGTTTGCAGAAATTGTGCTCCAAAAGGTCTATGTCTATCCCCTGTATCCCTGCAAAGTGTCCCTTTTCAACCCTTTTTCCCTCTGTTAAAGTCCCCCTTTTCATCCCAAAAATCCCCTCTAAAACATCCCTACACCCTTTGGTTAGCCAAATTTCCCCTTCTTCCCTCTATCATTTCCCATTTTTGGCCTCAAATTCCACTAAAAAGGGCTGAAAAACCCATACTCTACACATTGGGTCTTAGCCCCCTTCAAGCCAGCCCCCTTACCATTTCCCTCTACATGACCCAGTGCCATGACCAGGCGCCCGGGCGGAAGGCGCTTATCGCATATGATATCGGGGGCAACATCGACTATTGATCTTCGCAGATCGAACGGTCCCCGTTAACTCCGTAAGCACCCGTCGTTCTTCACGTTCACCTCTCCAACCACATCCGTCGTTCGCTTAAACCACAGATCAACGGATAGATCTTCATTCCTGCCTGGTGGTCCGCGCACCCGGAGACACTATTCAGAAACAGCCCAGTTTTCATTGCACCGCTATTGGGGGTTGGGCGGTATTTTCCCATGGCCCAGCGATTCCACTCATCGATCGACACGTGTCAGGCGCACTATTTCAAAACTGCTACCTCATCGCGCGTTATCGTTCGACTGAGGATACGTAGCGATATCGTTGTGTGCCGTTAGATCTGGGGTAGCCCATCCTATGGTTGTCACTCCCCGAAGCTGCGCGAAGGTTAGCACAGGGAAACCGTACCCCTGGCCCACTTTCCATCACCCTCCGACGCATCCTCAGCGATCGATCTCCTCCTGAGATCGAACAGTCTAGATTTGATTGCCCCGCCAGTTGACCTTGTACCGCCACGTCGCCCTTTCCACGGCATTTTGTGGTATTCGCCCGTCCCTCGTATATAATCAATCAAAGGTTGATTTTTAAGGTTTTTACTTGATTTTACATCTCTGCCAACCTTCGCTAGAGCATTTCTCCACCATTCCTATGCATTTTTTAGCCATTTCTCCGCAGTATCACTATCATCCTTACAGTCATCCACATCATCCAACTACCCACGCATGGTTTTCTTAAACAGTTTTCGTATTTTTCAGGTTTACATGAGAGGCAGAAAACCGCCATGATCCATAGTCCCGTTACAGTGACAGAAACTTAGAAAGGACTGTTTTCACAGGCCAAAATTATGGAGAAAATCTTGGAGAGTGTTATGACATGACTGCCATTAAAGAAACAGGGTTTAAATTTCGCAAAACCTCTTCGGCACCATTAAAGCACAGATTCTGTAGACAGAGATTAAAATTAGGCAGCAGAGAGCTTAAGGCACGCAAATGAGTATATTTAAGCCTTTTGTTCATAGTTTTAAAGGTAAAGCATCAGATTAAAGACCCATGGATCACGCAGAAGGTACAGCACGAAGAAATCGGTGTATCGGGGCCGGTTACCACTAGCCCACACTCTTCAATGACATCCATAAGATGATAATTGCCTGCCAAAAATGCCAAATCTTTGAAGGCAAGAGAAAACTTTTCCCCCTCCCTTTACAACCCATCACTGTTGAAGGTCCTTTTATACAATGGGGCCTAGATTTCATAGGAGAAATTCACCCATCTTCTTCTGCACAACACAAATGGATCTTAACAGCCACAGACTACTTCACTAAGTGGATCGAGGCCATACCTACTAGGAATGCCACAGATTCAGTCATCATTAGGTTCCTAGAAATTCATATCCTCTCTCGGTTTGGCTGCCCAAGAAAAATAATCACCGATAATGTTGTTGCTTTTGGATCCAAGAAAATGGTTGATTTTTGTCACAGGTATCAAATAATACTTGGTCATTCAACTGCTTATTACCCACAAGGTAATGGCTTAGCTGAATCATCGAACAAGAGCCTGGTGATCATCATCAAGAAGCTGCTGGAAGAGAACAAAAAGTCATGGCATAACAATTTAGTGCATGCCTTGTGGGCTGACAGGCTTACAACAAATAATTCCATTGGCATGTCACCTTTCCAGCTTATCTATGGGATAGAAGCAGTTTTTATTACCAGCCTTGGGGTACCAGTGATTAAGCTGGTCCAAGAGATTCAAACAGAAGAAGACAGTAGGGTGAGAAGGATAAACCAAACAATTCATCTCCAACAAACAAGGGAGGAGGTCTATAACAGAGCTATCAAAGTTCAGGAAAACAAAAGAAGTTGTTTGACAAGAGAACCAAAGCTGCTGATTTCAAAATTGGAGATAAAGTGTTGAAGTGGGACTCAAAGAGAGAGGATAAAGGTAAGCATGGAAAGTTTGACAGTTTGTGGCAAGGGCCATACATCATCCAGGCCACTATGGGTCCAAATGCTTTCTTCCTACAAGAATTAGATGGTACAGAGCTGTTTGGGGGTCCTGTCAATGGCAGGATGCTCAAACACTACTTCTGCTGATTTAAAATTTTCAGTTTCCATTTCCATTGTACATACCATTGCAGTATTTTGTTTTCAAGAAAAAGAGAAAAATGTTCCAAAAAACAGAGAGGAAAGAGAGGTTCAGACATGCTCAAAACATGAACCTCTGAAGTGCAAAATATTGTCTCTAACATGATCAAAACCTAAGCCAAAAGAAGCAAGGTAGATGGTCCTAACATGCTCAAAATATGGACCAGCAAAGAAAAAATAAGAATCAGCTCTAACATGCCCAAAACCAGAGCCGGAATGAAGAAAAAGAGTGACTCTAACAAGCTCAAAACTTGAGTCACAAAAAGGAAAGAAGGATACTACAAGCTTCGAATTTCAAGCCTTCACAGTTTTGTTTTCAGTTTTCAGCAATTTTATGTCCATGTGCAACTGTCTTTATGCCTTGGATCCACCCAGCAAACTAGACTGTCTAATCCTAGTTTGACTGTTTTTAAATTTCTGTTGTAGAATGTAGAGAAGAAATCTGCTGGACAGTTTAATCCCAGTAGATATTAGATTAGGTAGAGAAACATATGAGACCAACAGTCTAATTTTGTCTCATGGAGCAATAAGGGTAGAGTTAGAATAGGTTTATATTCTGTTTGTAAAAATAAATTGATGTAAAGGGTCTGCTAGCTCAAATGCACCCTAGAAGAAGAAAAAATGCTAGGATTGTAGTGTGGGTAGGTAGATTGATTGGGAAATTTTTTCTGCTAAATTGATGTCTTCACAATTGTGGCAGCTGAAAATCAAAGAAGAAGGTGGCTTAAAGAAACAAGCATCTGGCCTACACCAAATATCTTTTTCTGAATTCTTGACTCCTTCAAGAAGAAGCCATCCCCATGTGGAGCCACTGCTAGCCCCCCTATAAATTTTTGACAAAGCAAAGTAGGGGGCTAAATTGTTTTTGAGCCTTCAAGGAATGCATCTCCCCTGAAGACACATCATCCTTGAAGTCTCTTGTGCCTTTTCCTTTGATAAATTTCCCTCTGCTGACTCCCTTTATAATGTCTCATTGTTTGCAGAAATTGTGCTCCAAAAGGTCTATATTTATCCCCTGTATCCCTGCAAAGTGTCCCTTTTCAACCCTTTTTCCCTCTGTTAAAGTCCCCCTTTTCATCCCAAAAATCCCCTCTAAAACATACCTACACCCTTTGGTTGGCCAAATTTCGCCTTCTTCCCTCTATCGTTTCCCATTTTCGGCCTCAAATTCCACTAAAAAGGGCCGAAAAACCCATACTCTACACATTGGGTCTTAGCCCCCTTCAGGCCAGCCCCCTTATCGTTTCCCTCTACATGACCCAGCGCCATGACCAGGCACCCGAGCGGAAGGCACTTATCGCATATAATATCAGGGGCAAAATCGACCGTTGATCTTCGTAGATCGGACAGTCCCCACTAACTCCGCAAGCACCCGTCGTTCTTCATGTTCACCTCTCCAACCACATCCTTCGTTCGCTTAAACCACAGATCAACGGACAGATCTTCATTCCCGCCTGGTGGTCCCTGCGCCCGCAAACACTATTCGAAAACAACCCGGTTTTCATCGCACCGCTATTGGGGGTAGGGCAGTATTTTCCCATGGTGCAGCGATTCCACTCATTGATGGACGCGTGTCAGGCACACTATTTCAAAACCGCTACCTCATCGCGCATTATTGTTTCACTGAGGATACGTAGCGATATCGCTGTGCACCGTTAGATCTGGGGCAGCCCATCCAACAATTGTCGCTCCCCGAAGCTACGCAGAGGTTAGCACGAGGAAATCGTACCCCTAGCCCACTATCCATCGCCCTCCAACGCGTCCTCAGCCGTCAATCTCCTCCTGGGATCGGACCGTCTAGATTTTATTTCCCCCACCAGTTCACCCCATACCGCTACATCGCCCTTTCCATGGCATTTTTTCATACTCGCCCGTCCCTCGTATATAATCAGTCAAAGGTTGATTTTTAAGGTTTTTACTTGATTTTACATCTCCGCCAACCTTCGCCAGAGCATTTCTCCACCATGCCTCTGCATTTTTTAGCCATTTCTCCGCAGTCTCACTATCATCCTTGCAGTCGTCCACATCATCCGACTCCCCATGCATGTTTTTCTTAACCAATTTTCGTATTTTTCAGGTTTACATGAGAGGCAGAAAACCTCCATGATCCATAGTCCTGTTACAGTGATAGAAATGCAGAAAGGACTGTTTTCACAAGCCAAAATTATGGAGAAAATCCTGGAGAGTGTTATGACATGACTGCCATTAAAGAAACAGAGTTTAAATTCTGCAAAACCTCTTTGGTACCATTAAAGCACAAATTCTGCAGACAGAGATTTAAATTAAGCAGTATAGAGCTTAAGGCACGCAAATGAAGATATTTAAGCCTTATGTTCAGAGTTTTAAAGGTAAAGCATCAGATTGAAGACCCAGGGATCACGCAGAAGGTACAGCACGAAGAAATCAGTGTATCATGGTTTCTACATCAGCAGAATGTTTTTACCTAAGAAAGGATGAAGCACCCATGCGTTCTTTATTCTATGTTGTGTCCTAGAAAGATTTGCTGCCCTGACAACAGTCCAGATACTACCAGAAGCATTTGTTTCACAGTATGGAGACCCTAACATCGTTGTTTGACCTTTGTTTAAGTCACCAGAAGTACCACAGAGTCCGGCAGGCCAGTGTACATCAGGGTCAATATCATAGTAATTGGAAGCCTGAAGAAGATCATTCGTTCACCCAAAAGAGTGCCAGAGATAAATGCATAGAATTTATACATAGTGGGTTTCGGCCTTCTACCTTTTCTGAGTGTTAATGCTGCATTTGCTTTTTCACCTACCTTCTCTGCTCCACTAGAGCTATAAATTCACGAAGAAATTAATTGTAAAGGTTCTTGATGAGATATCAGAGAATTGCAAGCTGTTTCTATGAGATATAGTTCTGTGTAAAGTTGTAAGATAGGCTGAAGAAATATGTATTCAGGCTGAATGTTCAAGTTGTGGGCAATGTTGTACATGGCTGGTGTTGTTTTTTAATATGACAAGCACATTTCTTTGGATCCTGATCTAAAGTAGCTGGTGATGTTTTTCTATCTCTGTGTTTTATTTCATTTCATTACACTTCTTCTGGCTTGCATCAGAAATCTGGCATAGGATTTTCCCTTGTTAGGCACCCTATGTTTATGCTCTCCTTGCCTTTATGTTTTCTACTAAATGTGTTATCTAAGGATTGATTTCAATTAATTTAACCAGTGTAGTGGTCTGATATATTGCTAGCTGATGTATGAATTAATGGAATATGTCTTTAGATGTTCTTTTTTAGATTTAATTAAATGAGTTGAGAACACTAGGGGGTTAAGAACTCTGTCTCTGCCTCACTAGGATATTTCCATTCCAATTAAACTTTCCAAGTTCCCTCAAGTTTCCTCTGATTATGTCCAAGCAGGTCTGGATTTAAATGACCTATGACCTGATCTATAGATAGAATTGGATGGTTTTCCTCTTTTCACTTTCAATCCTTAATGTTCCATGCCACACAATCATTTTAGGATCCAATGCTTTAGATGACTAGCCCAACTGAAAGCTTGCACATTGAACAGTAAGTAAACCCTTTCCTGACTCCATTGCCCAATGGCCTTGATGTTCTCTGATTTATATACCTTAGCCTAAAATCCTCTCTGCTCATTACCTTGTCTTATATTGAACCCTTCATTCCTGATTCCCAACAACCAAACTCAAACAATCAAACAAACAAACTTCGAGCCTTATAACTAGCCTGACATCTTAACATTTGAGCTTTCAAAGACATAAAACTTTTTCTCACATAGAGAGATCCCTCTCTGGACCCAAGAGGGCTAGATCCTGAGGTTTGAAAGTGGTTTTGATGTTGTCTCATCTTTTTGTATTGCCAACCTTGCCAAAACATGGGAACTCCAACATGCCCAAATCAAAGATATGGAAAGTCAAATGGATATACTTATGAAAGAAAAAGAAAATTTTAAGGAAACTGATACTTCCACCATTCCTACAGTCATACCTATTATTATAGTTGCTATTCCTTCTACACTGGGAGAAAAGTTAGCACCAAAAGAGCCACTGGAAACTACAGTGTCAGGGCAATCAGCTACTACCTCCAATACAGAATCTTCAACATCACAGATATAGCAGACTAATGATGCAGGGTAGATTGTCAAAGAAATGGAGGAAATGTCTCTGAAAAATAATGAAATTAACAGTTTGAAGAAAAATATTCAGAATGTGGAAGTATCTAACAAAGCATCATTGATTAATGCCAATAATTATGAGCAAAAGGCCAAGAGACTTGAAGAGCAAGTCAAAAGCCTTCAAAAAGTTTTAAGTTTCACTGCACAAATTTCTTATATAAGAAATTACTTATGGACCAATATAATTGAGGCTATACATCTTCAATGGCCATCAATCCAAATAATATATGAATAGACAGACCTCCTTCTAGCAGCACAAGTGGAAATACAAAAGACAACAGAAGAATTAGCAGACAAACCAGCACAGGCATTAAAGCTAATTACTTTCTTAAATAGTAATAACAGGACAGAGCTATAAGAATTGAAGATACAGGATAGGACAGAAACAATAATGCAAATCAGGAAAGTACTGACAAAGAAAACTCTGATGAACAATTTGAAAGAAAAATGTGATGCCATGAATTTTTCTATTACCAAGTTTCTAGCAAAGTAATTTATGCTAAGACAAGCTAGCATTCCTGATATACATGTCTTCAATGAGAAGTTAATGGACCAAAAATAATATGACAAAAAGATAAGGGATCGTGCCAAAGAACAGGTCAATAAGCCACTACCACGGGGCTCTCCAACAGGGAAAGTTTTTCTCCAGTATATTGAAGACCTGTTTTTCCTTCAACATGAAATCAAGCATCTATTTGTTATCAAACCAAATTTTGCTAAATATACTGATGCTGATGAGAACTTCAGAAAATTAAAAAGCGTAAAAATACCAGACACTGAACAATGGCAGACTTTTACAGTTTTGTTGTAGCAGTAGAGAAGAAGAACAATGAAAGAAAGTGCAGGAGAAACAGTCAACCTAAGAAGAAAACAAAAAAATAGTTATTTGATTTTGATTTTTTACTGCTGAGAAGTCTCTTTTTACAGCAGTTAAAGGTTAAAATATCAGTTAAAAGAGTATCATGGTGAAAAACAGAGTCAAAGTGTATCAGAGAGAAAAGCAACAGTCAATTGATTTGACTGCTGTAATTTCCTTTTTACAATAGTAAAATGATAAATAAGCACCTTGAAAGAACATCAGAGATGAAATATAGTGTTAAAGAGTATAAGTGGAAAGAGTATCAGTTAAGTCATATTCCAAAAGATATTTTTCAATGTGCCAGCAAGCATGGACAGCTATTCAACAAACAGTTTTTGTTAGATAAGATTAGTTCTATATTTTCTAGATAAGAGGACAGCTTGCTAAAGTTGTTAAGCAGTTGTCCCTCTTAATGTGTAAAGATATTTTATATTTCCTAGAACTATTCCTAGATCTCTCTAGGATATTTGTAATAAAAATTTGTATAAATACTTCAGTTTGTGAAGTGTTTAGGGTGGAATAAAATTGCTAAGAACATTATAGAAATTTTGCTCGTACGTTGGAGGCTTACATGTGTTGATTTCAAAGCAACAGTCTGGACAATAGCAATTGGACTTCATAATTCAGGATTCATGCAATAATTTGATGAGTAAAGTACTTTCTTATTTTCATTGTTTCCTTTTCCGAGTTACATACAATTTCATATGTCTTGTTAAATCTTAATGATTAATTAGGAGTATTACTTCGGGACTAGTGTAAAAACACCCTGTCTTAACTACTTAATCATTTAAATGTTTTCTGCTGATTTTCGGATTTAGGAATTCTTAATTGCTCCTAGTCCCGTTTGACCCCTGCCTCCTTTCTCATTGTCCATATCAAAGGATCCTTTGTTTCCCTTTATCCCAAATCAAGCCATTTCATCAAAACAATCTATCCAAATCTCTGAGGGTTATCTACCTTGCCCTGAATATATTAGCATCCTTTTGGCCTTGCCTTCTAGTTCTGCTTGCTAGACTTTGACTCCATAGCCCAATGAACTAGTAGATCCCTCTTTAATTTGTCTTTAAGAAATATTATTTTCCACCAAACATTTCAAAACCAAAACCAATTGTTCTATCATAACTAGCCTAAAAACATTAAACAAAATAAAGTTAAATCATAAAGAGAGAGCCCTCTCTAAAATTTATGAAGGCTAGATCCTAAATTTCCAAAGTAGGTTTGTGGTTACCCCTAGTTTTCTTAAACTAAAAATCAAAAGCCCACAATCTTTAGAAATTACTAGGGTGATAACACATAAGAAGGATGGATCATGGCGCATGTGTCCGGATTATAGGGAGCTCAATAAGCTCACTATTAAAGATAAACTTCCCATTCCTGTAATTGATGAATTATTGGATGAATTACATGGAGCAATTTATTTTACCAAGTCGGATCTTCGTTCAAGATATCACCAAATTAGAATGAAGACACTACTAGCACGCATAAAATATCAATAACTTAATGTCAAAAGGAATTCAGAGCATGAGGGCATGAATTCTGAGTAATTCAACATCAAAATATTTGGAAAAGATAATAAGGAAACATAAGACATAAAATCATTGCAACAGTCAAAGAATCTCAGGTAAAGCAGAAAACACCATCATTGTATATTACTGATATTCCAAAATTTACAATAATAGTAGTCTCAAAGTGACATTATCCAACCTGTTCTGATTTGATTTTCTTATTATTAATAGACCTTTGTTGCTTACATTGGATCTGCCCAGTTGGCTAGATACTCAAACCATAACCTTGAAACCTATCTTAACCATAAACTACAACTTTGGAACTGAAAAGGACACCTAATCTCTTCAGACTTATACTTCTAATAGGACCCTACCTTTCATTTATTACATTCATTTTCTGCGGTAATGGGATAATTACATTGATAATGATCAAGAGCTCAAGTGGCCCTCGCCATCACTAATACATAAATGTACCCACTAGATTTAGGAACTAACAGTCCTACCTTTTAGGAAAAGATAAACACAGCTTTGATCCTTTTATTCATGTTTAGTTGGATAGGTGACACTCTTATCAAGTTGTGAATCTCTGCTGGGGTGGCCCAGTGTCCTCCATAATGTCTCCACGTCACTGGGTTCTCTTCAAAACACTTTTCAAACCTCCAAATACCATTAAAAATACTTCGCTGCAAAAGCAGAGTACCCTTAGGAAGTTTCGTAGCGTAGTTTAGTAGCATTCTTATTTCAGCCATCCAAACTCCTTTTTTGCTTATTTTTCTGATCAAGGCATGTTTTTAGGCAATATGGGCTAAATACAATCACTTGCCCTCTTTTGATTTCCATCAAAACTTATTTTTGTGGTAAAAATCATCCTACAGGGATTTCATAGCGAAATATGGCCTTAAAGCTTGGGCTTCACTACGAAAATGCCTAATTTGGTTGAAAACACATATTTTCCATTTTTCTTCAAATTTTTAGCTTCCAAACCAAAAATGATGTTTCCTACATGCTGTCATATTTACCAAAAATGTTTAGATATATCAACCCCTCAAACTTTGGTCACTTCATCCTTAGCATCAGTAGGCTATACTTCTTCGAGTTCATTTATCACTTTAAATTTCAACCCTATTTTCTTCAGTTCTTCTTGAATCATCTCCATTTGGTCTTCTAGCTCCTTAACCTACTGTTTGAGCCTTTTCCTCTTAGACTGCAACCATATATTTATTTTTCTAGTGTTCTTCAACACTCTCCTCAGAGGAAGAGTTCTCTTTAGCATTTTCTTGGCATTTGAAAGTGTTTTGTCATATTTGTCTAGTTGATCCTTCATTTATTTTTTAAATTCTGCCATTAGTTGTCTGTCTACCTTGGCCTCTTGTAATTAAAAATTCACTTCAATGAATTATTCTCTGGCCTCTCTTAATTTCTCCTAGAATATTTGTACTACATTCTTTTCCTCTACTTTCTCCTTTCCTTTTCTTTGCACAAAGAACTCTTCTATTGTGGGAGATAGGTATATGATGTTTTCTATGATAGGTTTCTTTCCTTTGTCAATATTTTCTGCTATCTTACTTTCCATGGCACCCTTTGCAAGTTGTAACCTAGTCATTGGTTTCCTTGGCTGGAATTTAAAACCAGCATCTTCTCCTGCAAAATCTAGTTTTTGACAAACTTACCTTTCTAATTATTTCTTTTATCCCCTTCAATGTCTTCTGCTTGGCCAATTGGATATTCTTGAATGTCTATTTCTTGGAGGATGTCTTCAATATTTCCTTTTGTAATGGTTTGGCTCCTAGTTATCCTCTTGCTACCATGTATGCTAATTTTATGTTTCTAACTTGCAGGTGATGGTTGTGGGATATCTGTCTCTGGTATGGGTCCAGCTTCAATATCCACTGGCTCCACAATAGGTTGTCCTCCTTCTTCATTAACTTCTTCTATCACATCTATAGATTAAGTAATATTTGGCTTTGAAATCTTCTTAGGTGTCACTGAATATACTTCATATCCACTAAGAAAAAGAAAAGATTCTCAATATCTGTTTAACTTCTTTAATTCCTCTGGCATTAATATTTTAATTAGGACATGGTGAAAAACTGATGTATCACTACCTTTACCCTTGGCTTGGACCTTATCATACATCTTCTCCAAACTCCTAAACAAAAAGAAAGGAAAATCAAGGGGTTTCTTACCAGTGAAATGTAGAAGGAGCCTGAAATGATATAAATATACCATATGAAACCTCCCCTCACAGGTAAAATACTTCTGGACCACAAAGAGCAACTTTGAACAATTGTATTTCATAAAACTCTTGGGGATGCCACTTGCCATGTCAGCTCCTATGTCCTCCAATTTGACAAATTCCTCACAATTCTGCATTTTGAGTTTTGTAGCTTTGAACCATTCCTCACCTCCTCTTGGTATCTATGTAGACTGAGAAATAGTATCACGTGATAATGTGAAATTCAAAACTCCTACCTTTGAGGGTGTCCTTGTGAAATTAGCTGCAAAATCTTTGTATATGTGAACATGAATACCCTGAAGCTTCTGAAAAAACTGTAGTCAACCAACATTCTTGAAAGCATCCATGAAACTGGGATCTTCATTCAACAGTTTTAATTCCATATGCTCGTATCTCACACAAGAACCTCCTTTATTCACTTTCTTCTTTGTTACCATTTATTCTTTATAACCTTGTTGTTTCTTTAGATGTGACATCTGCAGATGAAAAACACTAAACAACAAGTTGTTTTCGTTATGAATCAACTTTTGCAACGATGACACTGTGTTACTACATGCAATACTTGAACAATGAATGACAGAGAGATGCTTAAGGGTGAAATTTAAATTACAATTTGATGACTTGGGGATAATGATGATAAATGTGAACACCAAAGGTAATGATGAGTGAAATCATGATCTTGCATGCTTGGTGATCATGGTAACTAATTTAGTGACCTCACCTTTACCCTTGACCATCAAAAACTTGACACCTCACCCCACTCTATATTTTTTGCAGAGAAAACACAAATTCATAGCGAAAATAGTTAAAACCTTGACAGATTCGCTATGGAATTGTCGAGTGATTCTGTAGTGAAATCCACCATTCTGTAGTTGTATTCTCTACCAAGTGGTGAAAAAATAGACAAGTGGCTTATATGTGATTTGAGAGCATGGATACAAAAACTAAATGAAATGGAGTGGATTTGACTGACATGACATGACTCATGGTGGGTTTAAGACTTAGGATAAAGTTTATTATATGTGTTTTTTCATAAATTACATGAATCCAACTATGCAAACAAACTGAGAGCTAGGTGAATGATGTGAAAGACCTTATCAAAGAAATTTTGAAAACTTATGGCTGATAATAGTGGCTCCACTAGGGATGGTGTGCCCCTATAGTACAGCAAAGTTGATATGATAATGACGAAAAAAGATAATTAAATTTTCTAATTTAAAATCTTGTGCATTATCAGTAGTAATCTTCATAGGACAACTAAACCTGGACAAAATACTATTCTCCGAGAATTGAATGATGACAAAATCAGTGGCCTGCCTTGTTGGGATTGCTTCAATCCATTTATTGAAATAATATATGGCTGTTAAAATCCAATGATGCTGCCCTAAGGATGCTGGGTGTATTTCACCAATGAATTCCAAACCCCATTGTTGGAAAGGCACTTCAACATATATTGGCATCAAAGGTAAAGGAATCAGATTTTTCTTACCATCAAAAACTTTGAATTCATGGAATGCAGCGATCTTCTTGTAGATGTCCTTAAACATAGTAGGCCAATAATAGCCTGCCCTAAGAATTTTGTTGGCTATGGATTTCTAGTAATGGTTTCCTCCACAATCTCCCTTATGGAATTCTTCAATGACTTTTTTGGCCTCATCTTCTAGCAAACAATTCAAAAGAATCCCACCGGTATCTTTCCAATACAAATTCTTATTCAAAATACATATATTAAAGATTTTAGCTTCACAAACCTTGATTTGGACTTAGTCGACTGAGGAGGAGCTTTGTAATGAACTCCACTCAGAAAAAGATATACCAGATTTTCTCTTCAACAAAAACTCAAATGGATCTAACTCTTTTAAAATTTCAAAAGACTCCCTCTCTAACAACAACTCTCACGTAACTATTTTCCAGAATCCTTCTTTTTCCTATTTAGACACTAAGGATGATGTGTCAATACCTAGTCTTTGTAGGTCTAGTATCATGTCAATCAATTCATTTTCATTCTTAGACCTAAATAATACTTCTTCAATTTTATCATCAAATTTCCTATCTTTAGGACTTCGAATAATTTCAGAGGAAAAAGCTCTTGAATGTGATGGAATACCTGACTTTGAAGAGATGCTTCCAATGCCTTTGAGGATCCTCTATGGATTATCCACAATTGTAGGCAAGCTAGGATCTGCATTTCTCCTTATGTATCTATTTATTGAATCCACTTTTAAGCATGAATATTTTTAGTGGAGTCACCAGGGTAGTTTATGCATCCTCGAAATGTTTTGAGCTCCTTCTACCTCCAAGAGTTCAACTTTCACAGTTTGAGCACAAACTTCGGATAACATGTCCTCATTATCAAAAAATTTGGAAACTTCATAAATTAGCTTTTTTCATCATTATCATATCATTATCAAGATATTTGGAAAATATATTAAGGAAACATAAGACATAAACTCATTGAAATAGTCAAAGAATCTCAGGTACAGCAGAAAACACCATCCCTGTATATTTCTGATATTCCAAAATTTACAATAATAGTAGTCTCAAAGTGACATTCTCCAACCCTTTCTGATTCTATTTTCTATCTATTAATAGACCTTTGTTGCTTACATTGGATCTCCTGAGCTCGCTAGATCCTCGAACCATAACCTTGACACCTATCTTAACCATAAACTACATTTTTGGAACTAAAAAATACACCTAATCTCTCAAGACTTATACTTCTAATAGGATTCTACCTTTCATTTATTACATTCATTTCTGCAGTAATGGGATAATTACATTGATAATGATCAAGAGCTCGAGTGGCCCTCACCATCGTTAAGACATAAATGTGCCCACTATATTTAGGAACTAACAGTCCTATTTTTTAGGAAAATATAAACACAACTTTGATCCTTGTCTTCATGTTCAGTTGGATAGGTGACACTCTAGTCGAGTTGTGAATCTTTGCTGGGGTGGCCCATTGTTCTCTTGAATGTCTCCACATGGCTAGATTTTCTTCAAAAAACTTTTCAAACTTCCAAAAACCATTAAAAATACTTCGCTGCAAAAATAGAGTACCCTTAGGAAGTTTCGTAGAGTAGTTTAGTAGCATTCTTATTTCAACCATCCAAACTCCTTTTTTTTCTTCTTTTTCTGATCAAGACATGTGTTTAGGCCATATGGGCTAAATACAATCACTTTCCCTCTTTTGATTTCCATTAAATCTTATTTTTGTGTTAAAAATCATCCTATAGGGATTTCATAGTGAAATTCAGCCTTCAAGCCTGGGCTTCACTACAAAATTGCCTAATTTGGTTGAAACATCGATTTTCCATTTTTCTTCAAAATTTCAGCTTCCAAACCAAAAATGATGTTTCCTGCATGCTGTAAAATTTACCAAAAATTTTTAGATAGATCAACCCCTCAAACTTTGGTCACTTCATCGTTAGCATCAGTAGGCTATACTTCTTCAGGTTCATTTAGCACTTTAATTTTTAGCCCTCTTTTCTTCAGTTCTTCTTGAATCATCTCCATTTGGTCTTCTAGCTCCTTAACATTCCCTTTGAGCCTTTTCCTCTTAGACTGCAACCATAGATTTCTTTTTCTAGTGTTCTTCACCACTCTCCTGAGAGGAAGAGTTATCTTTAATATTTTCTTGGCATTTAATAGTTTTTTGACATATTTATCTAGTTGATCCTTTATTTCATTTTCAAAGTCTGCCATTAGCTATTCGTCTACCTTGGCCTCTTGTAATTCCAATTTTACTTCAATGACTTCTTCTCTAGCCTCTCTTAATTGCTCCTACAATATTTGTACTTCATTCTTTTCCTCTACTTGCTCCTTTCCTTTTCTTTGCACAAAGACCTCTTATGTTGAATGAGATAGGTATATGTTGTTTTCTGTGATAGTTTGCTTGCTTGTGTCGATATTTTATTCTATATTACTTTCCATGGCACCCTTTCTAAGCTATAACCTATTCATTGGTTTCCATGGCTGGAATATAAAACCAACATCTTCTCCTACAAAATCTAGTTTTCTAACAGACTTACCTTTTTGCTTCTTCCTTTTATCCCCTTTAATGTCTTCTGTTTGGACAATTGGAGATTCTTTAATGTCTATTGCTTGGAGGATTTCTTCAAGATTTCCTTTGGAAATGGTTTGGCACCTAGTTATCATCCTACTACCATGTTTTCTAATTTTACGTTTTTGACTTGTAGGTGATGGTTGTGGGATATTTGTCTCTGGCATGGGTTCAACTTCAATATCCATTGGCTCCACAATAGGTTGTCCTCCTTCTTCACTAACTTCTTCTGTCATAGCTAGAGATGAAGTTATATTTGGCTTTGAAATCTTCTTAGGTGTCACTAAATCTACTTCATATCCACTAAGAAAAAGAAAAGATTCTCAATCTCTGTTTAACTTATTTAATTCCTCCAACACTAATAGTTTAATTAGGCCATGGTGAAAAACTGATGTCTCACTGCCTTCAGCCCTAGCTTGGACCTTATCAGACATCTTCCCCAAACTCCTAAACAAAAAGAAAGGAAAATCAAGGGGTTCCTTACCAATGAAATTCAGAAGGACCCTAAAATGATATAAATGGATCATATGAAACCTCCCCTCACAGGTAAAATACTTCTGGACCACAAAAAACAACTTTGAATAATTTTCTTTCATATAATTCCTGGGGATGCCACTTGCCATGTCAGCTCCGATGTGCTCCAGTTTGACAAATTCCTCACAGTTCTGCATTTTGAATTTTGTAGCTTTGAACCATTCCTCACCTCTTCTTGGTATCTCTATAGCCTGAGAAATAGTATCAGGTGATACTTTGAAATTCAAAACTCCTACCTTTGAGGTTGTCCCTGTGAAATTGGCTGCAAAATCTTTGGATATCTTAACATGAAAACCCTGAAGCTTCTGACAGAACTGTAGACAACCAACATTCCTGGAAGCATCCATGAAACTGGGATCTTCATTCAATAGTTTTAAGTCTATAGGCTCGTATCTCACACAAGAACCTCCTTTATTCACTTTCTTCTTCACTGCCATTGCTTCTTTATAACCTCGTTGTTTCTTTAGCTATGACATCTGCAGATGAACAAAACTAGACAGCAATTTGTTTGCGCTCTGAATAAGTTTATCCATGGATTTCATTGTGTTACTACATGCAAGACTTGAACAATGAATGACAGAGAGATGCTTAGAGGTGAAATTTAAATTACAATTCGATGACTTGGGGAGAATTATGACATATGTGAACACAACAGGTAATGATGAGTGAAATCACAATCTTGCATGCTTGGCGATCATGGTAACTAATTTGGTGACCTCACCATTACCCTTGACCATAGAAAACTTGACACCTCACCCTGCTCTGTCTTTTCTACAAAAAAACACAGTTTCGTAGTGAAAATAGTTAAAAACCTGACAGCTTCACTACGTAATTGTCAGGTGATTCTGTAGCAAAATCTGCCATTCTACAATTGTATTCACTACCGAATGGTAAAAGAAAAAGACAAGTGGCTTATATTTGATTTGAGAGCAAGGATATGAAAACTAAATAAGATGGAGTGTATTTGACTGACATGACATGACTAATGGTGCATTTAAGACTTAGGATAAATTTTATTACATGTGTTTTTTCATAAATTTCATGAATCTAACTATGAAAACAAAATGAGAGCTAGGTGAATGATGTGAAAGACCCTATCAAAGAAATTTTGAAAACTTATGGATGATAACATGTGGTTCACTAGAATCTATGTGGTATTTAAAATACATGTTGATACCACTCATAAATCATTGAATTTTCACCTTCTCTTCCTTGAGGTATGGCACATATCTCAACAATTCGAGAAATTTGGTAATATATTCTTCATTTTTTAATTGTCACATTCTTAGCTCATAAAAATTATTTTATTTACTGTCATAATATATTTGTGACAAGTATTTGTCTCTGAATAATCACTCAAAATCATTCCATTCCAATCTCTCTTCATTTATTCCTTTAAATTTATTCAATTCCTCCCACAATATGTTTTCCTTTCCTTGTAAACTATAGGTGGCCACTTTTGCATTCATGTTTTCAAAATAATCGTGGATTCTGGAATTTTTCTTCATGTCAAGAAAACATGCTTCTTCATCTGCATGTTTCTTCATCTCTCCATCAAATTTAGGTTTTTTGGATTTATTGAATTCTTCAACCATATAGTCCCTTTCTCTTCTTCTCCGATGATGGTAATGATGAGAATGGTGATGATATATCTTGGTAGAAGAACTAGAATGTCTACCAAAGTAATGTCCATGAGAGGTGGTTTTTTTTTTGTGCTCAATGGTGCATCTCCTCTCATAGTGTCCTCACTTTAGCCTCTCTACCTCTTCCTGTACTTGCTACCATCTACCCCATATTTTTTCTCTTCTTATCCCAAGGAGTGTTTCTTGCATCTATGACTAGTTCTTTTCTCATGTTTCCTTTGTATCTACAACTCTGAGAGGCTTTCCAGTATGACTGCATTCACCTCAACCTGCTTTTCTTGAGCCTTGATCAACCTTTCATGGTCTGCTTTGCAGCTTTGGATCTCAACCTTCGGGCTTCTCAAGGTGTCCATCCAATTAGGAGAATTTGTCTCTCCCCCTTAGCCAACTGAAATTTCTTATTCATATCTCCTTATTTCTTCACACCCATGTTCTCACTGATCATAGTTGTATTTTACCATTCATGTCCTCATTTATTTTTCTTTCCTTTCTTTTTCTTGCTTCTTGTGATTTGTTTGTTGGAAAATGTAACTAGTTTTGGTCTTCATGATTGTCATTGTATTCATGTGAGTATGTATATATTATGTTACAAGAAAAAGAAGATTTTTTTTTTTAAGCATGGGTTTCATGCTTCTTTTTATTGGTCATATAGGTCAAACATGCATTTCATGCTCCTATGGTTTTTCATGTCAAAAGAATATTTTTCTTGAGTCAAGAGATTCCTTGTAAATTGTATAAGACCCTATTTGGCAAGATGTAATATGTAAAATATATAAATTATGAGTCTAGAATGTCTTATGAATCTCCAACAAAAATTCATCCATGCCGGTAAAAAGTTGGCCTAAAAGAGGCCATCTGGCCATAAGAGAAGCATATATATATATATATATATATATATATATATATATATATATATATATATATATATATATATATATATATATATATATATATATATATATATATATATATATATATAAGGGACTTTCACCTATTTGAGACACACATCTGCAATTTGATCTCAAGCAATGAAAAGGGATACGAGAAGTAGCAAAGACATAGAAGAAGGAAGGATCTCAAGAAGAACATTGAAATCTAATGTTGCTACTATATTTCTCTCATGTGTATGAAGGATTTATGGTTTTTGGTGCTACTACAAGGTCAAAATTACAAACCTAATTTTATATCCAAAAAAATTTTGCGAGAAGGACAAGACTTGAAGCCAAAAGTCTCCAAGAAAAGAAGCAAGCTATAATGAAGGAAGGATACCTAAAGTCTGACCTCTTCTACCCACAAAATTGGTGCCAGGGATTTTTCAAAAATACAAAAAGTTGCAGTACGAGATTGGAAATCTGAGCCAGAGGTTGAAGTTTAAGCTTGAAGTGGGTTGAAGGGAATTTGATCCTTGTTGACCCGGTTGATATCTGATCTATTTGGAGAATATTCTTGTAGGGATGACTTGATTCTTGGAGGAGGACTTGGTATAGTTTTTTGGGTCTTGGTTTTCTCATTTGAAGTAGATTCTATAAGAAGGGAATAGATTGTGTATGGGTTTTTCCTTAACTTGGAGCCTAATCATTGTTTCCATTGCCATTATTGTTTTTTCTCTTAATATTTTTTTGATGAAAATATTTAATAAATAAACATAAGAAGATAACTAAAGGTCATAAGAAATTATTAAGGTTAAGGAGAATTGAATTAATAGTTACCCTACTGCATTCTCCAACAACGTTTCATAACTAAGGTGAAGAAAGAGAAGTTAGTTAGAATATCATCTTGTTGACATAGGAAGGAAGTGTATGTCAAGGGGATTCATCTATAAAATGAAACAAGGAAATAAGCCTAGAATACCTATTAAAGATCATTATATCAATTTATTATTAAAGGCATCATCATCTTAAGAAGTATCAAGATATCATTTAAGGAAGGAAGGATAATCTTTTGTTGAATATTCGCTAGTGCATCATCTTGAAGAAAAAGAAGCTTAAAGGAATATTAAGATCAATATTCTCTCATTTTAAGACACTATTGTTGAAGGAGTTCTATAAGTCATCATTTTAGGGCATCTTTGAAGTCTCTTTGAAGGTATTGAAAGCATCAATATAGTTGGGGAGATCATCAAGAAGAAAGACTATGTGTTAACAACTAAGTATTGTCTTCTATGTCTTAATCTACAGATCATATCACTACATTTTTCAAGGAGATAAACAAGCTTGTTGGAACAACAAACTTCCTAGCATGGAATAAGAGGTTTGACTTGGAACTCACAGAATATGAAGTGATAGAATATGTCCTTGGTGAACTTGTTGTACCAAACAAAGAGAAGAATCAAGAGCTAGCAAAATACAAGAAGGGAGAAGTGAGGGCACAAAGGATCATTTTTTAATCTATTAAGGAGAACCTTGTTCCATTTGTTGTTGATTTTAAGAAATCCAAGGCTATGTATGATAAGTTGGTAAATTTGTACTTTATAAGTACATCGGGTAAAACTATTTCCTTGAGGAACAAACTATATAGAATAAGGAAGTTGAAGGATGAATACATAACATGTTATATTATGAGTATCTTACAAGTAAGAGACCAAATGCAAGGGCTTGGGGAAACTGTTTCCAATTATGAAATGACCATTTGTGTACTAAATGATTTGCCACCTGATTGGAGTCATTTTGCAACTAGTATATACTCTAAGAAATATACTACACCTTTTCATGACTTATGGGCACAATGTATCTTGTAATAATATAGGATTAAGGCAAAGGATGACTCTAAATCAAATGAAGGGTCTCAAGACTTTATTGAAAAGTCCAAGAAGAAGAAGAAATTAAATATTGGAAAGTCCAAAGGAGATCCAGACATGTCCAAGATTCAATTCTTTAGAAGCAATGTGTATGGACACTTTAAGAGGGATTGTCCAAAAAATATTAACAACAAAATAAAGGAAAGAAGTTAATCTCACATAGTTGAAGTACACACAGAACCTGAAAAAAACCTGAAAGGAGAAGATCCCAAGGATCATTAATATTGAAGGAAGCTCCATCCTAGTAGGTTCTTAATGCATTTTTTCTTTCCTTTATTAATTAGAAAGTAGAGTAGCATGCATTGTTTCATTCTCTAGAAGAGTCTTGGCTTTTGTAAAAGCATGGGTGTTACACCATTTTTTGGTCATCTAACTTGTTACTATTAGATGGACCTAAGTACACCATGTAGGACCAATTTTACCCTAAGTAAAATTGCTTTCTCTATGAAAAATAGCTTAGTAAACCACCTTTATTAAGTTGTTTATGGTCTAACCAGGAAACCTCGTGAGGAAATATTTAATAAATCCACATTTGTTTGATTTTCCTCAAGGAATAATTAGTTAAACAACATTTTAATTAATATTCCTAGTCATATTTAACCCAAAACAGGAAAATTAAATAGATAAATTATTATTTATCTTATTATTTTCTAGGAATAATTATTTAAACCTTATTTAAATAATATTCCTTGTTAAATTTGACTAAATCATTCATTAATAATTAAATAAATCATTATTTATTTGATTATTACTCAACCACATCCTTAAAATAATAAATAAATCATTTATTTATTTATTATTTACAAATAAAGGTATTTGACCCAAGTCAAATTCTTTTTCCCTCCAACAAATATAATAAAATATTCCATAAAATTTGGATCTTGATTTGGTTAATAATATTTTAATTATGCACCAATATCTAGACTAACTCAATATTTTGTTATAAATACAAGGGTTTTTCCATTCATTCACTACCTTTTTTTGCCTACAGATCACTCTGGATCAATACTTTTGGTCTGACTTTGATCCACCATCATTGTCATATTTTTCTATCTTTTTTCTTGTGAGTTCTCTTTGAGTTCCATTTTTGTCTGGGTTTTCTACACCATCAAGAGAGAGGGATTTTAGATCTGAAGTGCTGAGGACTTACAAGAACCTATCCCATTGAGGAGAACTGGTAACATCCTTTTATGTTTTCCTCCCAGGTGCCATTAATACAAAATTATTTCAACATATTCTTGTCTTATCTATTGGATGCATGGAGCAACTCTTGTTTTTATTTACTGCTTAATGTTTTTTAATGCATACATCTAGATTTTTGCAGCATTTATCTTGCTCACCTACTTGCATATCTAAAGATATTGGTAGCCATATTTTTTGTTAGGGTTGTTTGTTATGCATAGATAAAGTGGTCTTTTTTTGTACACTTGTGATTAAGATTCATATTAACAACTAGAGACTCCACACGGGTTTATGATTACGACCGCTGTCGTTTTTTAGATCCCTCCATATCCAGCTACTTCAAACATTGGGATTTCTCTTCAGCTTCTTGTTTTTCTTTTCTTGATGTTTTTTTTAACCTATAAAACCCTAAAACATTAAAAATTCTAACTTCTGTGTGTTTTCAAACCTATTGCATAGGTGACAGGCATCAGTCGAAGATGAAGATGACATATTCTTCTGAAACATGCCCTGAGAGTGTCGGAAGTGCAGGTCACACTTTTTGGGCCAAAACCTGCGACCTTAACCTCCAGCACGCATAAAATAGGCTTAAAACTGCAATCTCTGCAGAAATCAGGTCAAAAACTGTGACCTTGACTTTTTGCAGGAGTTTTTCTGAAATTTTTCTGGGCTTGTTTGGGCCTCTATTCATGGTTGTCTGACCTCTGTCTCTGCCCGTTTTGGATTTATAATTGTTATTTTTTACTCATCTAAGTGCGAACCTAGCCCTTTAGGGCTTCAATACCCTCCACATTTTGTGGAAGAGTTTTAGCTGCTGCAAGTTGTCTGAAATTTTTAGAGTGTTCAGCCATTTTTCAAATCTGATACCTTACCTTTAGATCCACTTCAGATTGGCTATTTATCTATCCAAAACACCTCTTTTCAGTTTTGTTTGGGTTTTTCTCTAGGGTCCCCTCCGCTTCCCTCTAGGAGATAGCCTTTCGCCACCTCATTTACAACAATTTTTCCTCTGATTTTTTTATGTTTATCTGCACCTATATCCATTAGATCTAACCTTTAGATCCCTGTCCCTCCCAACCTTAGATCTATTGGCTATTTTGGTGTGTTTTGACTAGTTTTTTGCCTACCTACAGGCTACTTGTTGAGAGGCCCGCCTCCTTGGGTTTAGATTATTGCATTATTAGCTGTTTATTTTCTGTTATTTCAGTTTCATATACTATTATCTGCAGGTTTATTTACAATTATACAACACACTTTTTTTTTTCTCTACAAATGTCTAGGTTTAAAAAATAAAATTTACACACTTTACACACACACCCTAAGTGAAGAAGAGCTTGCTTAGCACCACCAAGCAAAGACTTTAACATTGAAATCAATGCATCCTGCACCTCTCTACCCTTCTTTAGACATTCCCTTGTTGGTCTCTCTTCCCTTTGTGCCGTGTTTGTGTTGTCATCATTGTGTCACCAAGGCGTTTATCCCGGAGAATTCTTGGCCTTCATCCTTAGTTTCCGATAGGAATAATTACTCCTCCGCGTAGGATTCGAGTTAGTCCTCCACTGAGTCTGCACTCCGACTCCTCTTCTAGTTCATTGGGTTCTCATTCTGGTTCCGCTCCCAGTTCTCCCCCTGTCACCTTCACCATGTCTAGTTCAGGACCTAACGCTGGTGGTAGCCCCAGTCCTAATGTTTGGAATACTACTTATGGGATTGCAACAGGAACTACTTTGGCTGCTCCCTTGCTCCCCTATATGGCAGGCCTCAGTCTTCCCAATTTTAACCAGTTGATCAATGACCCTATACACCATGATGCTAGTTGGCCTGCTATGTTAACCAAGCTCCCTTCTGACATCCCCAATTTTTTTGTGAAACCAGCTCCAAAAATAGAAGAAAAGAGATATTAACGCCTTAGAAATAAGCCACTTCGAGGGGAAAACCTTCAAAAAATTACATGAATGAACAATTCTTGGATGATACAGATTACAAAACCTCCTTTCTATATATAGGAGTCCATGGGGCGACAATGTAATCTTAGCCGACCTAACAATAATAATTTAAGGGCACAATAATAACAATATGGGGGTTACAAGGGTACAATAATAACAATAAGGGGGTTACACTAACAACAATAAGGGACTATACTAGTAATATAGAGACCTAACATGCCCCTCCCCTTCAAAAAATTGTTCTCCTCAACGTTTGAGTAGCTTTGGGTGCTTCTATATAAAATTCTCATCCTCCCATGTAGAATCTTCAATGGGTACGTTCTTCCACTTGATGAGATACTCTGAAATTGATCGATTCTGTAGCTGTCAAGTTCTAGTTTCCGTGACCGCTCCAGGCTCCAATATGATTTTTCCTTCCTCATCAAGTTCTGGAAATATTGTTTGAACTGGAAGATTTTCACCTATAACCTTCTTTAAGCATGAAACATGGAAAATTGGATACACTCATGAAGAAGCATGAAGCTCCAATTTGTATGCCATAGTACTAATCTTTTGCAACACCTTGTAAGGACCATAGTACTTTGGTGATAATTTATTATCCTTCTTAGCTTGCTTGAGGGACATTTGTTTGTATGGTTGTAGCCGTAAAAATACCCAATCTCCTACATCAAAAATTCTCTCGCTACGATGTTGATCTGCCTATTGTTTCATTCGATTTTGTGCCAAATTCAGGTTATCCTTTAAGAGTTGGAGAACTTCTTGCTGATGCTCGATGTGATCTTCCACTGCTTGAACCTTCGAATTTTTTCTTAAAGATGATGTGATGGATGGTGGATGATATCCATAAAGTGCCATAAATGGGGTCATTTTTGCTGCAGTATGGAAGGAAGTGTTATACCACCATTCAGAAAGAGGTAACCACTTGACCCATTGTGTTTGTTTATCAGATACAAAACAACGAAGATATCCTTCCAAACATTTATTTACTATCTCGGTTTGACCATCAGATTGAGGATGATAAGATGAGCTATGAGCTAATTGAGTACCCAAACAAGAAAATAACTCCATCCAAAAATTTCCAGTAAAAATGGGATCTCTGTCGCTCACAATAACCCTTGGGTTTCCATGTAGCTTTTGAATTGTGTCCATAAATGTAGTAGCAACTGTATTTGCTTTAAATGGATGAGATAATGCACAAAAGTGTGCATAATTGCTAATTCTATCAACTACCACCATGATGACACTCTTTCCTTTGGACTTAGGTAAACCTATGATAAAATCCATTGAAATCTCCTCCCAATGTTGACTTGGAATGGATAAATGTTGTAGAAGACCCGGGGTCTTAATTGTCTCAACTTTATTCTGCTAGAAAACCAAACATTCTGCCACAAACTTTTCAATATCAGATTTAAGGCCATCACAAAAAAAATATTTCTTCACGCTGTGGTAAGTTTTTAAAAATCCCGAGTGTCCTCCTAAAGGAGAAGTGTTCAATTCCAAAAGAACATTTTGTTTTAGTTGGGAATTATTACAAATATATAAGCGATATTTGTATCATAAGGAATCATTTTTCCAACTAAATGTATCAGATGTACTAGGATCTTGCTGCAAATTTTGAATGAGTGTCCACACTTCTTCATCCTTCTTCCATTCATCTCTTGCTTCAGTTATCCAATCTAGTTGGATAATAGAAATGGCGCAATGAAATGCTTCCACCTCTTCATTCTTTCTTGAGAGTGCATCTGCAACAACATTTAGCTTCCCTTTTTTGTAAATTATTTCAAATTCATAACCCAACATCTTTGTGACCCATTTTTGCTGCTCTTCTGAAGATGGTCTTTGTTCCAAAAAGTGTTTAAGACTATCATGATTATTTTTTACCTTGAAGTGTCTTCCCATTAGGTAAGTTTTCCATTTCTTTAGTGCATGCAGTATTGCTAACATTTCCTTCTCATAAATAAGTTTCTGTAAATACTTTCCTTTGATTGGACTACTTTCAAAAGCAATGGGTCTTCCTTCTTGCATTAAAACAACACTAGTTCCATTTCCTGAGGCATCACATTCCACAATAAAGGTTTTTGTGAAGTCTAGCATAGCTAAGACCGGTGCTAAGAAAATTGCCTCTTTAAGATGTTCAAAGGCCTTAGTTGCTTCAGGAGTCCATGAAAATGCATATTTCTTCAATAATGTTGTTAGAGGTGCTTCTATTGTCCCACAATTCTTAAAAAACTTGCGATAATACCCTGTTAACCCGAGAAATCCTTGCAACTGCTTTATGGTTGTGGGGACTTTCCATTCCTTAATGACTTTAATTTTGTTAGGGTCTAACTTAACACCCTCGTGAGATATAATATGACCCAGATATTCCACCTCTTGTACTCCAAAGAAAAATTTGGATGTTTTTGCATATAATTATTTCTCCTGCAATAGTTTGAGCACGCTGTCAACATGTTCAACATGATCCTTCCAAGACCTGCTGTAGATTAGTATATCATCAAAAAATACTAGCACAAATTTTCTCAGGAAGGGTTTCAAAATGGAATTCATTAACCCTTGAAATGTAGAAGGTGCATTGGTAAGGCCAAAAGGCATGACCAAAAATTCATAATGACCCTCATTAGTTCGAAATGTTGTTTTCAGAATATCTTCAGTCTTCATTCTAATTTGATGATATCTTGAACGAAGATCCAACTTGGTAAAATAAATTTCTTCATGTAATTCATCAATCACAGGAATGGGTAATTTATCTTTAATGGTGACCTTATTGAGCTCCCTATAATCGGGACACATGCACCATGATCCATCCTTCTTATGTACCAATACTACAAAAGCAGAGAAAGAGCTTTGACTAGGTTGAATTATACCCGCCTCTAGCATTTCTGCAATCATACGTTCAATTTCGCTCTTTTGGACATAATGATATCTATAAGGCCTAATGTTTGGAGTAACACTTCCTGGAATCAAATGAATAGCATGATCATGATCACGAATAGGTGGGAGTCCTTTGGGAGTTTCAAAAACCTTGGAATGATTGTCCAAGACTTTTTGGAGATTTACAGAAATATATGATTTTGATGTTGGAACTTCTAGTGAGCATAATTGTGCAATTATGCCTCGTTGTTCTTTATTTAGAAGCTTTTTCATGACATTAGAGCCTATTATCTTTCCCAGCTTCCCTGAAAAACCCCCTAATTCGACGTCCTTTCCTTCTGAAAAAAAATTCAAGAAAATTTCTTGAAAATTAAAAGCTATCGTCCCCAAAGATTGTAACCATTGTACTCCTAGTACAACATCAACACCTCCCATAGGAATGGAAATCATTGGACTATTCAATACATATTCCCCCATGGTTAGCTTGATATTATGGCATTTTCCAGAGCAATTTATAGTTCCTCCATTTGCAATCATCACTTGACATTCTAGTGCTGGGTATGGGAAACAATTCAATTCCTTGGCTACCTTACAATGAATAAAATTATGGGTACTACCTAAATCAATCAACACTATTACCTTTTTCTTCTTGATATGTCCTTCTATCTTGAGAGTTTAAGGAGTGGTAATTCCTGCCAATGCATTATACAATATGGTCGGACTCATTTCTTCCTCTTCTAGTGTTGGTTACTGGTGTATATCCTTGTCTTGTTCATTTTCTTCTTCCTCTTCACAATCTATGTAAAATAATTTCTTCTCAGCACACTTATGACCTTTAGTGTATTCGCTATCACAATTGTAGCAAAGCACTTTTTCTCTTTTTTCTTCCAATTGTTGTGGTGCCAACCTTGTAGGTTGTTGAAATCTAGGAGTAGCAACACTTCCCTCTTTATAGAAGTGAGTGGTAGGCTTCCATGTCACCATAATTTTACATTCAATTTTTCTTGCCAACCTGAATGCCTTCTCCAATGAATCAGGTTCCAAAACGCGAACTTCATGTTGGATGTTATCCTTTAAAGTACCTATGAAGAGATCAATCCTGTGTTCCTCTAGAATATCAGTTACCCTTATATTCAATTTTTGGAAGTCCTCAATGTGCTCTCCCACTAAACCCCTTTTTTTGAGATTTATCAATTGGCTAAAGAAGGTGTTTCTCTTTGTATCCTCATAATGTGCTATCATTTCCTCCGTAAAAATTGACCAAGTTACAATTTTTTTACAGGAGAAAAGCCATCGATACCATACAACTGTATTTTGTTCTAAATGTAAAGTTTCTGTTGATCATGTCAGCCCCCTGTTAAATTTTGATAAGCAATCTCGCTTAATCCTTTCAAACCCCCTCTTTTTCCCCGTAGAAATTTGTTTTCTGCTCATCGTTACCTTCTCCCATCCTCAAAACTGCAAAAAAGGGCCGAAATCCCACATTATAATATGTTTAAGGCCTAGCACCTTTCGGCCCTGACCCCTGCACCTTTTTCTCCACATGATCGAAAGACGAAACCGAGCACTAGCCATGAAGGCGCTTATCACATATATCTCTCTCTCTCTCTCTATATATATATATATATATATATATATATATATATATATATATCGGGCGCAGTATTATACATCGATCTGTACAGATCGAATGACATTCGCAAGGCTCCATCGCGCCCGTGGCCCACCCCGTCCACCGTCCGATCAACCTGCAAAATCAACGGTCCATAGTGCACCCGCTCACTGTACAAAACCCACCGGTTTATATCGCACCGCCTTTCGGAGGCGGGCGATATTTCTCATTTTGGAGCGATGCCATTCATCGCGTGACATGCATCACTGAGAATTGTTTGAAAGCCGCCGCTCATCACACATTATAGTTCGGCAGAAGATCTGGCGCGATATGCATGTGAGCCATCCGATCTAGAGCGGCCCATCCAATGGCGATCGCTCCACAAAGTTTCTCGTGAGTTAACACAGGGAAATCGTACCCCTGGCCCACCATTCATCACCCTCCGATGCATTTTTAGCCATTGATCTCGTCTTGAGATCGGACGGTCTAGATCACCTACCTCCCCACCATCGACACATGTCTTCCGCCCCGTCACCGTTCCATGTGTTTGTCGTATTTTTCCTCTGCCATTATATATTTCATTCATTAGTCAAATTTCAATGTTTACGTTAAAAACTTTCACCAGTCCATCCTCCATCGTTTCACTGCGTTTTTGCCGCCACCCTACATTGTTCCATCATTTCTCCATGTCTGCACGACCATTTTCATTAATCCCGCCACGTCCACCATCCCCATGCCTAGTTTTCCTAACGAGTTTGCGGGTTTTGTAGGGTTACAGCGGCGGAAAACTGCCATGATTTACATGCTCTATTACTTTAATAGAGAGCACATCAAAGGAATATTTTTCAGAGGTTGGAATTATGGAGAAAGGCCTGGGAATGTATGTCGACAAGACTTCCATTAAAGAAGCAGGGTTAAAATCTATCAAACCCTCCAGAGTCATTCAAAGCACAAATTGCGCAGATGGAGACATTAATGGAGCAGCAGAGAAATATCAGTGAATGATCGAGGAATTCAACGTTCAGCATTGAAGATCTTAAACCGTAAGTCAGGGTTCAGAAGGTAGAGGGTAGCATTCGTAGAAAAAAAATACCCTAAAGTTTTCTTTTCAGCACCATTTTCTTTTAGGAAAGGACGAAATTCCTATGTGATTTTACTTCTTTGTCGTGTTCCTGAAGAAACTTCTACCCAGTGCATTTATTTCAAAAAGCAGGCAGCAGAGTACATACAACACTACAAAGTCATCCAACAATATGGGCATGCACGTTTCCACCATTTTTTCTTAATGAGGAAAATTAAATGTTCATCACCTACTCACTTTTCGAGCTTTCTTTTTCTCCTATAAAGCTCCCGAAGAACAGATGATTTAGGGGTCCATATTTTATCAGAAAATTATGCAGTAAGAGAATTTTTGTATGCATTTTTGTAAAAACTCTCATATGAATGTACAGAGCCCGTTGGGTCTCAGTGAGGAGGAGTTCCATCTTTAAAGAGGATTCTGGTCTTTGATTTCTCACAGTGTGTAACTTTCTCTCATTTGTGCTATTTTAATAGATCATTTCATTTCATCCACCTTTCCTGTATCATGTTTCTGGAATGCAAGTGGCTCACTGATTTTTGGTATGGATTTATTCTAGTTGATACCCATGCTCGGATTAGTCAAGCGCTTTAAATATGGCTCAGGCATGATATTCTATTTCACTGTTCACTCAACCATATTTCTGCTATATTAGTTTCTTTGGGAGGGTGTTTTTAAAATGCTATTGTCATGTATGGATTCTTAAACTGGTAAGCCCATTACATGGTGATATTGTGTATCTGGTTTTCATCTCAATGACAACTAGTATTCTCTTAATCTTCCATACACATCCAACACCTTCTGATAATTTATTTTTGTGAGGTATTTCCGAATCGGCCCTCTTTACGGTAAGCTGTCTTTGAATTGTCTAATGCTTTTATATTATAAGTTTTACACATTTCTTCTGCAGTATTCTTTTCCTTGTGTCACTTTCTGAAGGTCTTGGTCCCATTCAAATTAATATTCTTGTTTCAGGAGATAGCATGAGAGCTTCATATTGATAACTTCCCCTGTTATACCCTATGCTCCTTGCTATATATAAGATTTCCTAGGCACTGGTCTTTCACAACTCAAGGCTGTCTCTAGGAACGACAACAGTTTCAATGTGTACCTTTTGTGTGTTTTGCACATTATTGAGATCAAAATATTGCTCCATCTGTAGTATCCATGTTACAAGATCCTTTCCATAAAACTTCCTCATATCCATTTTTGGAATATGGTGGTTCTTCCTACCAACATTAGAGTTTATGAAATCATGATTAGAATTTATTTTTTTCTCATCATGAGTTTACTCTACTATCTTTTCACCCTTAGGAAACATTTGTTGTACCAACTTTATCAAACCTTCCATGTCTGCTTTTAGATCATTCTTGATATTTTCCATCTTACATTCCATGCCAGCTTCCATGCCATTCTTCAAACCATCCATCTTAGATTCCATGCCTTTCTTCAAAACTTCCATGTCATTTTTTGTTGCTTTTTGCGAGAGCGAAATTTGTTGCACTTGCTCTTGTAAATTTGATATGTCATGTTTCCATTCTTCGTCTTCATGAGACATAGTAGAGCCTTCTAAAGGCTTAATGGGTGTTGAATTCTTTTTAGGGGCCATTTTAGAATCTAATACTAACATATATTCTACAATATGCCCTTGGAATCAATTCAACTTGATTCTTCAAACAAGGCTTATGCAATTCGGGAAAAAAAATATATATATACACACCTTTTACTTGCTTTTGAGGAGCTCTATATTCAAATTGAATTATCTCTATAATTTTTTATCCTTAATATCTGAAATTTGGCCTTATATTATCCCTATAAAGCTTCTTTAAAATATCACAGGTCTGACCTGATTTGGATTCTTCAAGGCAAAGTTATGTCCAATCTCCCACAATGACCCAATTATGGACTAGTTCAGTAGAGTGAACTTGTACGACTTGCCACGTGTCACTGTTTCCTCCTTTGGCTCTGAAATTGATAGAAAAGAAACTACAATCTGTGTTATTGAGGCTAATTTTTACATCATTCCAATTCGATGCTCAGAGAGAGAGTTATGAATATTTTCCTATGATAACCTCTTTGAGATGAAATTCAGGAGCCTGAAAATGACTTGACTTCCACAGATCAAATCTCCAAAAATTTTACGAATCAAGCTCTGAAATTTTGCGACGATGTTCCTCAGGATTTTGGCTTCGCTCTCTAACGATTTTAGGTTTTGAAACTTCGTATAAAAAACGTTATAGTGAAAATGTCAGGATGACCTGTTTAGGTTAAATTCAGGAGCCTGCAAAAAGCCCTAACTTCCACAGATCATATATCCGAAAATATTGTGAGCCAAGCTCTAAAATTTTGCGACGATGTTCCTCAAGATTTCGGCTTCACACTCTAAAAATTTCAGCTTCTGAACCTTCGTAGAAAAAATTTTATAGCGAAAATTACACGATGATCAGTTTAGAGCAGTGAAAACCCTATAATCCAAAGCTCTGATACCAAATGTTGTTAAACCAGCTCCAAAAATAGAAGACAAGAGATATCAATGCCTTAGAAATAAGCCAGTTCAAGGGGGAAACCTCCAATACATTACATGAATGAACAATTCTTGGATGATACAAATTAAAAAACCTCCTTTCTATATATCGGAGTCCATGGGGCCACAATGTAATCCTAGCTAACCTAAAAATAATAATTTAAGGGCACAATAATAACAATATGGGGGTTAAAAGGGTACAATAATAACAATAAGGGGGTTACACTAACAAAAATAAGAGACTATACTAGTAATATAAGGACCTAACAAAGTTTGAAGGTCTTGCTGGAGAAGATCCTACAAATGATGTTCGATCTTTCCACATGTAGTGTTCGTCTAACTCCATTACCGATGAATCTGTCTGTCTTCGGTTGTTACAATGTACGCTTACTGGCGAAGCTTGTAGGTGGTATGTTGATCAGGCCTCATCCTCTCATACCACCTTTGTGACTCTTGCTCAGGCTTTCCTATCTTATTTCCAGCTTCCTCTTCATTATGACACTCGTACCGAACTTTTGACTTATTTCTGTCAATCGCCTGTGACCCACCTATCTGATCATGTCTAGGAATGGCAAAGAAGAAAGAGCCTATGTCGAGCCCCTACCTTCGAATACTGTGTCTACATGGATTGTTTCCTTAGATCTCTCTTGCCTGCTATCAACAAGGATGTCGCATTGCATTTCCCTCAAACCGAAGAAGCCGCTCCCCAAATTGCGTTAAAATATGACCTGATCTATGCTCAGTGAGGTTATTTTTATACTGTTCTACCTAATCTTCCTAGACCAGATGGTGCCAACGCACTGGGGGAATCTCATGCCACCAACAATATCATTGGAGCTCTCTCTCATCTATATTCTCAGCCTCCCATGGGCTATGGTTTTCCTGAGGGAGGGGCCAGCACCTCCTGCACTTTTCCGCCTCCTGGTAGCATGTATCCAAGATACAGCGTGCCTCCTCCTTTTTCCCAACCTCTTGTTTACCACAATGTTACCCAACCTCCTTATTATCTGTATCTATAGCCTGGTGCTCCAACTTCTCCAACATTAGCACCTCCCCATCCCTTTCCTTCTCAACCCCTGCAACAACAGCCACCGCTCCCTCAGGGGCAGGTGTATGCACAGCAGGGCGCAACTAATCCTCCTCCTTCCAAAAGAAGAGGAAAGGCACTCAAAATCAATCTACCTCCGATAATCCTCGACCTAATCTGCAAAATAATGCACCTAACACTGCTAACCAGCAACAGAGCACTCAGCCCAAGCAGGACAGGCATGTTCGCACGAACAAGCCTTGTTCTTATTGTGGTGTTTATGGTCCTTACATGCACGATTGTCCTATTTTACCAAATATGAAGCATATTTGGGAGTCTCAAGCAACATTACGAGGGCAACAAGCCTCCCCTTCCATCCCTCCCAGTGTTGCGCCTAGTCAGCCAGCTATATTTACTAATCCTTTCCCTAATAAAGGATTTGTGGCTACCCAACCACCTGAAGGTCAGGTGGCCACTCAACCTCCTCCATCTGGTACCTCCGATTACTGGATTCTCATGATGAACTGACCAACCTATAACCATAGATATCAACCTTCAGACTCAGTCCCATCAATACAAGAAGCCTCTTGCTATGTCTGTCCTTGAGCCACCTCCTTCAGGTTCTACAGAGCCTCTTTCGACACCTAATGGTCCTTGGTAGATCCTTCAGCCCAAGGCGAAGGTTCATACAAATATCCCTAAGGGACCACTGCACTGAAATGCTACTTATGGAAAAGCTACCCATTCGTATAGTATAGTAGATGATTTGGCGCAATCTCCTGCTCGAACTCCTCCAGTCGTGCCCTTCACAACGAAAAGCTCTACTATCTGTCATGGGAACTGTAGATCCTTCTGATGATTGCTTGATCATATTTGATGTTGACTGGTCAGAACATCCTCCTCTTCCTACTTCCGTCGCCTTCCAAATCCTAGTCAAGATCTAGAACGCCAATGTTTCCCGATGCATCATTGATGAGGGGGCATCCACCTATGTGATGTTCGCTTCAGTTTGGAAGCAACTCAAATCACCTAAGTTGGCTCCTTCCACGATCACTCTCTGAGCGTGGGATGGCCACGCCTCCCAACCCATTGGCCTTTTCCGCAATTTTCCTATTACTCTTGTGGGCAAGATTGTTTGCGTTGACATATAAGTCATTGATGCCCCGTTAGATTACAACATTCTATTAGGTCATAGCTACACCTATGCGATGTCTACTGTCCCATATTTGGTTCACCGTAAGATTTCCTTCCCTCATAATGGAAAGATAGTCACCATTGACCAGTTGACATATTACGAACCAAAGTCTTATACCTCCCCTGAGTCCATCATCTCTTCGGTGGCCAATAAGCAAATCGTCGATCCTTTGACCAGTGTCTCACCCGGAGTCTACAAAAACTCCTCTTTGCTTGGTACATTCCTTGGTCTTCCTCCTCTTGTCTCTGATCCTAGCTCATCAAATGTTTGCATGATACAATCGTCTCGGGCTTCCCTCAAGCAGACCGCTTCGACTATTTAACAACCTCGCCCTCCGTAGCCCACTCCTAGCCCTTCAATTCAGCCTTCTGGACCCCCTCCTCTTGGCCCTTCACCTACGGTTGGTATCCATGAGCCTATCTACCCTCCTGGAGTAGTTCCTCCAAGCCTTAACCATCTTGGAGCCATCCTGCCTGACCATTACCCCTCCGGTCAGATATCGTTCCTAGTTCTCCCTCCTGGAGTGTACATGCTACCTGTCATGGCCACCCTATCTCTTCATAACCTGACCTTGGGGATTCCTATCTGGTACCTTGATCCCCCAACCGCTACCTCGCTTGGTCAACCCAAACCTTATCTTGCTTTGACCCCGATTCGGCTAGTCCCCATGACTTCTCCTACTGCTACAGTGCCTCAGCCACCTCAACAGGAATCCTCTCCTGTTGTGACCACTTCGTGTAAGAAGGGAAAAGCTCGCAAGAGGGCATAAAAAGACAAGGCTGCGTCGACTAACCCTGCTCCTCCTTCGCCTCCAAAGCCTTTTGCTTTGTGTGATGTGATTAGCCATGCCACCCATACCTGTCCTAAATTGCCCCGTATCAAGCCCATGGTTAATGTTGTGTTCCCTAAGTCTATGGTCCCTGAAGCCTCTATCTCTTCCTCAACTGTAGCCAAGAACCCTAAGACGATTCACACCAACCAACCTTGTGCTCTGTGTGATTTCCATGGCCATTATTCCCACCATTGTCACCACCTTACACATTACCGTGCCTCTTTAGAGGTAGTTTGGGAGTACGAGGTTGAACAAAACCAATCTGCCTCTTCCGTACTTGCACAGTATGATGCAGGCCAGCTTAAGAATTTACTCGCTCCCATTGACATTACCCCTCATGATGTTGAGATGACGGAGCTTGCGGCTACTATCCTCTACCTATCATCATTCATGAGACCCTCGATGGAACCTCCCTCTGATACTCGCCCTTCTGTTTCACTCGACCTCTCTTCATCGATCACCCTGGGCTCAACATCAGTAGATCCCTTATTTGCTTGTTCTTCCATCATCCCCCGTGACGATGCGTATGTGAACCTTTCTTATCGTGATGATGAGTCAGGTAACTTCGCCATGTCATGTGGTCTCCCTTCCTCCAGTCACTCCATCTTCTATTGTGATGATGACATCATGGAAGCCTTGTCCACCCCTGGCTTCATCTTTCCCGCCCATAATCGTGATGGCACCATTCGTGTCTATGGTGACTTTCATGCCCTGAGCAAAAGTTACACCTCTGGTAGCTCCCACACATCAACTAACCGTCGGTGTGTGAGTAGTAGACATCTTACCCAAATCACTCCCTCTCGCAGCATTTGTTTGATCTCTACTTTGTGCTCAGGTTTCTAGCATTGTTCATCATCCTCCCATTTATTGTCTTGTGGCACCTTTCAGATGGACCTCCCGTCCACACCTTATATCGTTTATGCCAATGGTGCAAGTCGCTACTCTCGGAATCTAGCCTCGGCAGGTTCAGCCATCTTTACCCCTTTGCATTCTCTTGTTCTCTCGAACAGTTTATGCATTGGTATTGCTACCAATAATCATGTCGAATATGATGCAGTGTGAGGTTTATTAGCCAATTCCCTTTCACATCGCATCCTCCACCTTCATGTTCATTTAGATTCCCTGCTTATTTTCATGCAATTGAATGGTGTATATTGTGTGCATAATCCTATCCTTTTTAGAAGATTTCTACGAGTAAAGATTTTGTTGCGTGAATTTGAAATCATTACATTCAGTCATGTACCTACAGCACAAAATCACTATGTAGATAGCATTGCAAACCATATTCTAGATTGGCATTTAGCACACGCATTTAACACAAGAAAATAACATAAAACCATCAAAACGATGCATATCCATAATATGTGTCGTATGAAATGTTTTAGAGTCCATCAACTCTGATACATATGTGATCCGGATTTATGCAGGAACGCAACAGAATAAACATATAACCATAGATACAAAGATGCAACGGAAATAACACTTCATTTCATTAATATCAAAGAACTGAAATTTGCTTACAGACAAAATGGAAATAAAACTAGCTAGGGCGCTGGCAGCTATCTCTGAGAAGAGATGTGGTGGCTACAGGCCTCTGAACTAAGTTACAATGAGGCTCGAGTGCCTATTTATTATTAAGAAACAATAGGAAATCCTAAACAGCAAAAACCCTAACCCTAGGAGATGAAGCGCCAAAAATATGGGCCCTCTTTGGTTAAAATGGTGTTTCAACTTCCCGGGGACGTAACTTTGGCATACGATCTCCGTTTGACGCGTACTATACCTCGTTAGAAATATGTATTCGAGGACTACAAATTTTGAGTGAGTAACATGGGTTGGTCCATGGACCCATTTCGCTCCCCTTTTTTCCAAAAAATGTCATTTAGGGCCTCAAAAACGGCTCGAGAAGTTTAGGATTCGAAAAACTGCTAAAAATAGTAAGTTGTGTTGAAACTGAAAAACTGAAAGAGATAATGGTCGGGCCCCAAGTGGAATAGGCGGGTGACCACCAATATCCACTTGGATCAATATGACATGACCATAGCATGTTACAAAAACTTAAAACTAGGGGCACCACCTGCCCCTACCCACTAATCACTATCTGAAGGATCCCGAGCCAATGGCTCTGCTCCCACAACTCGTAGATCGCGCATCGATTGTCCTGCCATTCCCATGTGTCACATGACCCCTCGCCACTCCGAGGGTAGACCAATACATGGCTCTATGTATTGGTCCTTTAAGTCTTTCCAGTCGCGCTCTAAAACATGGGTTAGAAGCCTCTCACATCTATGACGGATGTCCTCCAGGAGGGTTGTTGCATCCTCATTTTGTGGCACCCTCGATTCACTAGGTCCTACAGCTCCTGATACTACAGGTCGTCCCATATACCTGACTGGTTTTACCGATTTTGTATATGCATGCCAAAAGTGAAAGAATCAGTACAATATACAATATTTTGAAACCTTACAATGCACATAAAAGATTATCAATTTTTCACTTACCATCGGGCCCCCATACTCGACTAGGCGGCAGTGGCAAATCTGGGTCACCACGATAACTCATCCCACTATATGGATATTCGTCTATGTACAATGGAATTTGATCCCAATGAGCAAAGAACTCGGGTCGGAACACCAGTCCATCCACCCCACCTCCTCCTCTACACAGTAGTCGCCCCCACCAACGCATCTTGGGCTCCCTCGGGCCCCCATCCTAGAGCTGTATACGAGGTCGAAGTGTCAGGATCTTCTCAAAGAGGAGCAAGCACAACACTGTCCCATATGCACAGTCATGGTTCACTTACCACTTGCATAGTGACAATTGTTGTTTCAATGACGACAACATCATCTAGGCCCACCCATAGTAGGTCCCACTCAACACACTCTCCACAAGAATCATCTGCCCTCCAGTGATGTGGTGGAGTGCCTAGTTTCCCAGGATCCATAGCACTGCTGCGGACACATCACAGGTCTCTAAATTCTCTAGATACCTGATGGGTATCCGTGTCCCTTTGACATAGAGACCTAGTCGACAATGGTGCTCTACAAACTCCATGATGTTCTGCCCTCGCGATAACATTGGCTGAGTATTCCCGACCATCCCAAGTGGTGGGAGACCACTTAGAAAATATATATCCTGGATTGTCAACTCGATCCGGTGCCCCTGCACTGTAAATACCTCATGGTCTGGGTCCCAATAGCTGACAATATGGGCCAATAAGAGCTCTCCAACCCTCATCAAAGGGTTCTCCACAAACTTTAGAACCCCAAATCTGGCCAATGCACTACGGACACCCTGATCCTCCCGGATCTCCAACCGTAATGTGCCCAGGTCCCTTTCTCTCTAATTGATCCGTAATTCTACCATATCTGCACAAAACCATCATATTTTTCAATGTACAGATATTAAATACTGTATCCAAACATAAAAACCCATTTCTCAACCAATAAAATAGCATATAAAAACCCTTCCGTGTCAGGTCGCACTTTTTAGGCCCATTCCTGGGACAGGTCACAGTTTTCTACCCAAAACCTGCTACCCAGGTCGCACTTTTTGCCCCAAAAGGTACAACCCGGCTGTGAAGAGGAGCATGCGTCTGTTCCTGAGCTTTGGGGACCTAAACTTCAATCCATTGAAATGAAATAGTAGAGTTAGGCCTCTTACCTGCAACTGACAGATCTCGATTCCAACGGTCGGTTTGTCCGCTACGATCACTGCAAGATTTAGGGCCTTCTCTCCTCTCTACATTCACCAACTCCACATGCAAATGAGTGAATTTGGAGGGAAAATGCATTATTAAAAGAGAAACCCCTATTTTTTCTTTCACCTACTGTGGCAAAACCATAGCTCAGTTTGACAAACCATCTGTACCATTAGAAAGCTCTCACCGAGCCCTCAAATGGGTATCTGTTAGTTTTTTGTGATTTAATACTTCACGACGACACATTTTGCCCAAGAAGGGTCACTTCACCACTCCTCAAAATCAAATTTCTTCACTTGCAACACTTGTACTTGGGGCACCACTTTTCCTTCATACTTGTCCATGATCGTGTTGATTTTCATCTTGAGTAACCATCATGTAGTCATTTTCTTATGGTCCCCATTAGACCTTTTCTGTGTGGAAGCATCATTGAGTCACCCTTGTTCAGAGCATCCGAGTTGAGTCATCATCGCATTCATGGAGTCCATCCCAAGTTCCTTTGTATCCCACCATAGTCCTCCATCCTTCATTGCTTGGTTCCTATCTTGTGTCGCACATTATGGCCTTCAGTCCTACTATCCCCTATCCCTTATAATATTGTGTCAGTCACTGCTAGGTCATCCATGCCCTTTATGCTATAACAAGGGAAGTCGTTCGTCTGCTACTCAGTACCCCCCATTTCATCATCATCCCTGGTGTCAGTCCGTCAGTCGCTCTACTATTTTCTCTCGTGCCTTAGTTGAGGATCCCTTATTGCCTCACCTATGGTGGACCTCCTTCTGTCGAAATCAGATCATTCATTCCAGAAGACAGGTCTAGAGGGTGGTGTACCTTGGTTCCAGCTTCCACTCTTGTTCAGTGCCTCGGATCAGCCAAAGGGACTCCTTATTGCCCTTTGACTTGATTGTTTCTCAGCTCCAGATCCTTTTAGCATGATCGAGATCTATATACTTGATGGTTCGCTGATGCAGCAGATGATACCGGCGATTCCCAGGTATGTGTGAGATGTTTCAACCCTCTTGAGGGGGTGGCCCTACAGGTAGCCCCCCACATGCTCGGATGACCTCTTTATTATAGCCTTTGATGCAGCTCCATAGATTTGATGATGTCGGCCTTAGCCACTTACAGTGCCTTTTTGTTTGCATGTATCAGTCAGATTTTCAGATCCCTTTCCTGTTTACAGGGGAATTTGGGTTGTATTTGTATCTCATGTACTCAAATATTATTGTATAAGTCATGGTTGTTATCCCAGGCACAGTATGTATGTGGGATTCATTATCATGTTTTTACCTGGCTCATGTTTATGCTAGCATGTACTATATTGTTCAGTCCCTTGTTTACTGGATGCATTATTCTTCGTACTTTGTCTCAGCGGGCATAGGTATGCCTCTCCCGCCACCTATAGCACAAGTACTCACTCATAAAAGAGACTTTTCGTACCTGTAAGTCTCACCTCCTCAAGGTCTAGTCCTCTAATGCTTTGGTCTACCCTATATTTCTCTCTCTTTGACTTCCCCTTCAGTGTCTATTGATTGAGTTCTTACAACGTACTTAGGTCATACGATTAGCTCCTAACGCTCGCACGCTGGGGGGAAATCTGTTACACCATTTTTTGGTCATCTAACCTGTTATTATTAGATGGACCTAAGTACACCATGTATGACCAATTTTACCCTAAGTAAAATTGCTTTCACTATGAAAAATAACTTAGTAAACCACCTTTATTAATTTGTTTATGGTCTAAACAGGAAACCCCGTGAGGAAATATTAAATAAATCCACATTTGTTTGATTTTCCTCAAGGAATAATTAGTTAAACAACAGTTTGATTAATATTCCTGGTCATATTTAACCCAAAACAGGAAAATTAATTAGATAAATTATTATTTATCTTATTATTTTCTAGGAACAATTATTTAAACCTTATTTAAATAATATTCTTTGTTAAATTTGACTAAATCATTCATTAATAATTAAATAAATAATTATTTATTTGATTATTACTCAACCACATCCTTAAAATAATAAATAAATCATTTATTTATTTATTATTTACAAATAAAGGGATTTGACCCAAGTCAAATTATTTTTCCCTCCAACAAATATAGTAAAATATTTCATAAAAGTTGGATCTTGATTTGGTTAATAATATTTTAATTATGCACCAATATCTAGACTAACTCAATATTTTGTTATAAATAGAAGGGTTTTTCCATTCATTCACTACATTTTGTTGCCTAAAGATCACTCTGGATCTATACTTTTGGTTTGACTTTGATCCACCATCATTGTCATATTTTTCTACCTTTTTGCTTGTGAGCTCCCTTTGAATTCCATTTTTGTCTAGGTTTTCTACACCATCAAGAGAGAGGGATTTTAGATCTGAAGTGTTGAGGACTTAGAAGAACCCATCTCATTGAGGAGAATTGGTAACATCCTTCTATGTTTTCCTCCCAGGTGCCATTAATACAAAATTATTTAAACATATTATTGTCTTGTCTATTGGATGCATGGAGAAACTCTTGTTTTTATTTACTGCTTAATGTCTTTTAATGCATAGATCTAGATTTTTGCAGTCGTGGTCACTTGAATGTAGATCTAAATATATTGGCAGCCATCTTTGCTATTAGGTTTATTTTTTATGCATAGCTAAAGTGGCCTTTTTTCGTACACTTGCGATTAAGATTCATACTAACAATGGGAATCATAAATAGAAGCATATGATAGTAGATACATTAGAGTCTACATAATAAATGTTCTTTCGGAAGGACCATATAGCTTAAATATAATGAGAATATTGGGACCACATTGCATATTATACTTCATCCAAACATTTTCTAATATAATGTTAGAGGTAGTCATTCTTCTAAGATGGATCATCAAGATCCTATAGGAACCTTCATTTTGGAAGATTCTTGGAAGAAGCATTATGACTTGTGTATATTCCATGTCGTATGGAACTTGTAACAGTCTTGGTGAAAATTCCATGCACAAAATTTATAAAGGAAAAAATAATAACCATGGTTGATGGGACACTTATTTCAAGCTGAATGTTGGGCAAAACATCCTAGTGGGTGTTCATTTTGGTTAATATAGCTAAGGAAATTGGAAAAGGCAATGGCTTTGGAAAGGAAAAATGGCATATTTGGCACATTTATTTATGAAAAATAATGGAACTTAGGAGAGAAGGGAGATGAAAGGTCACAGGCTACATGTGAGGATTCAAAAGAAGGAAGATAATGGATAATGAAGAAAATAGAGGCCTCTTCTATAAAAAGGCTTCTAAGGATCAGTTGGTACCTTTTTTCAGTTCATTTTTGCAGTTATCTCATTATTCTCTCTCTCTCTCTCTCTCTCTCTCTCTCTCTCTCTCTCTCTCGGACACTTAGATTTTTCTTGAGCACTTTCACATTGGAGCAAGAAAGGAAAATAAAGCAAGAAGAGGGAAGGATCAAGCAAGGAAGAGCAGGATCAAGCAGCTACATCATGATTCTTTTCATGTGTGATTTCCTTTCTAGTTATTGATTTTTCTAGCTGTGACGGTGTTTTTCATTATAGCTTTGATGAGATGGGTTTCTCATAATTTGGTTGAGCTGGATTTCCAGATGGATTTGAAGCTGATGGGGTGGATCTCCAAAATGACAAACACATGGCCTAGTGGTCCCTGAACCAGGCTATGGATTATGGTAAAGCCACTGGCCTAGTAACCCTTGAGCCATACTATGGGTTGCAATAAATTTGTATTGTGTGCCTCGGTGGGCCTAGGAATTCATGTCGGTGAATGGAGGGATATACGGTAAATCCAAGAATTGGATTTCTCTTCATTTGTCCTAGAATTCCTGGGGCGGGATATATGGTTAATCTTAGAGAGTGGGTCTTGGTGCAGGGCCTATTGATCCCTGGATTGGACTATGGATTACAGTAAAGCCTGAGAGACTAGGAGGCACTCAAATTCCTCATGGTGTAGGAGGATAAATCTAGTAGCATTTGTGCTTGTTTATTTTTTTTTGGTTGGTTATGAGTTCCACATTCATGATTGGAATATGGCACAGGGGTGATTGGCTGAAGATAGATTTGGCTCAACCAATATATGGTCGGGTGGAACGTGGAAGTCCCATCTCTAGTTATTTTTTACATTCATTAATGAGAATCTCATTCCTTTGGTATTTGATGTATAAATGCATGGGTTTATATGCGGATTTTATTGTTGTTGCATCCATGATATTTTTGTTGTTATTATGTTGTTTATAAACATGTATTTGGAAATTAGTGATGTATGTCTCTCTCCATGTTTTTATTTTTAAATGAATGCGCAATGTATCTATGGTCAGATAGATTGTATTTTAACTAATAATGTAAGCGATCAATGTTTCTTAGTGATTCTGAGTTAATTATGAGATCCCTATGCTCAAATCTGTTGTTTACACCTGTAGTTTTAATGCTTGTGACATGTTTGAAAACATGCTTATAAAGGCTAAGAGGGATACATATGATTTCTTATTGATGTGATTGCTTCTGTATCATTTTCATGTTGTTATTTATTATCCCTGAACATTTCAAGAAGTTTTGGGTAGAGTACTAGGTTCTAGTCCTGAAAAAGGTAGCTCAAATCTCGGGGACACTAGCACATAACTAAGGAATTGAGTCCCTGAGCACTGGCATGTAGTTTTATGCCTTCATTTATAGCTCCTAGACGTTGGCTTGCAAGCATGTGCTTGCGTTTATGGCTCAAATAGGTAAAAATATCAGTGTGACCTAGGGTTAAGAGGTCTAAATGGTTGGGTTACCTCATGTGGGTGTTGTTGTTGTTGTACAAGGTTTGTAGGTTGAATCTCATTATAGTATCCTCTCGTTGCATGTTTACCATGGTTGGTCGGTTACTGGGGTAGATGTTGGAAGATGGTGTTACAGAAACAATACTCTTGAAGGATGAAGTAATGCAAATGGTCAAGCTATAGTCTTTCTTAGGAAAAGAAACCTATCTTCGATAGGTATAAGAAGCAGGCTCATTCAAGAAAGGATGGCTAGATGGTTGCATGCAAGCGAAGGTATGTATATTTTAAGTAACTCTTCTCTAAGGTAGGTTTAATATCTATAAGATTCATGTAAGAATATTTGGTTATGAATTTGTTCAGTATGTCTTCCATGTCATTACTCAATTCTTGAAAGACGAAATTTGACATGCTTTGGAATGGCTAGAGATCAATACTTCCACAAGATAACATGATAATATTGATCAACATAAAGTATAGCCTCCAGAAGAAATAATGGTAGTTAACAAAGAAAACTCCAAGGAATATATTGTAGCTTGGTAATCAAGTGTGATCCATTGGAACCTAGATTAACATGAATGCATGGAGAGATATTTTTACACAATTTAGAGATGGATAATGTGAAAAGATGTTGATCTCAGAAGAAATAAAAAACCAAAGAGGCCATCACAATGAGGTAATTATTATATTAATTATTTTTTATTGGTTATCTGGTTAACATATTATTTTGATACCTTGAAGGATATTGCAGAAATGCATGATCACAGTTGAGGCAAGTTCAACTATTAGTGTTAAACTTAAGTAAAAAATAATATGGATTAAGAGAATTATTTTAGTAATCCCTAGATGATTATGTAGTCAAGGTGTATATATTATCATCTTGGGATTGATAGGTAGAAGTACAAGAAGATAACCTAATTTTCACTTTCATATTTAGAGGGAGCTATGATTAACTCTATTTTGATAGGCTCAATATAATTCCTTCACTAATGATATCTAAAGGAAAGTGAAATGAAAGGTTGAAGGCTTGAATCCTATCACAATATTAAAGGAATAAGATGGATCCACAACATCTAGGAAGAAAGAAGCTCAATATGATGAGACATAAAGGAAAGAAGCAGCCATGCAGTTATTACTTTAAAATATCCATGAATAACTAGTATCTTATACACTTATGAAGACAATCTAGAATGCTTGCAGTTATGACTTCCAAATTGAAATTAATTCAAATAATATCCTTTGTGATTTAGAGGGAGCAGGAAGTCTCCTTGAATAATTGAAAAGGAGCAAGAATCCATTCCCTAATCAAGTGGGAATGAGGATATCCTCCCTAGTTGAGAGGGAGTTATGATGTACATTGTATTCTCTTCTATCATGTGTCATGCACTAGGCCAGCACTCACAAATTTACGTCTAAGTGAAGGCTATGATAGGGAGAATTGAGGACTGGAGAAGTAGCTAAGATTTCCTTGGGATATAAAATCCAAGATAGGAAGTGGACCGACACCCTTTGAGGATTGGATAGGTATCCAAGATAAGAGTGGTCAAAGAGGGTCGAAATTCTTTGAGGATTAGGAATCCAAGCTAATAATAGTCCTAAAAGGACATACCTAGTGAACCTCTGAATGGCGTATGTACCTTGAAGAGGTAGTGTGGTATCTCACATAGAGCCTCCCAGCATTATGCTATGATATAAGAAGAGATTTTCAAGTCCTTGATATTTTAACAGTGTCCGTAATGATGATGATGCTTAAATATGGCTTACCAATCTAACTTTTCTTATGATAACTCTTTAGTTTAAGAATATCCTTAAACTAGTTGTACAATTATGAATACCTCCCTAGTTTAGAGGGAGTGGTGGAAAATGTAACTAGTTTCAGTATTCATAATTTTCATTGTACTCATGTCAATATGTATAAGAAAAACAACAAAGAAAAAAAAATAATAAAAAAAGAAAATTATAGAATATATAAGAATGGGTTTCATGCTTCATTTTAATTGGCATATAGGTCAATAATGCATTTCATGCACCCAGGTTTTTTTCATGACAAAAGAATATTTTTCTTGAGTCAACAGAGTCCTTATAAATTTTATAAGACCCTATTGGGAAATATGTAACATGTAAAAGATATAAATTATGAGTTTATAAATTATTATGAACCTACAAGCACAAGTTGGCCCTATCAATAACAACTCGGCCTAGAAGAGATTATTCAATAAAAAGAGAAACGTATATATATAAGGGACTTCGACCTATTCTAGACACACATTTGAAATTCAATCTCAAGAAATAAATAAGAAGAGAAGGAGAGAAAACCTAGAATAAGGAAGTATCTCAAGAAGAACACTGAAATTTGATGTTGTTATAATATTTATCTCACGCGTACGAAGGATCTAGGGTTTCTGCTGCTACTACAAGGCCGAAATTACAAACCTAATTGTAGATCTAATATTTTGTTGCATGAATGGCAAGACTTGAAGCCAGAAGTCTCAAATAAAAGAAGCAAGGTAGAAAAAATACAAGAGGCATAAAATATAACCTCTTATACCCACACGGATGATGCTAGGATTTGTGCAGAAGGGTTGAAAGTTTCACTACAAGATTGTAGATCTAAGCTAGAATGGGCAGTCAAAGTGTATGGAACTGATGGAGGTGGTAAACGTGGGGTCCCTTACAGCCTGAAGTTTCAGATGTGTGGTAATTCTTCTTTTCCAACTAGAAACGCTGCCCCATCGATTAAAAAAATTTACTATTCATTTGACTTGGGAGTTGTACATTTCTTGTATATGTCCACTGAAACAAATTATTTTTAGAAAGAAGTGTTCAATCTCTTTACCAAAGAAGTGAGTTTGGTTATACAAGACTACACGCAACAAGGGAATCAGTGGCACTTTCCTATGTTGGGAATCATGATGGATGGGTCCATGATGTTTTAGAGATCCGTTGGAAAGGTGTTAAGGCATTTTCTAGCACCATTTGGTTTTGAAGGTAGGAAGCTTATTCTTGGTGGGGATTTTATTTGGTTTTATTGGTGGACACCAATTCTACTCTAAAAGAGAACGAACTCAATGGGTAGGGTTGAAAAGTGTCGATTATTGATTGATAGCTTGGATGAAAAAGAAACTGTGCTAGTCTCAAAAGGTACCAAAACCGATTTTATTGATGGATATTTATAATTTAGAAGAGAAACATGCTCATTGGACAAGGATAAAGAGATCTGAATTTTGAAGAAGATCATTATAATCCAAAAATTATTAAAAGCAATTAGTAGACTCCAAATACTTGCACGGTTATAACAACAACAAAGCGAGGAATCAAGTTAGTATGCCAGGCTAAACCATTCATATAGGATTCTCTTATCTATATCTGGAGCCAACAACACACGTGAATGTCGGGTTTGTGGGCACCCTATCCGGCCTCATTCGTTGGAAGGCATGGTGACAAATAATGTGTAGCTTGCCTGCTTCTTGCAACAGAAATAGTTATTACCCGAAATGAAGCTTGCCAGTTGTGCGATGCCTCTGTCAGCAGTACGTGAGGATCAAATTCTTCCAGAAGTCGAATCGCACCAGCTCAAATCCTAAATAGAAATAAAATCTCATTGTTTTGATTTTTTTTAATTCATATTAACAAAAATTCTAAAATTATATATCATATGCAACAATAGATTTTTAATTAGATCCGCACCGTTGTTATAAAGAAGAGGGTTGCGCACTAAGGAAGTCAATTTTCTAAGATGTAGAACCAGCATCGAATTTTTCAGGAGGAATGTAATGGAGATAGGAAATTGTTGTGTGTAAAACTAGAATCTTTGTGCCTATCTGAATTGTGTAAATCGATTTCCAGATGTTGTTTTAAATATACACGATCGCCTTCAAGCCGTGAGCAGAAGCATTTTTGCCATGATTCATTTCGCATTTCTTCTTTGATGTTTTAAAGCTTTCCTCCATTGTAGTAAGTTGGTTTACTCCACGCATGGGAGGGCCCACAACCTCTGGAGCTAAGCTTGATCAATTAGCATAAGATAATTAGATGTGTGTGTGATTTCATAGCGTAAGTTTCTTGTTTCTCTGTGAATGTGTGGATTTGTGGTAGGTGTGGTACATTTTCAAACCATTTTAGTCATCGTTGCATCGTGCAAATTAATGGACTAAAGAATTATTACTCATTACATAATCATTGCTTGAGTTGTAATATAGAGTTATACTCTATTTCTCTTGTTAAAATAGAATGTAATGGGAGCATTCACGGAATACAACGATTTCGGAGTCTAATTAGAACAGATTGTAATTCTTTGAATTTGAATATGTTAACACTTCCCATTTAGAATATTAATTCAAGATTTGCATTACCTAATTTCTTTGAACGTTTGCAAGGTTTAATGCTTGTTTGATTTGTTTATGCATCCCGGGACTTCGCTTAGTAATTAGATTTCTTTCAATTAGAATTTCTCTTATTTTCTCATAGTATAATCATTTCTTTATAAGAGCAAGTGTGAGTGTAGATTTGATTGCACAAGTAGAGATATCAAGTCTAATGCAGTGTGATTTAGTTTTGAGTTACATGATTTTGAAGAGTAAGCTTGTTTTTGAATAATTCATTTCATCTATATTAAAATATTTGAATTGAAGGTTTCTCATAGATTATTTGCAATGAGATTTTTAATAGGATCTTTTAGGAATTATTTTACATGAAGCTAAGTGGTTTTCTTATAGAAATAGATAGAATTTTCCTTTATTAATTTGAATCTTGAATCTGTTATGAAGAGTAGTTCTAGTTAGTTAAAGGTGTGAAGTTATCATTAGAATAATGTGTGTGTCCTTTTTGTTATCTCAAGCTTAGTTTCAAGTGTTGGTTTAAAGTTAATGACAGGAATAAATAAATTAGGGTTTTCAAGATATCATAGGAGATTTAAAAAGTAGAATTTGAGAAAGAGAATGTTATATTATTGAGGATTTCTTTGTATTTCCTTATATTTTAATTGCAGTATGGATTTTGTAGTGAATGCTAGATACAGTTTAAAGTACAAACTCTTCTTAAGTATAGAACATATTGACTAAATATGAATCTTAAATTACTGTTAGAAATTGAATTTGATTATTTTATTATGCCTCGTCAACCAGTAAGATTGATTTCTATTTCAGAAGATTGAATTTAACTATCAGGATTACATGAAGCGTGAGTATGATGGCTTGATAAAATTAATTAATTAGGTCCACTTTTCAAGATTTTTTATTTGACAGAAAATGTATGTTCCATTCCAGTACCTAGTTTATCATTACAAAGGAATATATACTCTGACCATTAAGCTAAGCGAAGACGTAGTACAACTCGCGTTTATGACTCCTGTATTGAAAATTAATATTGAGAGGTTTAATCTGACAATTAAATCTCCCAACATAGGGGGAGCAGCATTTTGAGCGGCAATTTGTTTCAGATATCCCATAAACCAGTCTAGCGCTCGACCTTCAAAATCCATGTCCAGTTGTGCTCTTTTTACAGCATCGGTATAAACATTCTGCACAGCCCATACTACATCAGCCATGAACTAGAACCTATCCATATCCTCATACCCTGCACCCTTAAAATTGGGTAACTTCATGTGCACAGCCATATCATCGGTAGATGGGGATGACGATGGTGTAGGGGATGTCTGAGTCTTACGTGGATTCGAATATGGCGTAGCAGGAAGGCTACCTAAAACATGTGTATCCTTAGCTTCTAGGTTTGGCAGATCTCTTAGAGGGTTGTATGCAGCTCTTTCCCCCTTCTAGTTAATCTAGTAATACTTCCCGCTCCGTGTAATACTTTCAATATGTTCGTATTTCATTCACTCGGTGTGGCTGTACAAAACAACTTTTTCACTCAAGAGCATCTTAATCAGCAAAGACAACATTCGTAGGAACTTACCTCTCAAATCATTGAAAAATCTTGACTCAACTTCAGAGTAAGACACAAACTGATCTACGGAAAATTCTATCAAAAATCCACCCAAGACACTATCAACCAAGTGATCTACGGTCCTGGTGATTTTGTTATCAGTTCTTTCCAACTGTCGGATTAATTCAGGGGTCCACTACATAACCCTATCATTCTTCCAACGGGTCTGGAACTTTGGAAATATCAACAACCACTCTCGCAAATCATGTGTGAAGGTCATGAAGAAGATCTTGTGCACCTCTGTGAAGATATACTTATTCTTCCACTTTTTAGTAGACAAATTCTTACTCATGTTTTCTTTTAGGGAAAACTCCTGGATCTGCTTTCCGAACCAGTCTTCCATTTCAGATTTTTCCGAATGCCATAAAACCTGACTCATCACCTAGTCTCTCTCTCAAAATGCTCTCAGTCCCGGAAACGAAACCATTTGTTGGTCTGACGGGTCTGGTCCCAGGTTCATAATTTAGTTTAACCAACAAACCAATGTACTACTGGCCCTTTCAACAATGGCCTGCTTGCACCCGTCAAGGTCTCACCCGAAGTAGTATGGGAGGGTGATAGAACAAGTTTTCCGCACCATGAGAGAGAGAGAGAGAGAGAGAGAGAGAGAGAGAGAGAGAGAGAGAGAGAGATTTAATGAAGTGGGCACCTTCAGATCTAAATAGGCTTGTGCTGACGAAGCCCTAACCAGAAACCCTTAACAATATTCCCAACAACATATCTTGTGTAGGATCAATATTACGATAATTACTCAAAAGGAGCAATGTAACTCAGATCTATGCATTCATTGTCCTCCTATTAATTTATTACATATACGCACTTAATCTATAATCAACAGTTACTATTACAGAGTTAACATCGGAATAAAAGGAAGTTAACAGGATGCACAACACATAACAAAGCACAGAGATATCCCAATGTCAGAAAACTGTCTTCTCATTCATTAATGCTTCAATTTCTAATTACACACTCTTCTACATACCCACACACACAGCCAGTGGGGTCCGCACAGAGCAGGACTAAGGTCTCCATGCACATAGCCAGCAAGAGCCCTTACCCAGACAAGTCCATACAAAAGTATCTCCAATTCAATATTCTCATTCAGACTTCGCCAAAACTTACTTCTAGACTTGATCTATTCATCTATTTATACTATTTTAGCCTATGTTATTCTATGGTCCGCAAATCATGGTTTGTAGCCCCTTGGTCTACCCTTTGAACCATTATAATTCATTAAGGCCTTTGACATGCCCCAAAACTCCTGCGCCAGACTAAACGATTACAAAATATTACAAAAATATATCAAAATTTCAATGAGGGGACCTCGCTCCAACAACTTTCAAAACTATCTTGAATACATAAGGGAGGATCAAGACATATTGGAGGTACAAGAATCTCATCGACAGGTGCTGAGGAGTTGGATGATTCATTGGAAAGTTCAGTATTTGAAACCCAAGAATTGACTATGTCCATGGGTGGTAGTTCCAAGGAGGGTTAAGGAGGTGACCCCTGAGTCGATTTATGATTTAATATGCAAAGCTCTACATGTTCCAAATCGAGGATATTAGAGGCAGAAAGAGGAATAAACTACCTATGATTATCATTAGATATATCTATGACCTCCAAGTTGACTTATCGGGGAGGTTCACCATCAAGGGAGTCATGTGGAAAAAGTGGAGGGGTGGCCCATGTGGGAAAAATAACCTAATCATATTCCATATCAGGATGGAGTTTTTGACCAACGTTAGGAGGTACTTAAGGGGCTGCTGGAGAGGAAATATCTTCCACAATAAGTGGTGGAGCATGCTCACTCGATTGATCATCTTCTATAGCATGCGATACCACCCACAGATCGAGAGGTATATGGGTTCCACAGGTTCCAGAAGAGATCATATGCATAGGAACAATGGTAGTAATTGAAGGAGTTTCGCGGGACGTAAATTGAGTAAAAACCCCCATAAGCGTGGACCTTTTGAAAATTCCAACCCCAACACACTTAAACTGACCAAGATGGTCCCCCACATGTGGTACAGTGTTTCCAGTAGTGGAAAGTTCGGTCGATGGCACAAAATAGTCAAGTTGGTCAATGTTGAAAATCTTGCCTTCATGAGGAAAGAAAGGTAAATGAAACACAGACGAGACCACTGCGATCATGGCATAAAACCAACTACGACAAAGTAGCAGGTTATATTCTAAAGGAGTGTCGACGACTTCAACATCGACATGTACCATTTTCCCCCTAAATCAATGGGAAAATGTGGGAGGACCCCATTAGGAATGATATTGTGACAGTCAAATGCTTGGAGAGTGGTTTTAGACGTTGCGAGAGCCAGAGCGTCATTAGCTTTCCAACAATATATGGACATGACAAAGGTGGAAGAGCCCTAATATACTAGAGTGCGATGGATGTTCATCTAGGAAACTCACAATATAATCTAGAAAACAATCTGATGGGAAAGACGAGGGGCATCTTTCTTGGCATTGAAAGAAATGACACTAGAGTCAGATAAGTAACATCCACAAATTGTAGACAGCAAGGCTTTGCATTGTTGAGTACAACTTTGCAAGACCTCCAAGGCAGACGTGGCACAAGGCGCTTGGGAAAGATCTTCAATAATACTATAATTTTGAGCAGCCCTGGTAGAAGTGTTATGTGTCGTCTTACATAAAACAACCTTTGGGGGGTGATAGATAGGTCCCATAGGCTTATCTAACTGAGAGGTCTAGTGGAAGGTGGAGTTGGTGAGTCCTTGGAAGGAGAACTCAACTCAGGGCTATCATAGGACTTAGCTCACGTGGTCACATTGACATCTTCTTTGCATATAAAGATGGTTGAATTGTGATGGGCATGGGAATATGACCTTTCATTTCCCCCTTGCGGAGGTTGAGAAGGTTGAGAAATATTTTTTTGTTGGTGTTGTGCATGGAATGGATGAGTTAAAAGAACACACAATTGAGAAGATGGTGGTGAAATAAGCCTATTAGCTTGATACATTCGAGTACACACATGATTTATATGATCACCTTGAAAAATTTTACAAGGGAACTTGACTTTGTGGCGACGCTCACTGGTGCCCCATCCCTGACTCTGAGGATTGGGTTGAGACTCTTGGGCAGTTTCATTTTGTTTTTTATCTCTTATTATTATTGTACTTTTTACCACCGTTTTGACAGTTGTTCTTTGATTAAGTGGACTTCACCGTAAGAACATCGGTGGTCTACTAAGAAGGGGATGCTTTAGTAGAGTTAGATGCACTTTTTGGGGCTTGAGATCTAACAATCAATTACCCAAGGTGGGCTGCAAGTTAGCTCATCGAATCAAAAACAGACCCAATCACACCATCATCATGTGGGCCAAGAACTAGTTTAGGCGGGTCAATGGAAGGCCTAGGTACATTGCGAAAAAATTTGTAAAATGTACACAATTGTGAATATATGAGATCCATTTCTTGGGAAGCTAGAATAGTTTTCTCCTCAGTAACGACTTGAAACATGGACACATCTTTGGAAATGTGTGGTTAGAGTGATCTAATGAACCATTTGTGGAGAATTTCATTGGGTAACTTGGTTCTTACAAACCTCTTGCGACGACACCACTCACGAATATGATCAGAAATGAGTGTGACATAACCTTGTTTGAAGTTAGGAAAAAGGTCAAATTCAAGATCATACCGAGATGGTAACTGGAAATGTGTCAGGAAATTTTGAGCTAGAGACGAAAAGTCACTATAATATGTAGTATTTAACTCGATGGACCACTTGGTAGCATCACTGGTTAACATTATTTGGAAAAGGCAAAGTTTAACAAAATCATCCACTAATGAGTTAGATGAGCACCATAGATAGTAGTTGGTGATGTGGGTGGATGTTGTTGAGTCTCAAAAGTGTTTTCCATATTCATACATATTTCCATTATGTCATAACCATTCAGCTCTTATTCCATAGCCATCTGACCTAAAACCCTACATCAAGTAACCATTTTCATAAATATATGGGTTAAGATCCTTGTTTTAAAAAGTTATTTATTTTATGTATTTAAAGTGAATTTATGATTAGAAACTAGAAAATTAACATAGCTTCATATATCTATATATGTGTTATGAGTTTTGTGACATGTGTAGGTCAAAAGGAAGCTTCTAAAAGACCTTTATGTGGCCTCCCATAACCAAATTCGAATTTGAGTGGAGAAGATCATGGGATCATGAGGACATGTGTCTCATTTCCTTTTTGTATTGAAACTCTAAGAAGATATGTGTCTCATTTATTATTTGTGTTGAAACTCTAAAAAGACGTGTCTTATCATTTGCTATTTTGATTGTAACTCTAGAGATGGAGGGAGAGATTCATGGACTCCCATTAATGAGATAACTTCTCATATTTTGTATAAATAGGAGAAGCTTTCTCCTATCATGGGTAGTGAAAAAATAGGAGAAGAAGAGAAAGGATTAGAGAGTGTTTTGTAACAAAGCTTAAGATGGAATGGGATGCAGATTTGTGAGTTTATCAATAAAGAAGTTTAGTTCTTTGATGCTGTTTTGATCACATCTTCAAGGAGTTAAGGATTACACCAAATTGGTAGCAAAGGGCCCCTGCTATTCGAGGAGGTTTTGCATGTTTTCTAGATAAGTTATTTTCAATTATGTTTTGTCATATTTCCTTACTTAGATTGCTTTCTAAAATCATAGCTTTTAGCATTATGTTTCATGTCATTTTCTTAGATAAAGGATCCTCATGATATTGCAGTTAGTCTCTTTCTCAAGCTCTTCCAATACATCTCTATTAAATGAATGGGATTCAATTGTGATATTTTGAGTTATTAGCATTTCATTTTCTGTTATTTAGTTAAAAAGAAGATTCTCATTTGCCAGATCTATTTAGTGTTTACATTATATTTCTTTAGGCAGAGCCAGTAAGAGGGCCAGAAGCTTCTGGTTTCATCCTTTCTATTAAAGGTGAAATAACCAGTAAAAGCCCCTACTGTCAATCTTTGTATAAGAAATATTTTGTTCACACAATTTCAGATCAGATTCCTCATTATACTGCAGTTAGTCTCTTTCAAAAGCTTTTCCAATAAACCTCTAATTCACGAATGAGACTAAGTTGTAATATTGTGAGTTATTGATTGTTTTTCTTCATAGAATATCCTTATCACATTATGATTAATCTCTTTCAAAATCTCTTCAAATAAACCTCTAACTCATGAATGAGATTTAGTTGTAATGTTATAAGTTCTTTCAGCTTTTATTTTATGTTTTAGGAGATCCTCATTGCATTAGAATTATTTTTTTTCACAAGCTCTTCCAACAAATCTCTAACTAAATGAATCAGATTAAGTTGTAGTGTTTTGAGTTACTTTTCATTTCATGAATGTTCATTTAGAAGCTGTAATATCCATGGATTAGGACTCTCTGTTTTTATCATTTTCTAGTTAGGAACATAATTTGCAAATAAACTTTGTTTTAATTTATTCATTAACATTTCCTTTTCTCCCTTTTTGACATAAATCTAACTTCATTTTTTTAGCATAGAGTAGCATACTAAAGATCAAACATAAAAACCCCAAAACATCAATAAAACACTAAAAACAACGAAGTAAGAAAAAGGGATACTTAGGCACATATAGTGCATCACACTTCATCAGTTTACTAGCCCTGGTTGATAATTTATGTTAGCAATTTAGGACACTAAATTGACTAAACAGATGTATTCTCCCCATACATCCCTCTGAGCTTGGGAATATCAGATGGTAATTTTGCGAGCATAGGCACCAACTAGGGATCATGACGAACAAGGTCATTAGTCAATTTAGCTCAATCCAGTAAGTCAAGATAGGATAGAAACATATTGTGAATTTTATTAAATGGCCCCTAAGCAAGAGAATCCCCTAACAAACCTTTCATTCCCCCGCATAAATGGATTAGATGGATGCATTTTCTGGTGGTGAAAATGGTTCACCTCGACAAATGGTTACTACGGGCCAGTTTAACTGGTAGATGGATGTTTCCCCCAAGGGTAAAAACCTCCAGAGAGAAATGGACCCCCAAAAGCATGAATATTAATGGGTTTTTACCTAGGTTGAAAATAAGGACGAGACTGCGCAGTAGTCCCCAACATAAGGGGAGTGACCCGGGTAAGACACGGTACTCGAAGCGCGGTTACACCCAGGTAAGCTAGCCCCTCCAATAAAAGTACTGGTAGGTGGTGTCCCTCCAAAGAGAGAATTATCCCAAACTTGCGACATACTAAAAGCTACATTTCACCCAGGCTAACTACAAACAACTGGCGATCCCCCCCACGGATTTCTGGAAGTAACCACGCATAACTAAGGAACATGAATAGTTATTTGATAAAATTACAGTATCTAAATTCCTAGACCTAGTTGACTAGGTTGGGGTACTATAGTCGGAATAAAGAAGGGTGTGGGCATGACAACATCTGAGAAACTAGTGGGAGCTATAGATGAGACTGGTGGAATGCCCCTGCAAGAAGTGAGAGGCATGGACAGAGGAGCAAGAATAGTCACGCTAAGATGTGGCAGTGATGTCATGGAAGTTGATACTTCTGATGCATATGGTAATGAAGTCTCAGACTCCGCCATATGGTAAATTGTAGAGAAAGGCACGTAAGTGTAAACCAGTGTAGAACCATCAGGATTCAGCCGCAGTAAGGTAGGCCTTAAAGGATCAATCAAAGATGCATTGAAAGGAGTGTCAAATTCATCCGCAAAATTCTCAATAGTAACCAAATCACTATCAGTGGGGCCAAACAGATTCCAACACTGTGTGATGGTCTAAGTCACAAGTGCCAACAGGCACTCTCCATGCAGGATAAATAAGCTCACTTTGTTCATGAAGTAAACCATGAAGACGACGTGAATGTCGACAAACAAATTCAGCCAGGGCGATAATAAATAAAACACAATTAAGATAGTGCAAACACCCTATGTCCAAACAACAAACTTGGACCAAACAACACACTCTAGAAACGTCCTAAAAGATAGCACACACAAACATAATACAAAGAAGTTGGAGGTGGAACAGTTATACTAGTGACCTGTTTCCCAGCCCTTTTAGTTGTGAAATCGACACAAGTGCCCCCACAAGATTTGGAACACCCCTCGAGAGGACTGGGAGAGTATGACTAATATTTGTCCTAGGTACAGAGAAGATGACCCTGACCCTGCACCTGTGTATGAGCCCTAGAAAGAAAGGCCACTATGGTCACCATTTATAATAACAAGACCTGGGGGAGCAATCGCGGGACAAATCAACACGCAAGGGGAAAGAAACTTAACCACAAAAAGGGCCAAGACGAAAACCCCCTTGAGATTTACCTCCCAAGTTGTACCCAAGTGATAAAACATCGTTTGTCTGTGTTCCAATTCTGCTATATCACGCCACCCGAAACTAAGCGAAATGGGCCATGTCACCCTACTTAGCCCAAGTGTGAACTCATGCTTAACACTTTTATGAGGAGGGATTCCCAGACCACACTACTACAAATGGATTTTACTCCCTACCACAAGCTGCTAAGTTAATTTTTTGGTCTTGGAGTGGTTAACTCACACTCTTATCTCCATGACCCTACACTAAGCTAGTGTGCGTGTACTACCACTAAAAATGAAAGATGAATCGAGTTGATTTTATTATTGTGTTAATTTTAATGGTAGTTGTTTACACAAGCATGAAGGGATGTGAAACTAAAATGGTGTGTAGGACTCTTAATTAATCACCCTAATGCAACTATATGCAATTTTCATTTTCAATTTGATTAATGCTAGCTACGGGAGGGAAAGAGATTATCTAACACACCAATTCCTACTAAGATTCACTTTTCACTAAATCTTCCTGAATGCAAAATATCCCAAGAATTTGAATTAATGACCCAAAAACACACCAAAAATCAAACCAATAAAGAGACCAAAACAAGTCTCCCAAGTAAGAACGCAAAGCACTCCAAAAGCAAAAGAGCTAGGGAAAAAAAGGCCAATCAAAAATACTGAAAGAAATCGAAAACAAAATCCAAAGTGGAAACAAAAGATGGAAATTTCAATCAAGCTAGGGTTGCATCACAATGGCTCCACTATGTTCAATGTTCTACAAATGACTAAATCATGCCCTAGAGGAAAAGAGACCTAAACAATATCTTAAAGAAAGTGAAACAATGTTAGCGATAAAATTTTAGCAAGGATTTGGTAGTATAAAATTTATAATATTTTGTTCTTGGTTTGTTATTAGATGTTTAAATTTGAATAGCATTTGAAGGGAGTATTTAAGGTTAATGTTTAACCCTTGCAAAAAAAAAGTGTTTGTCTTGTCTAGTTCGACATTGAAAGTTTATGATCAATGTTTTCCTAAGGTTTTAGGCAATTCCAAAATCTAGGAAATTACAAGGATGGATGAACTATTCGACGAGAAAGTTTTGTATTTAGGTTCATCCAGTTCTTAAAAATAAAGCGAGGAAGGTAGAAACATTGAAGTGGAGGCTCTATATGGAATGTAAGTTCTGGGTAAGAAACACAAAATAAATTTTGTTATTCCTAAAAAGGATCGAGTGAATATGGTCATGGGAAGAGATATAAGACTGTAAGTTGTTATTTTCTTGAAGGAGAAGGCTCATATTGGTTGATTTATGGGAAAATAAATCATGGAATAATCTCTTAGGTTGTTGATAGAGGAAAACAAAGGAAAAAATTAAAGTTACATACCTATATTTCACATGTTATTTAGGGGATGAATATGTTCCAAGTTTTTAAAACTAGAGATGTTTTAAAAACTGAAAAAAAAATATATGGTTCTATGGCCCATTGGTATTATATTAAAGATTCCAATGACTAGGTTTTAATCTAAATAATAAGCCTCAATTCTTCCAATAATCATATATATTAATGACAAGGTTGGTTTTGAAGTTATCGAATAGTTGTACCCTTAAAAATATTGGACATTGTTTGGGGAATTAATTTTGACAAAATAAGGGTTTTGTTATAAGAGAGATAAAATAATTGTAAGGATTTTAGTAGAGCTTGATCTAAGAGAAATTTTGCCCATGAAATTGAAATTAAAATGGGGTTTTAGAGGCCATGTCTAGGTATTGGATCATTGGAAGGCTCCCTTTGGTGATATTTCTATAATGAATTAGGTCATCTATGGAAATAATGCACTAAAAGGGGCCCAATTTCAACCTAAAGGAAGAAGGGGCATATTAATACTTCACCCAGTCCTAATGAATGTATCAATGTCACTATGGTGGTGAAAATGTAGGAAAAAGATAAGGTTGAGGATCAAAATTTCAAGGAATATGTTGGTGTCTTAAGAAAAGAAGAGGTAATAAAAAAGGGCCTTCATGATCTAGTGCAAAGTCTTGTGAGATCCCATGCAATTAATCCATAAAATTCTACTTCAATTGGTTCTTTTCCCACTCTTATCAATGGTAGGTATGAAATTTTAGTGTCTCAACCCTACCTTAGATTCATTTCTGGAAGATAAAAATAATCCTTAAATTTCTTATATTCTCCTTTGAGATTAGATCAAGAAGTTTTACACCACCTAGTCATCTTTGTTGTCTTTTCATCCCAAAAGTCTTCATAATGGAAGTTAGTTGACTGCTATAGGGTAAAATTCTTGGGTTGTTGGTTATCGAATATCCCTCTCAGGGCTTTCCGGTGCTCGAGGCAGACAGTGAAATTAGCTGTATAGTTCACAAAGATGGCACATAAATATTCATATTAACTTAAAACAACTTGATGGAATAATATGGAATATTACCTCTTTAATGATCTTGAAGTCTTTTGGAGAGTACCGAACAACGAAGCAGGGATCCTTCTTCACTAGCCTCAAATCTTGACCCTGCAATCAGTCAAAGCACCTGTGTAATCTCTACCATAACATACATTTCCTATCAATTAAGTCAATATATAATAAACATTTAAACTATGCACATCTAAGCCATTCATCTCATGCTATATAAGTGATTAAATAACAATGACAATATCAACGCATAGAATGGACAAAACAGATACAGTTCTATTGATTTATAAAAAGGAGGATTACAACTGTTGGTTGTACCAAGCCCTCCTCAGCCTTCCAATCTCTCTATCTCTCAAAGTGGTGATGTCTTGATCAATAAGTTCTCAATGAACCTCTTTGATATTTGACCTTCACACTACAACAATGATCTCTACTTCACAAGTATTCAAAAACTTTGACAATCCTTCGACCTTGAACCAAGACCCTTCAACTCCATTTTATAAGAGATGGAGAGAGAAATCATTGCCCTTCTCTTTCCACCAGTTCTGAATAGAAAAAACCAAGATGTTTCCTCAACTTCCATGATTTTTCCTTCCTTGAGATTTCAGTTGTTTATGGCAAGGCCCAATAAGAGATTAGTGCTTTGCAGTTTCCTTTTTGTACTGACTCTCTTGTGAGAAAAATCTAGAAATTCAAATCATTCTCCACAGTTTTTTCCTGTTCCAAACTCAAAACATGGGTAACACTGCCCTCTAGTGTAAACAGAGCGTTGCCCTAGCCACTAACGCGGCCTATTCACTGATCAGGTGTGTTATAACACTCTTGTGTTGTTATAGTGAGGCGTTACCTTGGCAGAAATAGGTTTAGTTTAGGTCTTTGTTTTCCTTCCATATTCATCTTCTCCTTTGAGCTGATGAGGAGGTATTTTGACCTTTGAGATTAGATCAAGAAGTTTTACACCACCTAGTCGTCTTTGTTGTCTTTTCATCCCAAAAGTCTTCATAATGGAAGTTAGTTGACTCTAATATTTCTTGCAATGGGTAAACATATTTTTCTTCATCCCAATCTAAGGGAACTAAGAATGAGATCTCCTATATGGGGGAGAGATATTTGACCTACGAAACCAAGTTGTTTATATTTTCATAAGTTTGGGCTCTCCTTTTCTTACTAGAATACTAGAAAAGAAAACTTGATTCCTAGAAAATACAAACATTCTTTATTCTTTATCACTATCATTGTAATTTATTAGTGAGTGGTGTTCCTAAATGAAGGTGAGTGTTAGTTATCTCCTTATGGTAGATATATTATATGACCCAAGAAGGAGGTTTGGGTTGCAGAGAGAGAGAGAGGGAAAAGGATTGTATAAATTTAAATATAGGTTGAGGTACCACAATTAGAATAAATTCACTCATTTTATAGACAAAATAGAGCTATTAATAAACTTAGAGAGGGTAAGCAATCAAGGGACAACATATTTTGTCAATGTAACTTAAGGGGTGATAATTTCATCATTATAGGTTATCTAAACTTGACCATGAAGGTGTGGGTAATATAAGGAGAAACTATAAGGTTAGAACCCTTAATAAATTATTCTTTCATATCCTTGAGGATTTTAATTTAGTGTAATTGAAAATGGCCCTATTGGTTCCCATTTGGGGGAAATACAAAAGTGGTAGGGCATTGATCACAAAGAGATTGGATATTTTTAAAACTTTTGAAAGGGTAATGGAGAAGGTAGATAGGGTAAAGATATGGGTGTGAAATGGGGGTTTATTTGATCTCATTCCAAGTTTATTGATTGTTTTAGAATCTCATTACACCCTTTAAATTCAATCATACTTGTCTTAAAGAGTAAGAATTCAAAAATATTATGATACAAAATTAACAAGAATCATAGTTCATCTAGAGAATTAATGATGTTTCAATTTGTACCAAAATTGAATAAGGTAAATACATTGATGGTTGAATGGGATAAGATAAGGAGAAATAAGAAAATGAGAACAGATGAAAGGAAACCGAAATTTTCTAGTATGTTCTACTATAATAATGTTGGAATCTTTTCAAAAGAGGAAATATGGAGTTTAGAAATGTTGGAGGCCAAAAAGAAGCCAAATTTGGAGAAATTTGAATGGAGGATTAAGAGTATTTGGCTGGAAGATGGATATGAGAATAACAAAATTCTTCAAATCTTCACAAACCACATAAAACATATAAACACCATCTAGGGAAATCGAGCTACAATATTGGTCAAAGGTATCATCCTTTCCAAAAGTTGTTGAGATGGGAAGAAGTTTATTCAAGGCTTAATTTCAAGAGTTGGAGAGAGCCAATAGAAAAGAAAGAATGAAGGTAGTATACCTATATATAGTGTTGATAGATGAGAAAATGAATGAAAATATAGGAGATAAATTATCTAGGAAAAAATTGACCATAGGTTTAAATTCATTTCAAAAGGAAAAGATTCATAACCTAGGTAAGTGTATAATAGATTTCATTTTATGATTCTTTTACATTCTAGAAGATGAATTATTAAGAATTTTGGAAGAGCCCATGTCATATAGGGATATGTTTTGCACTCAAAACATAAGTGGATAATAGAGTTCCTTTTATAATTTTTTCACGTGCTAGAATATGAACTCTTAAGAATTTTGGAAGAGCCCGTGCCATCTAGGAATATTCTTAGCACACAAAACATACCTTTCATATTGTAGATCCTAAAAAGAATAATCATGTCCCTTTTGAATATTATAGGCAAATATAATCATATAATTCAATCCATAATATTATCATTAGAGAAAACTTTAGCCTAAAATTTCCCATGAAAGTTTCATGTAATTTCCATGTCATAATATGTAAACCAATAAAGATTGTTTAAATTTGAAAAGAGATACATGTATATATTTTGGAGGGAGAAGAAGAAAAATATTTTTTTAATTGCATTTTTGGCTTATCTACTCATAGGTTTACTAAAATTTCAAGTGTAGACACTTGTTGGATGCGGAATTTAATTCCACATCCAAAAAGTACCCATTATGCATACTTATGAGAAGACCCGCATTGATACAAATTGAAAATACATTGAAAAAGTGTGTTAAACATGTTTTTTTAGTGTATCTTTAATTTTTATCAATTTTTGTCCTCTCATAAGTATGCATAATAGGTACTTGTTTGATACATAATTTAATTCCACATCAAATGAGTGTCTACACTTGAAATTTGAGTAAACCTATAAAGAGATAAGCCAAAAATAAAATTAAAAGTAGTTTTCTTCTTTTCCCTCCAAGATTCATAACTCTTATTTTATTATTTTAACTATTATTTTAGTATTTTTCCTTAGGAGGCTACTTTTAGGCTAAAAATTCCTCTAATGCTCAAAATATATGGAATCCAAATTGAAATCCATTTAAAACGGGGGTAATATTAGAATAATAATTTAAATTCCCATTGAATAGGAAAATCCATTCTATTTTGGGTTCAACCTATTAGGGTTTTCACTCTATGAAAGTGGACAAAATTCATACAATACTCATGAAAATATATCTTGTGAAATTTTATAATAAGGTGAATTAGTTATGTTTAAGTTTTCCCCTGATTGAGATTGGGATGAATCTATAGATAGTGAAATAGTTCATGTATGTCTCTCATCAACATCATTTGTAGTCCTCACTAATTCTTTACCACTTCATTTTTTCAATGCTTCAATAGGGATCATATAGGGTTGTCCATAATACACCTTTTTGTTTCTCTCACTCGTTGTGGGGCTAAGCAGAATAATAAATCAAGCAAAAAGACAAGGGTCAATAATAGGAGTAAAGATAATAGCTTCAACTAATCCATCTGATATCCTTTTTTATATGATGTTATTAATTTTTGTGCAAGTTCAACTCAAGAGATGGATATATAGAGAAGTGTTGGAATTTTATTTTAAGGGCATAAGAATGGAAGTTAATTGCCAAAAGTATTTTAACCTTTTCAATGGTATATGAGAAAGACTTACAAAGGTGAATTACTTAGACTACTCCTTATACTTGTAATCCATTTGATAAATGAATCAATTACTTAGTGTTTCACTCAAATCCAAATGATTATAAGTTCATTAAATAATTGTGGTTGTATTAGAAGATTCAATAAATGTTAACAAAATGGTGTTATATTTGGTTATCCTCTCTTGTGAGGATTGATTGACTCTAGTAAATCTATAAAATCTATGTTAGAAAGCATACCAACATACTTTTTATCTTTGGATCATACTCTAAAGTGGGTCTTGGACAAAATTATCAAAAAAACATATTTTTTTCGTTCCCCAAGATAAATTAAAAGGAAGGTGTTCCCTTGGTGAAAAGGACCAAAACTTCCAAACAAAATGAGGCTAGAGGTTATGTACTAAAGATCATTTTTAGTTTTGGCCAAGTCTCCTCAGCTATGAAGAGTGTTCGGAAGATTATCCATAATGAGCATATATGGGATGGTGTTACCAGAGAAAAATACATGAGAATGAGCTCCATAAAAAAATTTGGTAATAAGAAGAACACTTTCAAATGGGTTTCAATTATATGAAAAACCTTGTTAAAGGAATTTCCTCTAGTAAGCAATTGGTTAGCCTAAAAATTTGAGAAAGGGGGAAATTAAACTTTAAGGCCTAGGGATAGGGTTTGCTAGAAACTTTAGATATTTAATTTCTTTATTCCTATCTCTCCATAGGAAATGAATTTTTAGTTTGGTAGGTGAAAACAGTACCAGGGAAATTTTTTAGTGGAGATAATATTGAAAGGAAGTTAATGATATTAATATTAAAAATTCATTTTCTAATGAATGGAATCGATATATCATACTTCTAAAACACTATGCTCTTAAAATCAATAACCAAGAAGATGACCTAAAATGTTAAAAACAAATAAAGCAAGGGAACTTATATTACAAAGATAGGTTATGCAACATATATGGAGGAAGTGGAGGTATGGAAGAAATAGTGATAATGAGAAAATGGTAACTCAATATCACGTGTTTGTACATTGTCTTTATGTAAGAGAAGTTTGGTCTAAAGCTATATAATTAATACATGATAATAGTAAATGGAAAGAGACTCTTGCTTAACATACTTTGCATCATGTATACAAATAAAGTTGTGAAATCTCATAAAGGTCTTCATTATTTTGTTTTATTGAGGTTATGATTTACTTGAAATTCAATCATTTTCAAAAGAAATTATTTTTTTCTAGCATAAGTGTCATATAGGATAGTGTTATCTGTGAAAATATGAGAACATATAAAAGTCAAAAAAACATATGCTGATAAGAAATAGTAATAGGTAAATCCACAACCTAAGGTTATTTGGACACTACCTTTCAAAGAACCCCAAGTATCTATGGAACCAAGGTAGGCATGTTTTTAAATGAAATACATCTATTTCTTTAAATAATGTAAGAGGCATGGGACAAATAATGAAACTAAACTTTATACCCTATGGTTACTTAGTTCAAAACTTTTAATGAAATAGGTATATAGAAAATTTAAAATTGAAACATATACCTAATAATAGTTAAAGTTTTTAAAGTTTATAACGTAAAAGATTAATTTCTTAGAAATCTCCTTTGTACACATCTTCCAAGAGTGTAAAATCCAAATCAATAATTTTCTAAATTTGATTTACCGATGAAAGAAAAAAAATTATCCCAAAAAAGTTCAAGAATGAAGCTTCTCTTGTAATCTTATTGATATCATCTTCTTATTCTTTTTTTTTAATGTTATTTTCAATCAGAAACAATGCTTTTTATTTCAACTTCTTGATATTCTATATAAAGCTATCATGATAGTAAAATAAATAATTTTTAATTCCAACCCATTGATATTTTATTAAAAATATTGCGAGGATAATATAATAAACTCTGAAGTTTTTCCTTGGGTTCTCGTTAAACATGATTTTGGAGATTCCTGAACCTCAAAATAACAATGTAATTTATATAATTCATTATAACAATGCAATTTATATCATTATTGGGAAGCTTTTATTTTGCAAACATACGAGGGAAAATATCGGCACTGTCACAAAATTAAAGATAATATATATGATAATTTCAATTCTAAAATATTTAATATAAACTTCTTTCTTTATTGAAAATCAATAAAATATATTATTGCATCACACTTGGGAATACTTAAGAATTAGTTATGAAATACAAATCTAAATCTCCTTCATTGGTCACTCTTTCCTCTTTTCTAAAAGGAACATTCAAGATTAAAATATAAGGGATATCGGAATGAAGTATGATAGAAAATTTATAAAAAGAATGGAAGGGAGTTGCATACCTACCAACTTTGAAAAGATATCCATCATGCTCACTACTTAGCAAAATATTCAACATTAGACATATTTTTCTTTTTAAACCAAAAAAAAACACTTAATTTTTAGGCATATAGCATAAAGTTATGTTTTCTATTCCATATAACATAAACATACTTATATGCATTTTTTGTTTAATATGATGACATCTAATATGGTTATGTTTATTGGGATGTCTATACCACGGGGTAAAACTAATTTAAAACTAAAACTCAAAATCTGATTTAAAGCTATTGTTCTAAAACCCAAAACCTAATTTAAAGTTATTGTTTTTGTTATCTTGAAGATCATATAATTTTGGCTTTTCATTAAGAAAACAAATCTGCTCAAATCTTGAATGAAGTTGTAGAAACTAACATGAGAAATATTGAATGAAATTGTAGGAACTAACATGAGCAAATCTTCTCAAATATGGAATGAAGTTGCAAGAACTAACATGAGAAATCTTGAATGAAATTGTAGGAACTAACTTGAGGTGCAACCTAATTATAACCTAATTCCATACTCATACATAACCCAATGTGCCTAGGGCTTAAGTTTCAAGGTCATAGTAAAAATTTAAGATCAAATCTCTCGCCCCATGTGTTTACAAGTTCATTTTCTAGGCAATGTAAAAATTGGATTTTTTTTGGTTCTCAATGAAAAAATATATTTAATTTTTTAGTATTTTGTTGGATTAAAAAAAAATTATCACCCATTAAAAATCAATTGTTTAATTAAATATATATAATTGATTAATTTTATTAAAATATAATTATATGTTTTTGGAAAATTTGTTTTATCTAATTTAATATTATATATATAAAGAGACACGTCATTCTATAGTTCAATATGGTAGTGATGTTGTAAAAAGTTATCTAATATATGGACACATAATACTAAGGGATTGGGCGAAATTGTACATTAATGTAAATAGGAAATAAAGAAGCTGAAGGGACACTCGGGAATGAATCCCAAGAGTCCCACATCGATGTATAAATTCATAGGAATCCTTAATCAATTCAATTCAGTATTTTTGTGGAGCTACCTCCTCGCCTGACATGGTATTAGAGCCAGTTCTATTTCTGGTATTCCTGCCCTTATAACTCCCTCTCTGCCTTTTTGACTTCTCCTAGAAGAACTGTCACTGTCCATTACAAAGTCTGCCTACTACAAATTCTGTGCATTTTCCCTCTCCCTCACTCAGTCAATTTGACCAATGTTTTCTTCTCAACGCTCCATACCTCTCTCTGCCTAGCACTCCATACCTCTCTTTGCTAAGGAATTCAGGCTCCCCTCGTCCATCCACTTGTGTGGCCTCCATTACACAGTGTTTCATTAACTCCATTTGCAGCTCGATCTCCATTCCACAGTGTTACACACCTATGCGTCGGCCTCCCTACACCTATGACCTCCCTCCACCACGCTTCCACTACCTCTCAGCTCCCACTGCTTGCTGGTCTATGCACTTCACAAATCCCTCTCGCCATAACACCATGGCACTTTTCACCTCCCATGGCTCCTCTTTGGTGCTCTCTCCCACCATCGCGTCGAAGCTTGGCCCTCTCCTACCTCAACCCTCTCCAACGTCGACCCTTCCCCTCTACTTCTCAAGCCTCCCATGGCCTCTCGAATGCCAGCCCTTCCCCTCTGTTGCTCAGGCCTCACGTGGCCTCTCAAATTCCAACCCTTCACCCAACTACACCATATGCTTCTCCACGGTGGTCTCTACCTCCCCCACTTCGACCCTCCCTAGTTACGCCCTCACTCCAATATAATACCCTCACCAGATGTGCCCTTCCCCAAATACACCCTCCACCAGTTAATACCTCTGCCTTTTTTTTTACCAAAATGTTTTATTACAATTTATTTTTTTTAGCACCAGAATTGAACTTTTTTACAGTGTCAGCAAAGTGATTTCTTTTTACAAAATGCATTCATTCATATCCATGTGGGCTTTGTTCTCTCAGGAAAATAGAACTATCTTGAGTGGTCGAGGAATATTAAACACACTAATTTTTAATGAGTCGTGGAAATGAATTTGTGAAGGAGACAGAGAAAATCCACCTGCAAAGTCTACAACAAAAAAGGAGATCGCCATTTGGGACAACAAAAATAGCACGACCTATTCCTTGATTGCAACATCTGCAAATGAAGAGGTGAGTCGTCATATTACACCATTTTCAAATGCCTATGAAGCCTTGATGAAATTGAAAGAACTCTATGACTCACATTCATAACTTGAAGTTGTTTAGTTAATGATTAAGCTATTCAGCCTTGAATTGAACAATGATGACCCTCTTGCTTTAGTATAAGAAGTAAGATCTATCATGCATGACATTAAAAACACTGGTGTATAAATTGACATATCTCTCATAGATTATGTCAAGCCATTATGTCCCACTTACTCACACTATCTTGATTCATTGCAAGCAAGTGGAAACCTCAAGGAGATCACCTTTGACTCCCTTGAGAAAAATTTTGCAGAAAGAGAGAAAGCTTTAGGAAAGAAGACAACCCCTCAGTCTTCTAAAGAAGTTGTATGTTTTTCACATAGAGAGAAGAATCATGTTCAAGATTCTTCCAAAGGGAGAGGTGGCTGAAGAGGACGAGGAAGAAGAAATTTCAGAGGCAGGGGGGCAGACAAGCTCAAAGTGAAAAATCTGACCTCCATTGCATATGCTGCAATAGAGATTGGCATGATGCATCTACATGTAAACTGCCTTGGGACATAATTGAGCAGGAAAGAAATGAAGCAAAAGGTAAAAATCATGACATAGACAAAGGCAAAGCACCTGAATCCGCTCATTATGTTGTATCACATTGTAATATTGGAGTAACTGAAGACTTGTTTAATTCTTCACTTGCTTCTTAGAGAAATGATTAGTTGCTAGATTTAGGAGCAACATGTCACATGAATTTTAGAAGATATTTTTTTGAAGAATTTACTGTCAAGATTGGTGGATCATTATACTTTGCAGACAAATCTAAACTCAAGCCATCAGGGCTTGGCACATTCATGCTTAAGTTGCTTGGTCTTCCAGACCTTCTTCTACATGAGGTTCTATACCTCCTAGAGTTGAGGAGAAACTTGTTTTCCTTAGTCCACATTCGCCAGCAAGGACACTCCATTCACATGTTTGATGGAAAGGTTGAGGTTAGAAAAGAATCAAATCGCTCACTTGTCATGAGAGGGATAGAAGAAGGAAGACTCCTAAAGCTGCAAGGTACCTCTGCTCATGCACAAAACTTTGCATTTAGTTCTCACTATGATGAAGGTACATTCCCATCAATTATTTTATGGCATGCTAGATTTTGACACTTAAACTATGACAGCCTTCGATTATTGAAGAAAAACAGTGTTACTGGATTTCCTACAATTCCTAGGAAACTTAAGCAATGTGATGCTTGTATTCTAGGAAAGAATAGCAAAAAATCCTTTCATGATTCACATTTCAGAGCACATAGAAAACTTGAGCTTATTCCTTCAGATTTATGTGGCCCCATGCATGTTCCTTCTGCAAATGGAAATAAATATATGATGAAATTGATTTATGACTACACGATAATGTGTTTGGTTTACTTATGGAAGAACAAATCTGATGATTTTCAAACATTCAAGAATTTTCATGCATGGATTGAAAATGATGCACAAACTCATATTGGCTCTTTACGCATTGATAATGGAAAATAATACACCTCAAATGATTTTTAAAACTATCTTCACCAAGATGGGATCAAACATTGAACAATTGTGCCTTATAATCCCAAATAGAATGATGTAGCTGAGAGAAAGAACAGGACAAATTTAAATATGGTTCATTCCATGATGTTTTTCAAGAATGTAAAATTGATGTTTTGGGTTGATGTCATTCTATGTGTTGTGTACATAAAGAATTTTCATCCTTCTAATTCAATTAGAAACAAAAATCCTTATGAAATGTGGCATGGCCACATTCCTTCAGTAAAGCATCTCAGGGTCTTTGGTTGCACCTGTTATGCTTTGATACCTAAGGAACAAATAAATAAACTTGATTCAAGAAGTTGAAAATGTATCTTCTTGGGGTATTCCAATACCTCGAAAGGATATCGTCTCTATGATGAAGTTAATAAGAATTTTGTAGTATCTCGAGATGTCATATTCCTTGAATCTTCCAAGAGTGAAAATGTTGTTGAGTGGCATCTTGATCGCTTTGATAGAATCACACATGCAAAGTCATTTCAAGGATTTAATAATCAGATTCCACATCTTGAAGGGGGGATTCCTATACTAAATCAATCTTGGGGATCATCTTTTGAAGCACTCTCTCCCCCACATCAAGAAATAACCACAAATGACACTTTGAATGATGTGATTGACAAAATTGGGAGACTGAAACTTGATTCAATCCCAACTTAGTCAAATGAGCAGCCTGGGCCATCTTAGAAATATCCTCCAAAATGGTTGACAAAGACACTAGAAAATGTTCGTCCCGATGAGGTTGGAAAGACAGGAACAAGAAGTTCCACCAGGAAAAATAGAGGTGATGTAAATGATTTTGATTCACCTATTCACATGGATGTTTTCCTATAATTGTGAATTGAATTTGTGTACAAATATTGAACCAACTTCCTTCAAAGAAACCCCTTCTCGTGATGAATGGATTGAAGCAATTCAAAAGGAGTATGATGCCTTGATAAAGAATGGCACTTTGAAGCTGGTTGATCCTCCATTGGGAACCAAACAAATTGGCTGCAAGTGGGTCTATAAGAACAAGTACAAAGCTGATGGCTCACTTGAAAAGCACAAAGCCAAGCTTGTGGAAAAATGTTTTGCATATAAGTAAGGGGTTGATTATGAGGAGACATTTTCCCCGACATCAAAATGGGCTACCATCCGAACACTCTTTGCCTTAACAAATCAGAATGGTTGGAAAGTCCATCAGATGAATGTAAAATTTGCTTTCCTAAATGGGGATCTAAAGAAGACTGTTTTTATGTCCCAACCAAAAGGATTTGTTATGAAGGTCCAAGAACACAAAGTATGCAAGCTTATAAAATTCTTGTATGGCCTCAAGCAAGCACCACAAACCTGGTATGAGAATTTAACCGAGCATATTCTGAAACTTAACTTCAAACATTATGATCTTGATGATGCAACTTTGTTTGTCAAAAAATTTGGAAAAACAATTGTATATCTTGTGGTGTATGTCAATGATCTTTTGATGACAGGGAAAAATGAGAGTTATATTGCATCCATAAATAAGGAATTGAAGAAATTTTTTGAAATGACTGATTTGGACTATGTTCACTACTATCTTTGTATTGAAGTGACTCAACATCCTAAATTTATATTCCCCTCTCAGAAGTAGTACATTGAAGATCTATTGAATAGGTTTGGCATGGTTGAGTGCAATCCTTTTACCACTCCAATGGAACAAAACTTGAAGCTCACGTCCATTTAAGGGAAAGAATTTGAGGATGCAACAAAGTATAGACAGCTTTTAGGAAGTCTCATCTACGTGACTACTACCAGACCATACATCTCATTTGTTGTTGGAATCCTCTCCAGGTTTATGCAAAAACCTTGTGAAGGATGTTGGTCTGCTACAAAAAGAGTTCTAAAGTACTTGAAAGGGACTCAAAAATTTACACTTAAATTTACACAGGTGTGCAACTTCAGCTTGATTGGATACTCTGATTCATACTTTGATGGAGACAAAGAAACAAGGGTATCTAATTCAGCTTATACTATGAGTATTGAATCAGGAGCTGTCTCCTGGAGATCACACAAATAGTTAGTTCCTGTAGATTCCACATCTAAGTCAGAATATGTGGTAGTAGTTGAAGCGACAAAGGAATTTGTGTGGCTCAGGAAAATCCTGGAAGATTTGCAGATGAAACAAATGCATTCAACTCCACTCATCATCGATAACGCTTCTACAATAAAGTTGGCCAAAAACCCAAATTTCCATGATCGAACAAAGCATGTCAATACAAAATACCATCTGATTCGACATCATGTTGAGGCCAAAACAATCCATCTACATCATTGCTCCACAAATGATCAGATTGTAGACATCTTCACCAAAGCGCTTAGAAGAGAAAAGTTTGAAATTTTCAGAACGATTCTTGGACTCACCAACATCCCTTCAGATTAAGGGGGGGCATGTTGACACCTAATCCTAAGGGATTGGGTGAAATTGTACATTAATGTAAATAGGAAATAAGGAGGTTGAGGAGACACTAGGAAATGAATCCCAATATTCCCACCTCCATTTATATATACATAGGCATCCTTAATCAATTCAATTCAGTCTTTTGGTGAAGTTACCTCTTGGCCTGACATAATATAATGTTGACTAGTAAAATTATTTAATATAATATAAAATTAGAATTAAATATAAAAAATACCCTGGATGCAGATGATATGGAACGCACGTATGGAAATTGCCCCTCCCACGCTCAAGATGATGAGGATATGCTACACAGGACTTCACCTGAAGTGGTTCCACCTCTCTGCAATAATGCACATGAGGTGACAGAGGCAAGGTATCCAAAAGAAATGCAAAGCCAGCAACCACCCTATGTGGTTCCTCTCAATTGCAATCATTTGAATGAGCTCCCAAATGGATATGACACTTTGCCATAACTTGAAGTATAGGCTCCCACATGAAATCTATCGCAGCATGCACCTGCATGTGTGTCATAATAATGCTCATCATCTGAGCTTGTGCCATAAGCCTATAAAAGAAGAAGCCCTTCTGTACAGTGTTACTCAAATTCAACTCCGTCTGGCTCTTCGGTTTCAGTTTCAGCCCATTTGCGTGCCCTGCTCGCTGCACAGCTCCCTCCCCAGAGCAGCGCTACGTAGATCCTTCCCAGTCATGCACATCCATGAATTCACACATCACCTCATCTCCCTTAGTCATGCTAGCTTATCTAGACGGTTCATTCTTATCACCGAGATATCCTACGTGTGCAAACTCCATCTACGCACCTCCCTGCCCATCAACACTTTGTTGTGCACTCATTGTCTCTAGTCTACACGCCTTCATCATACCTCTCATTTCCCCACCTACCCTCTGTTTCATCATCCCATGGCTCCGAGACTGCGACAAAGAGAAATCAGAGGCGGGAAATGAGGTGTAATCCCAAGACGCTACCAACGAGGGCCTAATAACCGTTTAGAGTCCTTTGAAGGCTCCTCTTCGGGTAGTCACGCCAGGGACGCCCCCAAAGCCCTGCGCATGACCAGGAGGAGGAATCCCACATTCATGAAATGTAGATAAGAAGAAACGGACCAAGCAAATCCACCATTGTGCACCAGGAGCACCCGAGGCCCCGAAAAACCGAGCCTCTTCCAATTCAAGAGGCAAAGGAGGAAGACACGGACGTTTGGATAATGGACTCGGAGGGCACTTGGACGCGGGTACCAGATGCTGAATACCCAGTCACCCCCATCTTCTGTGCACCTGCCTCCAGGCCTCCGCACCAACCTACTGCTGAAGAGGAGGCTATAATGCAGGAGTATGCCTGCCATATCGAGGAAGAAGATCCAGACTCAGAGGATGATGCAGACGCACCATGACTGCATGGTTGTTCAGATTTTTTTAGTTTTTTGTAATTCCAAGTATTTTCATAGAACCTCTACCTTTACTGGTGGCATGGCACATTTTGTAATTTTTTGTCTAATATTATTTTAGGGCTGGTTTCCTCCAAGGAGGTAGCCCCATACATACGCAACTATGAAAGAAAAAAAGGTTGGGATTGGTTAAGTGTTGCTTACCAACCTAACCTATAGCATATGTAATGTTTTATTTTAAATCAATATAGTTTAGCCTCAGTTACCAAAAAAACAAAAAAAATTAATTATATGTAAGTTTGAGCTAGTCATTTGATGGGTTTGCATATGGTTTCTTACAATCACATGGGTAAAACTGCGAAGGTGGGTTACACTTTTGTGAGAATCAGTGACGGAAAAGTCATTTTCCCAACAATTCGGCCGAACTTTTATAAAAGTTCAGCCAAACTATTTTAGAGTTCGCTCGAACTTTCGAAATTAGTTCAGTCGAAATCATTCTGTCGTTTACATTGATAGCATATTGACGACGTGTGCAAACATATTTTTGGTCGGAGATGAGAAAACCGGAAACTAAAGTTCGGTCGAACTAATAGTTCGACCGGACTAATAGTTTGGTCAAACTTTTAAAATAATTCAGCCGAACTTTAGTTTGTAAATATGCTAGCCTGCAAACGTGAAGAGGTTCCAGGCTTATTAGCGTTGTCGCAACTCTGTCTGTTGTGTTTATTGAGGTTGTTGTGTTTGCTGCATTGTCGCAACTCTATCTGTTGTGTTTGCTGCATTGCCACAACTCTGTTTGTTGCGTTTGCTGAGGTTTCTATGTTTGTTGAGGTTGTTGTGTTTGTTGTTTGCTGTTGTAGAGCCTTGGTGTTGCGCAGGGGCGAGGAGGTGAGAAAATTGTTGGTTTTATACTGTTTATTTTCTTTGTGAATTTTTTAATTGTTGTTTTGTTTTTGTAATTTTATTGCTATGTTTTTTTGTTTGCAGTTAATTTGGAATCTGCGTCCTCCACAACATCCTCGTTGATCTCCTGCTTGTCTTCTCATTGTGGCCTCGTCTCCGAATTTCTAGGTTGGTACATGTGTCAAAGAATTTCCACATTCAATATTACAACACCCTACTATGTTAAAACATGTTAGTCTTCTTTAAGGTTCCTTGTATCCATATCTTCATGAGACGAGGTCACCCTCAAGTTTTCTTAAACTTTCTTCAAACTTTTGACAATCACTTTCAAGATTTTCCTAAACATGAAAACATATATGCATATATTCAAAATGAACATACAAGTAGATGCTTAACCTCATAGAAGGTGAAGGTGATGCATAATTTTAACCACATCCAATGAATAGTTCATTTCATGGTTGGAAAAGTGTGTGAATCAAAGGTTTTTTCTATTTCATTCTGTCATCTATTTAATGGATGTCTCAACAACTATGATTTTTCAATTTT